>CM060654.1:8208936-8406436 GCA_030686955.1 Odontamblyopus rebecca
AGTAATATTTGGCGAATACATCTCTACGGCCATTTTGCTTCAAACATGATGCACATGGGCTTTGATTCCAAACTCTACATCTAATATTTGTCTTGTAACATGTTATTTTCGTCTTTGAAAATGTGCTTGAACAAATGTGTGTGAAATTACAAGGTTAACGTAACTCTAATTTATGTACACGCAAAACACTCTTTAGTAAAGGAACTGCTGGAATGAGCATGTGAAGGTTTAACGACTTTAAAAACACAATAGAGGATTTCCTCAAGAAGCAGGGCACCACCTCATGACATCAGCAGGTGGTGAGCTTTAAAAATCTGAATTGCTTTTTGCTTTGTGCATGTCTTTTTACATCATTTATGACCAGAAATGAGCCACGTTAGAATCTGAGAGTTGTTTTTACTGGTGTAAAATGGCATTTACTCTACTATTCCTACTACTACTTCTAATACTACTACTACTAATAAGTATTTCCTGCAGACACTGATCCTTACGACTGCACCATCGTGATTCACTGGTCCATTATCCAGGGTGTATTTGGGGGTTGGGAGGTCACACAAACATCTCACGAGGTCTGAAAACACCACGCCGGCTCCTGACACAAGCACTGACCGCTTAATATCTCACCGGCCCCACAGCACCGGCCCCACAGCACCACCGCCTACAGATCAACCAACCCCCCATGTAGAGAATGAAAGAGATTTTTATCTTTTTTTTTTTTTTTTTTACATACAATTCTACACTACCACTTCTAGTAAAAGTCCTTCTAACACTACTACCAAAATATCATGATATCGTATCGTCAAAGGTCTCACAATAATATCGTGGACCATCACAATATATTGAATCCCAAGTCTCTTTGCTTAAGTGAATAGTTCTGATGCAGAAATAGCTACAAAAAACAGAGGGAACTACATAGACCATGATCCTTTGCTCCATTTCAGTGCAGACGACATGAAGAAATAACTGTTCTAAGCACTTTTACATCTTCATTCTTTGGATTAAGTCTTGTGAAGGTGTTTTTAGAGGAAAAAGCAGATTCACAGTCAAAATATTGCGATAAATCTGGTACAGTGAGATGTTTATGGTGCAAATATCGTATAGAGAGATTTGGATTTCGTTCCATCCCTAATGACAATAAATGTTGCACCAAATGACTGGTCAAAGCGTTTTAGAATCTTGTTATTACGTAGAGTATCGTAAAATCGTGAGCTTCCCCACGATATCGCAATAAATATTGTACCGTGAGGTTCATACCGTGACAATATCGTATCGTGAGACTTGCTTCTGCTAATTTCCTAGACAATGATCCATCAAAACTGCACCACCGACCCCACAAAATACTACTACTCCAAGTTTTATGTATACTTGTACTCAGATCACCGGCCCCACACCTCCACCGGCCCCACACCTCCACCGGCCCCACACCTCCACCGGCCCCGGAGCCGCCGCATGCAGCCGCCGCTCTCTGAGTAATTGAGCTGTGCCAGTGCAGCTTTGTAATCGCTGACGTTTCTTTACATCTCGCCTTTGTGCGCCAACAATGGGGAACGAGGGAATAAGATGTCGGAAGGAAGGAGGGAGGGAGGGAGGAGAGAGAGAGGCAGAAATGGAGATACGGAGAGAGTGAACACAGTAAGAGAGGGAAAAAGGATGGAGTTAGAAGGTGGATAGGTAGCAGAGAGAGGGAGAAATGAAGAGGTGGATGAAGAGGAGAGGGAAAGAAAGAAAGTAGAGCTATAGAAGGAGATAGAGCAGAACGAGAGAGACGAAAAGAGGTATGAGAGAGGAGAGGGACAGAAAGAGAGAGAGAGAAAAGGCTGAGTAGGTAGAGGAAGAGAAAGAAGAGTTACAGAGTGCAAGGTAGAAAAAGAAAAGGCAAAGAGAGAGAAAGATGAAGAGGTGGATGAAGAGGATAGGGAAAGAAAGAAAGTAGAGCAGAGTTAGAGAGTGGAGAAACGAAAAGAGGAGATTAAGCAGAAAGAGGAAGAGACGAACAGAGGGATAGAGAGGAGAGGGAAAGACAGAAGAGTTAAAGAGAGAGGAAGAGAGGGTTGCTAGAAATATCACAATGCCATTTTTGTGTTTTTTGATAAAATAACTGTTAAAAATTCAACAAAACTTGTGAAATTTGTATTAGAGTATTTAATTTTCACACAATTATTTTCTGAGACATGACTATAACCTTTAAATTCATTTTTTTTTATATCTACAATCAGAATGAATTATAAAATCAGATTCATCCAGGAACTTTAACAAGATTTTAAGATAATTCATCTAATTCTTACATTATAAAGTCGCTATAATTTCCCTATTCAAGTTGTTAATCGCCATAGCAACTGTCACTATTCTGAAACCGATGGATAGTTCTCTACGGTACAAATAACATTATATTATTATATTATACAAAGAGATAACCTTTGTAATTAGTTGCTTGCATTCATTCAGTTTTTTTTTTCAAATTGTACTTTTTTTTCCACAGTTTTTTTTCCTCAAAATGTACTTTTTAAATTATTATTATTATTATTATTATTATTATTTAAAAAAAAATTTTAAATTTTTTTTACAATTTTAATTTTTTCCACAATTTCTTTCCTCAAAATATACGTTTTAAATTATTATTATTATTATTATTATTATTATTATTATTATTATTATATATTTTTAAATTATTTATTTTTTTTATTATTTATTTATTTATTTTTACAATTTTTTCTTTGCAAAATAATCCCCCAGTCTATACTAAAACATACAGTGGTGAAAGCTCATAGTGCTGTACATATGGGTCCCACTTGGTCTCAGTGCAGTGTTTAAGTGGTTGTGTGTGTGTGTGTGTGAGTGTGTGTGTGTGTGCGTGTGTGTGTGTGTGTGTGAGGAGACATGGTGTGTGAACTATCAAACGGTCCCTTTAATAGCGTCATTCCTCTTCATCTCATTATCTCCTCCTCAGCCTCCCCCGAGATCAGAGCGAAGGAGCAGAGACGAACGCCCCGTTTACAGACAGAGACACACAGGTGAGGACGATGTGGACGGTGTGGGAGCCATTAAGGGACATTTTTGGGGTTAAACACGTGTCTCAAAACAAAAGACACACTCATATATATGTGTGTGAGCTGTTTTTGTTTTGGAATATTAGAGTAAAGGTGCATTTCCGCTCACAAAAGCACCACATAAAAACTAAACTGGGGCTGAACCAGAACTGAGTCTGGACTAGAACAGGACAAAAATAGACCTAGACCAGGACCAAACCAAGTCTATATTAGGATCAAAACCAAACTAGGAACCATAGTTGTTGTATATCCTAACTCTACTTTCCTCAATTCAATTCAAGACGGATACATACTGGGGGTGTAACGATATCCAAGTCTAGTCACCGTATGAACCTCACAGTACAATATTTATTGCGATATCGTGGGAAAGCTCACGATATTATGATCTTCTACATAATAACAAGACTGACATCATAAAATGCTTTAACCAGTCATTTGGTGCAACATTTATTGTCATTAGGGATGGAACGAAATCCAAATCTCTCTGTACGATATTTTAACTGTGAATCTGCTGCTTTTTCCTCTAAAAACACCTTCACAAGACAGAATGAAGATGTAAAAGTGCTTAGAACAGTTATTTCTTCATGTCGTCTGCACTGAAATGCAGCAAAGGATCATGGTCTATGTAGTTCCCTCTGTTTTTTTTAAGCTATTTCTGCATCAGAACTATTCATTTAAGGAAAGAGACTTGGGATTCGATATATTGTGATGCTCCACGATATTATTGCGAGGCCTTTGACGATACGAAATCACCATATTTTGGTTCCTCTTACATCCCTACACAATACATGGGAGTATTTAGTAAGTGTTTAAGGTATTATGTTGCATTGTACTGTACTGAAGTACTTAGTATGTGAAGTACCACCAATACAATAACCACCTAAACTGTTAGTACTTGTACTTCAACAACCAAATCGACTACAACCATAGATACTCCAACATAAAACATAATATTACAACTCCTAGTATTACTTAAAACCACTACTACACTACTAACCAAGATTTATTCTCTTAAATCTAGACAAAAACTCAAATTGCTTTAAGGGATATATATACTAAATGACTAAATGACAGGCTAAATATGTAGGATTATTAAGATTAGTTCAAGAACATGTCTTTTTTCTTTTCTTATTTAGTTTTAATATCCACAAAGTAGTTAGAGTGCACAAAACAAGCAAAATAAGTGTTAAGAAGGTATTTTAGACATTTTTATGCATGTAAATAAGTCGATCTTGGACTGAAACTGTCCAGTATCATCTCTGTACCTTCGATTATTGCTTAGAGTAAGTGATTTTATCTTATTTTGAGATTTACGAAGGCCTGGATATACTTTCTTATTTTAAGATTTCCTGATTAGTAAATTTCCCTTACTGCACTGGAGGATAATTTCACCTGTTCCTAGTGTATTTTAACTTAAAACAAGTGTATTTTTCTAGTTTTAATGAGGGGTATTGTTGCAGTGTACTACTAACTACTGCAAATACCTACAGTACTATGACTAACACTACCACCATTACTGATACTTAACTATTTAACTATAACAACATCTGCTCCTTGTCTATTTCTACGTCAACTACACTACAACCAGGTCATTAGCGAATAGCAGCTCTTATGATCGTACTACTACAATGGACACTAATATAACTACTACATGAACAAAAGTACTTTCAGAAAGTAAGGGGGAAGTTTCAAGAGTAACGTCCACAACAAAGACCAGGGAGATGCAGATAAAGAAACAGCACCGATGTCAACTTTCAGAAAAATCAAAAATCGGTCCCCCGGAATTAGCATCTTTTGCCTGCTGCTTTCCATATTCTCACAAACACCAGACTGCTAATCAAAGTCACTCCAGCTCCCTGACCTCTCTGCACCACCGCACACTTGTCAATCACCCTTTTTTTTCTTCCAGGGCGAGAAAAACAATGTCTGATTGTGGCAAAGTGGTCGCGGCTACACAAGAGCATCCCCGCGTATACCGCTATCCAATCAAGCTAAGTCAAAAATAAAAAATAATAATAACAATACATCATTCACACATCATTTTCTTGTCTCTCCCGGCTCGACGTGCATTCGACGTGTCCCCAGTCTTTAACCCTGTGGGCAGGTGCTACTGTAATTAACCATTATTTGACTATCAAAAGTCAGGGAGTTGATTAAATGGTCACAAAGCTTCGCCGAACACTTTCTCCCTCTGCGCCGAGCCCCATAATTTCCAAAGCTTCTTACTCCCGCTGTGGCTCTTTCAGCTCGGTGCGCTGCTGCTTCCGACTGCTGCTAAGAGCCTGTTGCTGGCGGTAATCAAAACTGATAATCTTACGGGAGAGAAAAGAAGGGAGAGACGAGGAGGAGGAGGAGGAGGAGGGTTGAGGAGTGGGTGGAGGAGAGAAAAGCGAGTGAAAAGAAAAGAAAGAAAGAGCTGGTCGGGGGTTTCGGAGCTCGACTTCAAGCAGGGAGCCTTCCATTAGAACGGTGGTACGGGCGAGGAGGGGGCTAGTGACCAGCGAGGGTTAGAAAATGCTGCCTTCTTACAGCAAAGTGAATGGCATCTCTTTAGTGATTAAGAGTGGGGATAATGGGCACCCCTGCCTTGTACCCTAAGTCCATTTTATTGCTAATTCATTACGCTGTTATTTCAGACATACTTGACAGGAGACACCTGCTAAGAAGTCATGTTAGTCAGGCAGGTATGGCCATTAGGCGCCGGTCTTAAATCAGCCTCAACAATGGCGCAGGGAGGGAGCTGGAACGGGCGGCCATGCTGTAAGAAGATAATGCCGCGTAGAGTTATCCGAAGCAACGGGGAAAGTCGGTTGGCGATAATCAGGCCCGAGCTCTCCACGACAAAATGAATGCATGTTTTTTTTTTTTTTTTTTCAAAATTTTCATTGTGAAAGACTTAAGGCGCTGATCAGCTTAGAGATTTTTGGGCTCCGCTAAGGAAATCCAGTACAGTAAAGAGAATTTTAGGCCAACAGGTGCGTTAAGGCGAAGCAACTATTTTTCGGAAATGAGTTGTAAAGCTGCATTATGAGGTGTTTTCCTGGAAATAAAATCGGAAAGTTCCCGAGCGATGAATCGTGATGGAACTGTGTTACTCATTCACACTTTAGGGCCTAAATCTATCAACAGTTTTGATGTTTTTGTTTTGTAAATAAGTTATAAAACTGCGTTCTTCTGGAAATAAATTCGGAAATAAAATCGCTAAGTTCCCAAGCGATGAATCATGGTTTAGCTGTTTTACGCTCGCTCAGATGTTAGGCCCTAAATCCATCAACAGTTTTGATGTTTTTTTGTAAATGAGTTGTAAAACTGCATTATGGGTTTTTTCTGGAAATAAATTTGGAAATAAAATCATTCACATGCAAAGCCCTACAACTATCAGCTTAGTTTGACGGTTTTTGATTATATTTTGTAAAATTGAAAATTGAAATTGTGCACAGAAGTAAAAAATATCCAAATGACTCAGACTCTGAATCGGGATTTAACTGTTTTACATTCACCTACTACATCTATCAGCAGTTTTGATGGTTGTTGTTTTTTTGTAAATGAGCTTTATGAGATCTTGCTGAAAATTTTATTTGGAAATAAATTTGAAATTGTGCACAGAAGTAAAAATCCCCAAATGACTCAAACTCTGAATGGTGATTCACACGTTAGGCCCTACATCTGTCAACTCACTAGTAGTTTGGAGGTTTCTGATTATTATTTTTTTGTAAATGAGAAGTAAAAGTGCATGATGAGGTCTTGCTGAGAAATTAATTTGGAAATAAAATTGAAATTGTGCACAGAAGTAAAAATCCCCAAATGACTCGTGATTTAAGCTGTTTTACACTTAATTCACGTGTTAGGCCCTATATCTATCAACAGTTTAATGTGTTTTTTTTTTGTAAATGAGATGTAAAAGTGCATGATGAGATCTTGCTGAAAATTTTATTTGGAAATAAAATTGAAATTGTGCACAGAAGTAAAGTAAAAATCCCGTAAATGACTCAAACTCTGAATCGTGATTTTGTGGTTTTACACTCATCTACTACATCTATCAACGTACTAGTAGTTTGAAGGTTTTTCTGGTTATTTTTTGTAAATGAGATGTAAAAGTGCATGACAAGATCTTGGTGAAAAAATTTGGGGGGAAAAATTGAAATTGAGATTAAAATTGTGTTTAAGTAAAAAATCAGAATCATGAATCAAGATTTAGCTTTCATTTTCACTCACTTGCAGAGCCCTTTGTCTATCAACTTAACTTGATTTGACATTTTTTTTCTAACAAAATTCTACTTTCTCAATTTTTACATCTTTTAGCTTGAAACTAGGCTAAAGGAAAACCACAGAGAATGCAAGAAATCAGTTATTTTACGTATTTTTGCGCATCAAATCTCGTCAAAACCACCAAAAACTCAAAACTCAGATTCAAAACTGAAGAGGTATTTTATCCAGTACTGAAAGTAAAGCACTACAACAACACATACATGAAACAATGGGTGAAAACTGCGAGCTTTGTCTGGGAAAAACGTCCATTACGTTTGATTATTTTTTTGCAATTTTCACCGTTTCATGTGTGAATGACTTGCCCAAATGCCACCTACAGACACGCGAGTTGACAGACAAACGCATTACACCGCCGCGTCTCCCATTCACTGAGCAAACCCATTAATATCTAAATACATATTGGACGAAATGCCTGGAATAAATCCTCTTTGGAACGCCGTGCTCTATTCCCCGAGGTGCGATGAGGGCCACGTAATCTCGTTGACTGGCTGGTTAATGTAGTGGATAATTCTCCCAGGGGAAACTATCATAATACAGAGAGGTGCGTGTGAGCATCGCCAGGCAAAATGTCAAAGCAGCGTTTACTGTGGAGGCCCCGTGCGTTGCCAAAGAGCACGCGGACGCGGCGATATCAGCGACGGAGGACACGTGCTTGAATGGGTATCGTGTCGGATGGAATTACCGCATGTAAATAAAGGGGGGGTGGGGGAAATAAGAGGAAAATAATTTAATTTAAAATGTTATCCAGAAACGCAGACAAATGAAGAACAAAAGCCAATCGTATTATCACGTTCAACACGGTAATTTATTAAAAGCGCACACATTAACTCATCTTAAGGCAACAACAAAGAAAAAGAGGATAAAGAAATGAGCAATATATAAGGAAAACAAAAGAAGTAAGATAAATAAATACACATGTTAACGGTTTGTACTTCCTGTTCGCTATGTACAATTTCATTTTTCCACGTCATTGCATCGCTGCATACGTCACAGCTTCCAATATTTTCAATTAGAAATTAAAGATGAAAAAATATAGGTAGTAATAAACAAAACAAACTAACAAAATATGCATAAAGTACATACAGACATAGAGATCATTTCTCATTTTTGGATTTAAAACTGTGCAAACCGCTGAGTCGGACTTGAGCACGTTTAGTACGGTTGCTAATAACTTTGATCAATTTTAATTATTTGATATTTAATTTATTTCACAATATTCAAGAATATCCA
This sequence comes from Odontamblyopus rebecca, assembly GCA_030686955.1. Classification (NCBI taxonomy): domain Eukaryota; kingdom Metazoa; phylum Chordata; class Actinopteri; order Gobiiformes; family Gobiidae; genus Odontamblyopus; species Odontamblyopus rebecca. The sequence goes on from CM060654.1 coordinate 8,217,483, forward strand.
GTACAGATCAGGGGTAGGTAAAACAAAAATGGGGAAAACGGTGATTTTTGGTGTAAAATGACAAGTTCATGGGTCCAGCCGCCAAAATAATGTCACGACACAATACAAAATCATCTAATTTATAGAAAAAATGGCTCTTGATCATTGTTTTAGAGTCTGAAAACCAACAATTAAGTAAATTAATTTTTAAAAAAGCCAAACTCAAGTACGATGAGTAACTGAGTACATTGTATATAATAAACCTACGATCTAAAAAAAAAGTATCTAATAAACCTATGATTTTAAAATAAATAATACAAAAACGTATATAATAAAGCTGCAATAAAAAAACTAAAATAAACCTAAAATTAACAAAATAAATAAAAAATTGTATATAATAAACCTATGATCTAAAAAAAATTGTATATAATAAACCTAAAATAAAAAAATAAATAAAAATTGTATATAATAAACCTATGATCTCAAAAAAATTTTATATAATAAACCTAAAATAAAAAATAAATAAAAATTGTAAGCATTAACCTACGATCTCAAAAAAATTTTATATAATAAACCTAAAATAAAAAATAAATAAAAATTGTAAGCATTAACCTACGATCTAAAAAAAAAGAAAAGAAAATCAAGATAACTAATTAATAACTAAAACAGGCAAACTATGTACTCAATTACTATGGGAATTCCAAATCAAAATCATTTAGCGATGACAGGGGAAGCTATTGTTATAATAAATTAATGATCTAAAAAAAAAACTAATTAAAAAAGATGTCAGGGGAAGCTCCAAATGATAAGATAACAAACTAATAATAATAATAAAAAAAAAAAACATGCTACTGTTATTACATTAAAAAAAAAACCCTCAAATGACACAAAACATACGCCAAACTCCAATAAGTCCATCAACCAAACAGTCAATTTAGGGCGATTATTCTAATTTGAAATGATTTAACTCTGGGGATGCTCCAAACGACACAAAATCAGCAATTAACAAAAACGCCCAAACGATGCGCCCGTAATTACGCTGTGTTTTCCAAATTAAACCCTTTATCTGGCCGCTGTCTCCGGGGATGCTCCTCTAGCTTTACCCTGCGGTCCGTCCCCCCCTCGCCCTCCCTAATCACTGTTTGTGTGTCCTCACAGATAATTCCCGGTGTCATCCGGCCGGCCCCCGCTCTTGTTGTGCTTGTCGTGATTAGCGTCGGGGCCCACTGGAGGCTGCTCTTCCTCCTAATGACTTAATTAGGGGTGACGAACGCGACGCTTGTTTACTCAATTAGCCGTCCTGTTTAATGATCTCCCTCACGACGCTGCGCTGTCCCTCCGCTGCCAGCAGGGCGGCGTAGTGAGCTGGAAGAGCCTGTTTATCCCACCTGCGCGAAGTTGGCCCCCCCCATCGAATGCAAACCTACGCAAAAACTATGTCAATCGTTTGTGCTTTGTAGTTTTGGGAGAAATTAACGATTCTTTTATAGGTCGAATTGGGGTCAGGAAGCTTAAAGATGCACTAAAACAGTCCAAAATGGTGTCAATCGTTTGTGCTTCGTAGTTTTTGGAGAAATTAACGATTCTTTTATAGGTCGAATTGGGGTCAGGAAGCTTAAAAATGCACTAAAACAGTCCAAAATGGTGTCCTTCGTTTGTGCTGCAAAAAGTTTCGTTTGTTCTGCGTGTATGTATGTGGCAGAAAAACTCATCCGTTACTATGGAGACACGATGCGAACACAACCCAAAAAGTCTTTAGATCGTCTGAAAACTCAAGAGAAAACGCACTTTTTCAAGCGTCTATGATCAATACAAGGGTTCGTGATCCTGTTTCGGAGTCTGATTTCCGTCAAAAACACAAGAGGAACTCACTGAAAAAATGTTGGGTTGTGTTAAAATAAAGCGTAGATTAGATAGTTTAACAAAACCTCAGACAGAGCAGTGCCTACAGTTAGCATCACAACCCCGAGGAGCATTGAAGACAAAAGCCGCAACGTGTCAACATCATCTCCGGAGACGAGTAAGTCCACGTTTTTACAGCTCACATTCGCAAATATCTCTGATCTGGCCAAGATTTTAAAACTTCTATCCGGTTATTCATCTTGTTTTCATATTTATTATCGACTTACTGGTTCTGGGACGGCTCAATTTCGAGTCCAGAGGTCGTTTATTTTAAGAGAACTTGTCCAGTAAAATGATCTTCACTACTTTTAAGCCATTTTCTGATAGATTTAAGTGTTTTGGCCAAGCTTTCTTGCTGCGTTTATTCAAAAGGACGCAACCGAGGGGAACCCAGTTATGACCAAAGGGGTGAGAGGGTGACGGGGGTAAAAGGGTGAGGGGGGTGAGAGGGTGACGGGGGTGAGAGGGTGAGGGGCGGCAGGGGGTGATCCGTTGGCGGGACAGTACCAGGGTGCGCAGTGGGGAAGCTGCATCAATGCCCCGTGATGAAGATTAAGTCAAAGAGCGCACTGTTCTGAGGAGCGAGGCGGCAAAGAGCTAGGAGGTAGGAAAGATAAGATATCCTTTATTTGTCCCACAATGGGGAAATTTCAGTGTTGCAACGCACAGTAAAGAGAACAGCAAGAAACAGTAGCAGCAATAGAAGTACAGTTAAGTTAAAAATAGACAAACACTATAAAGATCTATAAAGATAAGGATTATAAAACTATGTATCATATAAATTGCTATCTAAAAACTATATATACAATAAATTACTATCTTACATTTCACAGTATTGCACAGGGTCCCAGTATTGCACAGGCAAGGAAGTAGGAAGCGAGGAGGTATCGTTTTCTATCAGTTTCTATTTCTTAAACTTACACTCAGCCTGTCATGAGATATGACTCTATACGGACCTGTTGTTTCTGTGATAAAAAGACCAATATTTTCAGTTTATATATTGTCTGTACTCATGTTTTTTAGCAGTAGTAGTGCAAGTCTCAAGTGACAATTCTGCCCTACAAAAGGCAAAAGATCTTAACTCACCAGAGTGTGAAAGTGACAAAAATTACTTGGAAGCTTCAACACCTCAAGTACAGGTAAATGAGTGAATAGTACAGTTACTGAAGAGACTTTTTTTGATCTAACTCTTGTCGTGCTTTTGCCAACACTGCAACGTCCCCAGGAATTTACTTCGCTGAACTCTCTCAATATGTGTGTGTGTCAACCTTCCTGTTTCCCAAGAGAATTAAAGTTGTTTTATGCCCAAAACATTACTCTATAACACATGTGTCAAACATGCGGCCCGGGGGCCAGATCCGGCCCTCCAAGACCTTTAATCTGGCCCTCGGCTGATTTTTCTATTAAAATACTTAAAATTTTCAGATTTTTCTGTTAATTTTCTGCACCGTTTAGCATAGCAGCGTCTCCGGCGTTTCTGTGCGTTGCGACTCCCACCAGAGCAGCACAAATGAAGACTTTCCTCTTTCCAAACGCTCTTAAAGGACGATCGTTTTGACTGTCGACCGTGACCCTCATCAGCAAAATGTCAAAAAATGAGAAAAGCAGATGCTGAGTTCAGGATTTCCCAAGAAAAATAGTCTAATTCTTATTTGTTGACAGAGGTGAATGGGAAATCTGTGCTCAGTGTGTTTGGAACAAGTGGCGTTGCTCGAGGAATATAATCTTAAACACCACTACGAGACACGGAGAAAAATACAATAACTTGAAGAGAGAACTGAGTTTTCTGATCCGGCCCTTTTGGGATCAAAGTAGGTTGCATACGGCCCCCGGACCAAAATGAGTTTGACACCCCTGTTCTATAACTTCACAAACCTGATGCGATGCGCTGCAGACTTATGCAGAGAGCGAAGGGAGGACAATAAAAGCCAACGTGATCTAAATATGGTACGCGTTACTAGTTAATGCCGCGTAGAAGTAAAATCCGTCCCTTTCCGGTGCATCTCGCGCTAAATTCCTGCTCTCAAAGCTCCCTCTGGAACGTTTCATGAGACACGCGGCGAAAATAAACCAACAAAAGCGATTGTTTCTGTCATTTTAAATCGTTTTCCCTTCAAGTTTCTCAACACTCGCGCCCGTCTGATGCAATAACGGGCCGTCTGTGTGTCGGCTCCTGGGTGGATGGGTGGATGAGTAGGTGGAGGGCAGGGAGCAGTTCAGATTCACATGACCTCACGTCGGCCGGAGCCCTCTCTCCCGCTCCCTCTATCTCCCTCTTTTTCCCCCTCTCCTCCCTCCCTCCCCCCGGTCGCTGTCTGTCTGCGGCCGTGCCCGATCTCAGGGGTATTTGGACATTTTCTCATCCCCCCCCCCCCCGCACCCGCCCGTGTCTTTCCCTTTTCTCTGACAAAATGAGACGAAATAAATCAAATAAATACGAGCAGTGCTTTATCCCAACATGCGTCTGTCTTCACGGAGATGTTCGGAATGCCCGGAATGCTGCTTATCGATCCCTGCGGACACGAACGGGCAGTGCCACCGGGCTTAACGCCATCCAACCCATAATTTGTTGTTGAAAATGCAACATAATATTGACTTAAGTATCCTCAAAGTCATGTTTAAAGCAAAGTGCAATGGATCACGTGGAAATATCCTCATAAAAAACTGATAAAAGACTATTTAAGATGAGAAAAAGCCACTGCACTGTGTTAAAATTGACTCTCACAGAAACAGTTTTAACATTTTCTCAGGGTTTATACGAGTCCGATCTGTTCTAGAGTTGATTTAACACTTTTGGAAATGTTAATGAAGTAACGCTGGACCAAAGTTCCTGTTTAACCCCTGAAATCAAGAGTTATATTAATGTTTTGAGAGTGAACGGAGAACACTTTGTAGGGTTATTTATTGATCTAGCTAAACAACACACAGAGGTATTTTATTTTGACACTTTATTTGAGTTAATTTAAGATTAAATTATGTACAAAACAGGTTCAAACTGGCCTTCTGTCGCGGGAGTTTGAAGTGGTGGGTGGAGGGTGCCAAATTAACACTAAGGGAAGTTGAATTAATACTAGAAAAAGTTAAATTAACACTAGGGGAAGTTGAATTAACACTAGTGTAAGTTGAATTAACACTAAGAGAAGTTAAATTAACACTAGTGTAAGTTTAATTAACAACAAGGGAAGATGAATTAACACTAGTGTAAACTGAATTAACACTAGGGGAAGTTGAATTAACACTAGTGTAAATTAGATGAACACTAGTGTAAATTGAATTAACACTAGTGTAAATTAGATTAACACTAGTGTAAATTGAATTAACACTAGTGTAAATTAGATTAACACTAGTGTAAATTGAATTAACACTGGCGGCACGGTGGCTGAGTGGCAACACTGAGGCCTCACAGCAAGAAGGTTCGATCCCCGGGTTGCCTGGGCCTTTCTGTGTGGGCCTTGCATGTTCCTCCCCGTGTCTGGATGGGTTTCCTCCGGGTGCTCCGGTTTCCCCCATCAACCCAAAACATGCAGCACCCCTATGAACTAACATCAATGACCATGTTGTCCACCCTCCTGTGGGCTCACCACCTGCAGAGGGGTTCATAGGGGGGTCAGGTGCTATGAGTATTGGGCAGCAAGCTGCCCCCGCGACCCAGCTGGATTAAGCGGGAGAAGATGGATGGATGGATGAATTAACACTAGGGGAAGCTGAATTAACTTCAACCATATCAACTCTGGAAAATAACCCCAACTCGAACCCCCATTTAACTTACAAATAGTTAAAATAACACTTTTTGTGGTAAAAACAACTCTGAAATATTTAACCCTCCAGTTTTTGCTGTGCACATGTTTAAAAAAACCCAGATTCAGAACCAAGGTCCTGGAGCGAAACATCGCTGAGAAACGAGTTCATTTATGGAATAGTCTTGACAAAGAAATCAAACGCTCAAGTGCAAGAACTGTATTTTAAAAAACCTATAAAATCCATTGAAATGAGTACGTAGGAAAAAGAAAACTAACTCCTTGTGCGGAAAAGTGATGATCTGTGTTTGCAAGTGATTTATAATTGCGACTGAAATGAATCGTACTGATCTGAAATGCTTTACAGTAACTATCGGTGTCTAGAAAACGGAAGAGGGGGCAGATAACTTGAGATTACTCTTTTTTCTGCTCCTCTTCATCCATTTCTTGTGTTAATACAGGAAGTGCTCCAATGTGTTTTAAAACTCCGTACACCTTCACTAGAATCATTTGGAAGATTTCAGCCCTGGAATTGAACAAAAGGGCTAAAGAGAATGTTTTTGATGAGGTAACAGTCTTATAACACAACTTAAACCTCACAAGAGCCAATTTTGCGTAATAAAGCGCTGAGTAATTCCATTTGGTTACGTGATTTCGCTTTAAACCCGCAACTACGCAACCCGAATCAACCGCTTTTGCTCCAAACTACCTGCTACGAGCGCCATGTTTACACCAGCCACGCCGCCCATGTGTCGCTTCAAGAGAATTCACTCCCAAAACTCATCTAATCGTGGTTTAGAATCACATGACATTACATACCCCATTTCTTCGGTTTAATTTATATAACCCTACTCTGGTATAACAATGTAATTATCCCCATAAAGGCCTCATTATGGAAATCCACTTTTCGAACTCCCTTTAATCAAATACGGGCTCTGTTTGGACCACTTCTTAATCTTTCCCCACACGTGTTATTTAATCCTCCCGTTCGAAGCCTGCCCCCGTCGGATCATTTGCCATTTCTGGACGTGTTAGAGAAAGTTTGGTCACTTAAATGATTATACTTAAGTTCATTTTCTGTTCCCAGTGCAGAGTGTAGGTTGAAGTCAGTGGAGCAGGAGACATTAAGGTCCTACGCAAACATCGAGACCTTTTCCTGACAGTAAAAACGCGTGTTATCGAGGTATTTTTTCAGGTATTCGCCCGTAATCCCGGCAACGCAGCAGCAAACCAGGAAGACGTTCGGAAACACGTGATGACGACTTCCGGTGAGCTTTGTTCGCGGTAGTAAGTCTGACAAAATCTAGGAAAAATGAGAAAATGTCCCAGTTTTCTTCATCCACGTGACCTCGTAGCGTTCCGTTATGTTCGGCGAATCCACAATCCCGACCGTACCTCAGTTTTCGCCATTTCCACTGACGCACAACTCCGAGCGCACTGGGTACAGGCGATTAGAAGAGACAAAGGCGCCAAATTCAAGATGATGTGGTCTTTATTTTACCAACGATCACGTTTACTTCAGGGGGTTTGATCACAGTCGGTCGAGCCCAGTGTCGGGAACCTACACCGGAAGTCGTCGTCATCGCATGTCTTCCAAACGTCTTCCAAACGTCTTCCTGGTTTGCGATGGAAGCGTGAATAGAGCCTGTTATAACAACGTGTAGGCAGTTTAGTCCCACTTTAATCTCTGGTCAAAACAAAAACAGATTCGTTATGGGAACAGACGCTGCCGCCATTTTGACATTTATCTGTTTATAAACTCCAAAATCTCATTCGTTTTGTGCTGGTTTTGATCAGCACAATTAGCTAATGTACATAATACAGTTTATAATACGTCTTCTTGGTTTGTGATGTAATTTGTATTTGATGTTTTGGTTCTCAAGACCAGTCAGAAATGCAGAATGAACCTCACATGAGTCTTTCACTTAGGTTTTAGTGCTGAAATCCAGTTGGTTTAAACCTAAAATGTCTCTCTCTGATCTCAACGGTCACTCCCTAAACCCATGCGCTTTCAGTCAGTCATGAATCGGTGCTAGTGCAGCCTCTGGAGCTCAGGGAGGGACTTCTGGAGGTTCTGAGCTTTCACATGAGGCCTGTCCGTAAACTGAGATATGGTGGCAGAGTGATGAGCATCCTCGCCTCACAGCAAGAAAGTTCCAGGTTCAGTTCTGGATCATCTGTTGCTTTCTGTGTGGAGTCTCAGTGTATCTGGGTGGGTTTCCTCTGGGCACTCAGGTTTCCCAAATCAACCCAAAATATGTAATAGATAAAGTCCTCCAGTTAAAGTAGTTCTTTTTGAAGACTGGGTCAAACGCAGAAAACAATTACTTTTCCTTTCCCATTTACGGTAAGTGTAGTATAAATGAAAAAATAAACATAATATAAACCTGCATGTGCCTTGTTAGGGTTGGGACGAGACACAATTTCCACAAGATGAGATTTTAACATAATCCCTAATATACATTTTACAATTCAGTTTCTAATTAGGAAATAACAATAACCGAAATATGGTGATATCGTATCGTCAAAGGTCTCACAATAATATCGTGGAGCATCACAACATATCGAATCCCAAGTCTCTTTGCTTAACAGTTCTGATGCAGAAATAGCTAAAAAAAACGAGGGAACTACATAGACCATGATCCTTTGCTCCGTTTCAGTGCAGACGACATGAAGAAATAACTGTTCTAAGCACTTTGAAATTTTCATTCTTTGGATTAAGTCTTGTGAAGGTGTTTTTAGAGGAAAAAGTCGCAGATTCACAGTAAAATATCGCAATAAATATCGTACGGTGAAATGTTTATGGTGAAAATATGGTACAGAGAGATTTGGATTTCGTTCCATCCCTAATGACAATAAATGTTGTACCAAATGACTGGTCAAAGCATTTTAGAATGTCAGTCTTATTATGCAGAATATTGTAATATCGTGAACTTTCCCACAATATCGCTATAAATATCGTACCGTGAGGTTCATACCGTGACGATATCGTATGGTGAGACTTGGATTTCGTTACACCCCTAGTTTCCAGTTTTGGCTTCACATTTTTGCATTTATTTGAGTTCATATTTTTGTTTTCATTCTTGAACTGCTTTTTGGAACTGTTAAAGGAGATTTAACTCACCAACACGTGAGGCTTTTTGTCAAATCCAAACGTAAACACTTATACATTAAAACCCTCACGAGATCCTTTTTCTCACGGGATCTATGTCCTCTAGATGCAGAACCCAAGTTTAGCTGTGATTTTAATACCCTTTTCATAACATTTCCTTTAACATTTCCTTTAACAAGTCCATTACGTTCCATAAAATAGTCCCTTGTTGTCGAACTGCTTCCCCTCCGCGGCCCGTATCCCTCCGCCCGGTGAACAGAACAATGGCCGAACTCCCCTGGACTCTCAGAACGCGGCGGCGCTTGTTTTTTTCTCACGCGGTGCCGATGAACTTGTCACGGGCCATGTCTGTGACGGGGGGGACCACACAGCCGCCGGGCCGTCTCCGTGGCAACGCCGTGCGGGTCAGGGGCGGCACTGCGGGCCGGCGTTTGACCGCTGCTCCCGGCGTTATTCAGGCTGTCGGCGTAATGGACTCACGCTAGACTGACGGACAGGGACGGGGCACAGCCGGACAAAGACTGAATGGAGTTTTTGAATAGGCAGAGGTTAAAAGATGCTCAGGATTTGACGCTGATTTTGAAAACTGTGAAACGCACGGAGAAAAGTTGTTTGAAGAGGCGGTGTTACACTTTTGTGGTGTTAACTGCTCACACAGAACAGATTTGGATCACCACGTTACTTTTTTTTAGATCACCACGTTACATTTTATTGCTTTGAAAATCCTATATTCGCTGAAAATATTATAAAACACACTCAAATGCGGCGCTCCCCCGTTCCCTTTGCTCTTTGCACTAAGTCACTCCCCCCTCAGAGCACCGTCACAACACGATCCGCCGATGGAGCTACTGCACGTCGATCAGATTTGTCAAGTTGTTGCACAGTTTTGCATCGTGTTTTTGAGAACTGACGTAGGTTTGTGGGTTGATTGGACAGAAATCGTACTGGAAATTGTAAAGGAGGGCTCGAAAAGGGCCAGGGAGAGATCGCTAGATTACTCAAACATGCATGTATGAAACCTACAACCTCTTCAGGTGTGTTTTTGGTGAGAGAACTACATTGTGCAATATTTATAATGAATTATTATAAGGGCAATATCTGAAATGAGTGCAATATTTAAAGCAGTGCAATATCTTCCAAGTGTTGAAGTCTTGGGAATTTTCGCCTTTTTTATGTCTTGCACTGGTACTATGCACTTACTTATTCTTTTTATTTTTTATACCCTGTTGTAAATGTCCCACGTACATGTTTTCATTGGAGTGAGTTGCTTTTAATCTTGTTGTGCATATGTATAGTGCAGTGGTTCTTAACCTTGTTGGAGGGACTGAACCCCACTAGTTTCATATACGCATTCACTGAACCCTTCTTAATTGGAAAAATAAAATATGTTTTTTTTGCTCGACATAGTTAGTATGAAGGGAAAATATTACACGACACCATCACGACAGTCATAAGACTATTGCACACACAAAATTTCTGGCCAAACGGGGGCATCACGAATCATATGAGTTGGATGTGTGTCTTGACCCCTGCCGAACCCCTGAGATTGACTCACTGAACCCCTGGGGTTCGATCAAACCCAGGTTAAGAACCACTGGTATAGTGGCAATAAAAGACAAACTATTCGAGAAACATGGTAGAAGCTGCAAAAAGCTCCAAAAAAACACGGTAGAAAGCTGCAAAAAGTCAATTTTGCATAATAACTCATAACCTTATTGGGTCCCCATATACAAATAAACATGTTCAACTCAAATGCAGCTTTTACTGATAACACCTGTAATGCTGTAAAGTATTCTTCATGACAAAAACATTGGACAAGATGTTTCTGTTATAATGTGGTTTGGTTCTCAACACATTTCTCCAATAAAAAGCAGAATGAGCTTCACAAATCCAGTTGGAAAAAGCCTCTCTGATCTGAACAGTCACTTCCTAAACCCCAGACCCTGCAGCCGATGTTCATATACTAAGAATGAGACAAACTTGCGTGTGATTTCCTCGATATCGTCAATACAGAACTCTTTAAAACTCTCTAAATCTGTAATTCTCAACTTATTTTTCAACATTTCTTCACCAGTTGCTTCGTGATCGGTGTAAAACTACAACTTATACTTACAGCAGGTATTTTCCCACTATATTAACTATAAATTTGAGATTCATCAGACCCCATAATTCACAATTTAATGCTCTCTTTGATTTACCAGTAAGAGCGCAGGCCTCAAACAGCTCCTGTAAGTCATTTTTTGCAGTGTCCGAGAGGCCGGGGAACAGACGGGAGCGATGGAGCGATACAAAAGAGGAGATAAGAGCGAAGAGGAGGAGGACGGTGGAGCGAGGGGGGGTGAGAAAATGCCCCATCACCTCCTCGTGCTTGCGTCTCTGTGTCTCGGAGTCCCACGTACATTCCTGTCCTGCCCCTGTCCCCCGTGACGCCGTCGAACTCTTCGCTGTGACAACACTGATGCGTCACCCGGGGCCCACACGCATTTCTCACACCAGAAAATCACGAGGAATACGGAAAATACACGGAAAATACACGGAGAAAACCTGCGGTGTCAGTGTTATTTTTATGTACCGTCTCAATGGGGACGTTTACAAGTCATTTATTGTTTATTTTCATCATGATGATTTGTTTCATGCGCAGGTTTTTACATAATTTGACTTGTACACTTTTATTTTAAGGTGTGGCTGAGTCATATGAATATTTATCTTAGTTTAGGGAACTAATACATGGCCAAAAACGAATTCTCGTCAAGCTAAAATGACTTGGATTACGAAAGTTTTACCATTATCTGAGTAAATTTCACTTGACAAGTAAAATTATTTGCCAGTGCAGTAAGATTTTTGGACTTAAAATATGAAAATACATCTTGCTACACTTAAAATAAGAAAAGCAACAACTTTTTGCACTTAAAATAAGAAATAAAATCAAATTCTTATTGCACTGGCAGATAATTTTACTTGTCAAGATGAATCTACTCAAATAAAGTAAAATGTTCTTGATTTAAGTCATTTTAACTTATCTAGATATTGTTTTTCATCCAAGTTTCACGATACAATATCCTCACGGTACGATATTTATTGCGATATCGTGGGAAAGCTCACAATACGGTGGTCCAAAAAATAAACTTCTTGTTTTTAAAAGTGTTTTTTTGGTTCCAGTTCTGAAAAAAAAAAAAAATTCTATGAAGTTTCATTCAATTTCAATATTTTTGTCACACGACTCCTACTTTTTGTGCTACTGCGTAAAACTGACAATCAGCAATAGATATGGGGTAAGGTAACATTTTGTGCAAGTACTTCTCACAAAATGCATAAACCGATATTACAATATTATGTATAATAATAACAAGACTGACATTATAAAACACTTTGACCAGTCATTTGGTACAACATTTACTGTCATTAGGGATGGAACGAAATCCAAATCTCTCTGTACGATATTTTCACCATAAACATCTCACTGTACCAGATTTATTGCAATATTTTGACTGTGAATCTGCAACTTTTTCCTCTAAAAACACCTTCACAAGACTTAATCCAAAGAATGAAGATGTAAAAGTGCTTAGAACAGTTATTTCTTCATGTCGTCTGCACTGAAACGCAGCAAAGGATCATGGTCTATGTAGTTCCCTCTGTTTTTTTTTTAGCTATTTCTGCATCAGAACTGTTCATTTAAGCAAAGAGACTTGGGATTCGATATATTGTGCTGCTCCACGATATTATTCTGAGACCTTTGACGATACGATATCACCAGATTTCGGTTATTGTTACATTCTTACTAAGTGGTAATTGGTTTGGTAATTAGCTGTTACTTAGCTATTAGTTGGTATGAATCAAACACTAATTCATGCTTATTAAGATTTCAGTGTTTGCACAAAAGCATCTGCTGTTATTTCCACCACTTTAAAGAGAAGAAAATAGTTATTGGGTTAGTACTCGCCAAATACAACTTTATAAATACTAACAGCGATGTAATTTAGCACTTATTATGCATTTTACTATTAACTAGCTATTGATATGTGGTCCCTACTCTAAAGCGTTACCTTTTCATTCAATTTATTCATTTATTATGTTTTTTAAGTTCAGATTTTCTCTCCTAAAAGCATCAAATTTCACCTGAAGTCAAATACAATACAAACTAGTTCAATTTAGGTTCAAATTATTGCATAAAATATAATTGTGCACAGTTGAAATGAACAGTAACATGAACTAAATAATCATAGACGATTTAAAGTGTAAAAAAATGTTGAAAACTTGCTGAAATTGAATCAAACTGTTTAAAATTATTCATAATTCAGCCTCTTTTGGCCAGTCATTATTCTCCCGTGGAGCCATAAACCTGTGGAACAGCCTCCCACATGAAATTATATCAGGTACAAATTCTGAAATGTTTACACGCCTGAAGAAACGACAGATTTTAACCAAACAAACCTGTACACAAGAATCTAACCTGTAAAAATACACCAACATGAACTGTATATGTAAACAGTGGATGGATCTATGGATGTGGAGACTGAGATTCACTGGGACTAGTTTTACTTAATGATTTAAAGGATGAATTACTGCATTAATCTACGCTGGAGTTTATTTTATTGGCATCTACGACATTTGTGACCTCGACCTGTCCAGGGACTGAAGGTCGACATAAACAGTCCTGTGCAAAAGTTTGAGGCAGGTGTGAAAAAACGCTGTAAACAAAAAATGCTTTCAGAAATATAAATAACGATTGTGATTGCGATTTTATGAATTTACAAAAGGCAAAGTGAAGCAGCAGTTGTGTTGGTGATGGTCGGGACCTCAGCATCATGGAGTGAGTCTGGGATTAACATGAAGAGACAGAAGGATGTGAGGAAGCTCCATCCACACAAGATCTGAGCTTAGTAAACAGTATTTTTACTCTTTAAGTACATTTTTAAACAGATACTTTAATACTTTAACTTAAGTAGATTGTTTTTCATGTTATTACTATCGTTTCCTTGAGTATTTTTCGCTCTAGCATCTGTACTTTTACGCTCTTCTGAAGGCAAAGCTCACACCAAATATTGATTTGCTTTAGACTTCTCTTTTGTTCATTCACTGCATTTTGTTGATTGATGAAAATAAATGTTTAACACTTCCGTTTTTGAAGGCGTTCCTAGTTTACGCCATTTTTTCCACACCTGCCTAGAACTTTTGCACAAAACTGTACATCTCACGGTACGATATTTATTATTACAAAACTGTGAATATGCGACTTTTTCCTCTAAAAACGCCTTCGCAAGACTTAATCCAAAGAATGAAGATGTAAAAGTGCTTAGAACAGTTATTTCTTCATGTCGTCTGCACTGAATCGGAGCAAAGGATCATGGTCTATGTAGTTCCCTCTGTTTTTTAGCTATAAAACTTTTGCACAGTACTGTACATACAAAAACATATTTCTTCTTTGTCTAGGTTAATTTTATGTGCATTGTCCCTGATAAATAAACAAATAAACTAAACTAAAGAATGAAAAAGTCATAATAGCCAAATAAAATATTGTTCAAACAAGTCTAAATGTCAAAATCAGCCAAAGCTAACGTATTAGTTGCGCATTTTGGTTCGTTTAACTCATAAATCTGATTTTCACCGGGGCGTTTAGTCTAACCAGTTCATATTTCCACATCTCCACTTTTCCAAGTGCAATTTTTCACATAACGAGTAGAAAATGAAATTCAAAAATCAAGAAATTTCTGAGTAAATTCACGTTAGTCACGTTCATTCGGGCCTAATAACGTCGCGAATAGCCTTACGAGTGAATTTGTGTAACTATTTTGCAGTGTATGAGGCTGGTTCGTCTCACACACACACACACACACACACACACACATCACACACACAGAGGGACAGAGGGGGACAGCGGTGGTCTTTGACTCTGGGGATAATGGCGTCTTTCTCAGAGGACAGGCCGGGGACAGTTCCCACAGACTGTCTTCACCTCTCCTCCTACAGACACACACACACACACACACACACATACACACAGACGAATACACACTATACACACAAACAACAGACGCACAACTGTACTGTGTCCCATTCATGTGACCGCAGAGGACATCAGCAGCAAGATGTGAGCGAAAATGAAACTCGCGCCGTAAAAATGCAATAAAACTGAGTGACAACGTGTTTACAAATGTTTGGCATTTTACAACTAGCACAAAAATTATATTAAAATCTCAAAAATGCGTCTGTAAGAGGCTAAAAAGAGGATCAGATGAAACATAGTGTATATAGTGTCATGAAAATATATAGGAGAGTCACATTTTGAAATTTCTTTGACAAATTGTTCTGCAATTTTCACACATTACATGAACATAAAACATTTTTCACATCCCGTATTTATCAGACTATAAGTCACACCAGCCAAAAAATACATAATGCAGAAGAAAAAAAGGTTTTATACGTTTTTTGGGGAAATTTATTTTATGAAATCAGAGACCAAGAAGCGACATTTCAGAAGTCATAGTAATAAAAACGACTGAAAAGAGAAGAATCCGTGTATCATTCATTCATTCGTTTTTCAATATAGAACCAAAGATAAGAAAATGAAAAAACAACTCTTTTCTTCATTATTTGTCTCTAAAATCAAAATGAAAAAACGTATAACGATTTGTTTTTTCATTTTTGATTCATATATACGATTCATATATTTGGTCTATGGGCTGTCAGTGTGAAAAATGTCATATATAAGTTGCACCTGAGTATAAGTCGCAGGAACCACCCAAACCCTGAAAAAAAGTGTCACTTATAGTCCGAAAAATATGATATATGCACATTCAGACATACACTTGTTAATATTTTGTGCTTACTGTATTTTTTGGACTATAAGGCGCACTTAAAATCCTTTAATTTTCTCAAAAATCAACAGTGCGCCTTATGTATTAATTCTGGTTGTGTTTACTGACCTCAAACCGGTTTTATGTGGTGCTCAAAATCTATCCAAATGTTTTAGTACGACTTTGTTAAGCTACAAAGCTGCACCGCTGGATGGATTAGCGGATCATTAAAGCGACCGTAGTCAGGAGCCTCGCGGAGTAACACGTACTGTGCTTCAACATCATATTATGTTGTGTTTAAGGTCCCCAAAATGGCCCCGGTTAAGAGACATGCTGATTTACACGCCCAAATGAAGCAAACTAATTCAGTGTTTGCCATCATTCCTTGTGGATTAACCAAAGAACTCCTCCATCGGTGTCATCAGGTCGTTCAAAGTTAAACGTCGGACGACAGAAGGCGAACACACATTCACCGAGACAGAGAGGCGACGCCGGGCGAGTTACCGCACGATCTGCCGATGGATCGTGGACGCCCGGGCTAAGGATCAGCCTTATAATCCGGCGCGTTTATGTATGAAAATAGACCCGTTCATTGATAATGCGCCTTATAGTCCCCAAAATACGGTAAAGCGACTGTAACTTTCTATAGGCGGCACGTCATCTGACTGTTTTACACATTTTTTCCACACCACACCTGTCTCTGTCCAAAAATGGATATAACACGTTCATTTGCGCAGATTTTATGAACACAACAGTCTGTATTTCTGTAATAATCGCTCTAAGTACAGTCGTCCCTCACTATATCGTGATTCACCTTTCGCTGTTTTTTTTTTTTTACTGCAACGTGCATTGTGTTCTGCGTTCTGATTGGCTAAGGGAGAACCGGCGCATTGTTTTCTGCGTGATTGAAGGTGGCACGTCTGTTTGTAAGAATAAAAAAACAGCGCCGACAACTCCTCATAACCTCAGTTTAGATCACGGGCCAGTTTACGCGGCGTGATCCCCCCTCCCCGCTCCTCGCTCAGATCGCGGAGGGGTTTTACAGCCTTAAAACATGTAGAAATTGTAAAAAATAAAGCCGACTACTTCACAGATTCCACCTTTTGCGGCTTATTTTTAGAACGCAACACCCGCGATTAACGAGCGACCACTGTAACCGTCTACAAGTAAATCCATCCACGTTTGTTTTGGTTTGTTCGGGCGCTTCGACACAATACTGGGCTGTGATTGGTCAGAAACATTAGTTAACTGTGTCCAATCAGAACAGAAGGATCCAGACTCTTGAATCTTTAGGAAACTCACAAATACTGCGAGAATTCCTGTGCAAAGATTTTTTGTTTTTTTAAATTAAACCTTTATTTAACCAGGTAAGTCCCACTGATATTTTTATTATTATCTTATTATCTCTTTTTCAGTGGAGTCCTGGCCAAAACAGCGACGCAACAAAACAATTCAGAATTTCACAGGACACATTTCAAGCCACAATTTCATGAGACTATTTAAAACATTTACAAACCATGGGTAGAATATTATAGCCAAATTAATAACATTTCCATGGACAAATCCTTCTTGCACACTGACACGTTTAGTCGCCATCTGTGACAAAGTGTTAAAGGTGCACTATGTAACTTTTCTGGTAAAGAAGTCCGCCACCATGGAGATGTTAGGGTTAGGGGGGAATTACATACTGGGAGTTCACATAAATACGTGTAGTAAATCATGAATGTAACTTTGATTTGAGGCAGGATTTCGATGTCTAAAGGTGGTAAAGTGTCTTGCTCAATGGAGGATTAAGCTACTGTGCCCATTTTCACGTGTTCTGTACAAACCGTGACACCTCTAGGACTTGAACCTGCCGACCTTCCTTCTTTATCGCAATTGTATGTTTATTTTTCCCTTAAAATTGATGTTCACCCATTTTCACCCACGTTTTTATTGCTTCAAAATGTGTGAACATAATTTATTCTATAGGTTGTATTTTGTGCTTTTCTGAATACATTTTAGGCGTTTCGGTGCAAAATTGGCAAAACTCGTCCTTTCCATTGACGACGACAGCATTAAATGACAATGTGCACAGTGCTCGGGCTGCGCGATATGGCCATAAAAATCAAATTAAACCACCAAAAAAAAGGTAGTAACTGCAAACAGATAACAAATTCCGATCACCATGTTACCTTTTATTATTTTGGAAACGCTCTATCCGCTAAAAACGACCCCTGAGCGTGTTTAACGAGCAGATCCGGGCGCGGCGCTCCGGTCCACGTGTGAAAAGCGCCTGCAGAAGAATGCGTGCATATATTGTTGGAGCTAAAATGGTATGCTTTGAAAGATTATCCTGCCGTGGGGATCTAACCCTCCTCTCCTCCTCTGCATACAGCATTCTGACTACTAAGCTCTATCGCTGCATATTTGTCTGTCTGTCTCTGGACCCCTCCCCGAAAACACCCCGATCGCTCGCATGGGACACGGGAACCTGCTGACGTCTCGGGATTTTTGCAGATTTTTTGGAAGCGGCGCGAGGATTTGAGACGGTGAAGTTTAACGCGTGGGTCAAGAGGGAAAGTATTGAGGCTGTAAATGCGGTGAAGTGTCTTGCTCAAAAGGAGGATTTATGGCATTTCTGATCATGACATTAACATAATCAGAAAATTTTAAAAAGCACTGTCATGTGAACAAGAAAAATAAGAGTCCGTGATGCTCAAAAGGAGTAGGAAGAAGTTTTAAAACCCCACATATTTCATATACACTTTTTTAGTTCAACACATTTCCATATTTTCCTATCGCAAGACATTTTACACGTACATCGCAATTCTTAATACAAATCATTTCATAGTACATGATTTCAAACGGCAACTTCAGTGTATTTAACAAACATGTTTTCCTTGTAATTACGTTTGAAGTGGGTTATATTTTTGCTTGTTTTGAGCTCCATATTCAGGGAGTTCCACAATTTAACGCCTGTTATGGAAATGGCAAAACTTTTTTTCACAGTGCGTATTTTTCGCAGCTTAAAACTGAGCTGCGCCCTCAAGTTGTATCCACCATGTGTTTCCGTGAACATTGACCGGATTTGCCTCGGTAGTAGTTTGTTGCTGGCTTTAAACGTTATTTGTGCTGTTTTAAATGTGACAAGATTGTTTAGTTTCAGGATTTTTGACTGTCTGAATAACTGATGACTGTGTTCGCAATATCTGGCGTCATGTATCATCCGTACAGCTGCTTTTGTACAATACGCGGTGATTGTAATGTACTTTTGTATGTGTTTCCCCAGACCTCTAAACAGTACGATAGATATGGTAAGATGAGTGAACTGTATAGCATCTGGAGTGATTTTTTGTTCAAAATGTATTGAAATACTGTATTGAAATACTTCTGGACAGGATTAACTTAAAAAACCTCTAGGAATGGAACCTGCGTCCTTATATCTGCAGTTGGACCGTGCCGGACTCCCTAAAATATTGCAACTGTATGTTTATTTTTCCCCTTCAAATTTATGTTCACCCATCTCGCCTCTCCACAATAAAGCCAGGGCCCAGGGGACTGCCTCCCCCCCACCCGCCTCCACCCCTCACCCCGCCCACCCAGAGTAACCGGGGGGCAAAAACGGCAGCGATGAAAAATGGCCCTTACCCCCGTGGCACGCCGGGGTGGCAGTGATTATAATATCCACATAATCATTTCAAACAAATTATCATAATTATCAATCAATCATGAGGCTATTTAAGCTAGCGGTGCGGGGCTATAGGGGAGGGAGGGGGGGGTATGTGCTGCTGCTGGTGCCGGCGGGGGGTAAACTACACTGCCCCCGGGCGAGCATCTGACCCATGTGCCTCCTCTGACCGCCTAATGGCCCTCATACATTTAGGGTCATTTACAAGCTGTATTTAGAGACCTGATCCCCCGATATGGAAACGCTATTCACACACACACACACACACACACACACATGTACATACAAATACACACATGCATGCATAGGCTACACATATACACGTACACACGCACCTAAACACACCAATACACACATATACACACACAGACATGCATGAAAAAACACACGTACACATACAGACACACACACACAGATATATACACACAAACACGTACACACATGCATAACACATATATACATACACACATACACGCACCTAAACACGCGTATACACACACATACACATATATGTACACGCATACATAGAGATACACACACACTCACACACATACATACACCGTTACACACACATATACATACAACACATACACACACATATATAAACATATACATACAGCACACATACATACACGCACAAACACACTCACATACATACACGTACACAGATACACACACACATATACACAGCACAAAGACACAAACACACACACACACACATACATACAGACAAACACAACGCACACACACACACACCTATATACACATACACACACGCTCGCACACATACATACACGTACACGTTCACATACAGACACACCTACACAAACACATAATACACACATATATACATACACACAGACACACATACACGCACATAGACAGAAACATATACACAGACACACACAAACACATACTGTATATACGCACACACAGTAAAATACGCCCCACCCCTCCATGATTACCCCCTCCCACCCGTCCTCACCCCCTTCTACCCCGCTCCACCCCCCCTCCCCGTGCCCAGGAGGAGCTGCTTATAGGTCACAACTGGAGCCGCCCTCTGTCATTTTCACATTTGCGGCTAATACGGCGACGTGTGCTGTGCTAACTCAGCGTTGTGTGAACAGCAGCAGAGGCGGGGATATTGTGTGTGTGTGTGTACGGTAATAGAAACTGGACACGGTGTAATAGCCGAAGCCGGTGCCAGTGAATGTGGACAGTGTCGGGGTCTCGGTTTCGACCCGGTGACATGTAAACCGTGTGTAGAGAGCGGGATTCGAACCCCAGACCTCAGATCTCAACACCAGCTTATAGAAGCAACCAGGAAATCAGCCAAACTAACGATACCCGATCCTGCGACTGTTATCGGCTTAGGGATGAAAATTAAAGCAATATGTGTATTGCTTTGGTATGTCGTGTTTCTTCGTCAAAAAGCAAATCTGATAGTGTTTTGTTTACATAATAATTGAAAATGCTCTGTTCCACCTTGTGACGTCATTGTGATTCTTAAAAAACACGAAAAATAGAATAAAATAGTTCAGAAAAAATAGTATAGATACATATTTTATCTTTTTCTGTTAAAGTTCATAAAATCCTCGGATCCAAAGGTTGGCAGTTCGAATCCCGCTCTCGACGTAAACATAATAATACTCCCTACAACCGTACAATAACTCACCCTTATGTAATAGTCAATCGATACCAGTGCAGAGACTGAAAACACTATTTATTTCCCTTAAACGAAAACAAAATAAGTCAAAACTGGTCCAAATGTGTTAGGGAACTGTTATTTTTCTCTAACGTAACAACAGAACGAGTTAATGTAAAAGAAAATCAAACATTCTTGGACTTTCTGGGCAACTGCGACTAGTAAATAGTCTTATTACATCAACGTATTGGTTCAATCAGGATATTCGTGAACCGATATTCGATCCGGCGTGTAGAGTTTGCCATTTTTCCTCCAAACAAATTGACCCATCTTTACTTTTCCTTATCTAAACACTCATCCGTTCCATACAACCTTATCCCCAGTGTGTGTCAGTTCAATCGCCTCCGTCGTCCAGCCTCTTTACGAGCCAGATCCGATCCACGGCGCCTGTATCTCTCCCTTTAAATCCCCCGTGAAAAGCACCGCGGACGATTCCATCTGCGATTAGCCTCTCATTCAGGACAAGATTTAGATGCCGAGATGAACCGGACATTTGAAAGAGAGAAAGGAAGATAGCAACGACGTGGGAGAGGAATCGTCTCGGGAGGAAATAATGCAGTCGCCGAGCATTGATTTTGTGTGCGGTGTGAATTATTGCGTCCCAGTTCTCGAAAACGGAAAACAAAACGCAAAAAAAGCCAAGTACTGTTGATTAATTTTGCAATAAACGACGAAAATATGAACCGGCAAACAAATACACGGAATTCTCAGGTGGAATTTGCTGTGTAGCTGTCAGATTGTAGATTTGCTGACCTGGTTTATGGAGAAAAGAAAAGAGCTTAATGCAGATCCATTCTCTAGACGGTAAAGCTAGCTGGAGGCACTTTTCTGTCTAAAGTTCAGTTAGACTTTAAACAAAGTCTTTCCTTTGTATTTGTGTAAAACTGAGGTCAAAATGTCATATGTGCTACATGATTTATTGTATTTCTCTGTATTTCCCTATAATTTTGGTCTTATATATTGTTTGTTTAATGTGTAAATAGTTTTAGACACTTTTAATGTTGTATTGTATTGTATATGTTATATTATATGTTGTATTGTATAAGTGAAAGTTAGCATGCTAGTCATTGAATCCAAACTCCGCAGTGGTCTTTGAAAGTTGTTTATATATATATATATATATATATATATATATATATATATATATATATATATATATATATATATATATATATATATATATATATATAGAATACCATGGTAGAATTTGCTGTGTAGACCACTGGAGAGTTTGGACATGATGCTAACAACAACAACTAGCATGCTACCGTCCTCTTCCTCGTTATCAGTCAATACAATACAACATTAAAATGCTCTAAAACAATTTACACATTAAAAAGTGTATATATATATATATATATATATATATATATATATATATATATATATATATATATATATATATATATATATATATATAAGACCAAAATACAGAGAAATACAATAAATCATGTAGCTTATTTTATAGAATTTACAAAATTAACTATAACCATTAATTATACGAAGTGTCTGTGTTCGTGTATTTAGTGTGTATATGATGTATGACGTGTATAGTGTTTACCAAAATGTGTGTATACCAAAAGAATTAAGTAGTATTCTTACAACTCACCCTTATGTAACTGATAATACTCCCTACAACTGTATATACATATTCTTTCCTGCACTCATAAAAGATGATTTTTTTTTCTGTAAATAGTTCTTTCATCTTGTATCTTATTCTATATGTTAATAAAGTTTTCGCAAAATAAGTGTTAAACCTTCAGCCTAAACCCTTCGGTCTGTAGAATAACTTAAGTTTTATGCAGAATTTCTGTGTTAAATCACTGTAATATGATGAATGATTATGTTAATTGAGCAAAGAAACTAACACTTTATAATTGAGATGCAGACAGCGCACAGTGGACATGACCTCACGAGCTTCTTATACGATATATTTGTACTGGAGCAACACAAATTTTACGTAAATTCATGGGAAACATTTTGTTGTAAGGCTTTTAAGTCTATCTTAAATCACAGAGTTTCAGACAGACCAGTTCCTCATGCTAACTTTTCCGGTGGAGTGCCCATCAGACGCCACGGAGATGTTATTGTTTTGTCTGGAATGTTTCACAGCACGGCATTAAACCTCTCTATCGCCATGGCGACCAAACCAGGCTAACGTACAGGGTCAGATCAGTGGAGAGGCTATAAAACAAATAGAGATGTTTTGATGATTTCTTTGCCTGGAATGTTCAGTTATAGGTGTTTTATAGCTCAAAAACACCTTAAAAACCACAAATTCTGGCCATGCACGGGCTCGCTTCTCCATAGATCTGACCGTTAACCTGTCTCAACGATGTTTACCAAGTTTATTTCCATACAAATCAAGGCAAAACCGCAATATGTTCGTAGAAACAAGACGGTGACGGATCCCTAACCCAAAAAATGACATACGTAGCGCGGCTTTTCATGACCTCAGCTGTGTCCGGTGTCCAGCTCGGGTTTGATCTGATTCCGATATTATTGTGAAGCAGCCCCGGTGTGAATCCAGCCGATCTGGAAGCGATTATCTGTCACTGGATCTCCGCCGGTGTTTACACGTGCGGAGATGGACAGGGGGCTGATCTTCGCAGCGCCGGGGCGGAGGGGAGCGCACAAAGCAGCGACTGTCTTCCCCGGGACCCCCACTCCAGACAAACTAAACCAACTGTCAAGAAGATGTTTGGACAGAGAACCACCGAGAGCCATTATGCGCAATATTGACAGTAATTGTAGCGCTAAAATAAATAGTTAGGTTTGGAGAAGGGGTACGGGAACGCCGGCGTGTTCGGCGCGAAGGCGATTACAGAATGGATCGCGTAAAAATGGGAATCTTTAGCGCTAATTTAAAGCGAGTTAGAGATGTTTTGAGCAAGAACTGAGGAGAATCTCGAATAAAACCGCTGCCAACACACGCAAATAGTCGCAATGATCAAAACAGGCTTCACGATCGTCAAATTAACATGGATTTTTCAGTGCGTTTGTCTACTCCAGACTAATAATGGGTTATAAAGTTGGTGGCATTACATTTAAAAGTCCTATATTACGCAGAAAATTGACTTTTGTGAGCTTTAGGTCACGTTATAATGTTCCCTCATCAAAAACAGACCTGGAGTTGTGTTTTGTTTCATTCACACATGTTTAAGTAACCTGTTATTATTTATTTCCACCTTGTGATGTCATGTAGTGGTTATTTTCAAAGTGAACAGTCACCTTTTACCTTTAGTTCAGTAGAGATGGGAAATTCCAGGACTGAGATCATCCAAATCGTCACCTTTGTAATGTAAAACGTAACCTTTCTAAAGTAATTTTATTATTATTTTTTATTTGTGAAATGTGGAGCAACGCTTCAGATACAGGATTTTTAAAGCATAAAAGATGAGCAATAAAGTCAGTATCGCTCATCTGCAGCTTTACGCTCTGTGGACGTAAACAAAACACATGCGAGGAACAACTTTCGCCTTTTTACTTTCAAAGAACGCCTCAAAATGGATTAACAGCTCGGTTTTGTGGACTGGATGTCATTATTTGCAGAGGACAATTTCTATGGATAATGTGGGTGAGATGCTGCAGTTTAAATTAACCACTTTATGAGAGGTGAGTAATAAAGTCTCATTTTTTCGCTATATCTCGAGTTTGTTTGTTGCGTCTCTGCGTCCGTCGCTCCTCTGCCCCCGACGCTCTGTTTTATCGGCTGTTACTGTTGCGTTGTTGATGTTTGGTGGTTACGATTTGACACTGACACATGAGGAGCAGCGGCTTCGAAATCGCACACGGAGACAAAAAGTCGGGTCACACCTCCCCGAACTCGGGAAGAAGAAATCGCTGCCAGAATTGGGCAAATTCTCGTGTAGTGTGTGACGGCCTTTAGAAAGTGGTGTTAAGCTTCTTCAGTGTGAAGCAAATTGCCGTTTTACGTGGAAGTTAAGAACTTGCCCCCATCACTACACTAGTTTGCTGCCTTGACAGGTTCACTACCACGGCGAGATCTCAGCCTAGGCAACACTGCACTGATCTGTGCCATTTTTTGTCCACTGTCAGTATTTGACCACCTTTAGCAATGGACTTTGCAGGAGTTCCCCTTTAATACGTAGAATTACTCAATCAACTGTAAATGAAACTTAACTCCAGGTATGTTTTTATGGGCCAACACCATCGTAACATACCAAAAATGTGATTTGAAAAACTTCTGCATGTTCTGTCACTTTTAAACTTCAATCCGTGTCTCGTACGAGTCCACGGCGATACCCTTTCTACCCCTCGTACAGTGTGAAAGCTTAAGCAGGGCCCAGACAGCCAAACAGACAGATAGCCATGTTTTGTCCAGCTCACCCAGACCAAGGAAAACAATCCCTGATCCTATCTCTGTTATCCCGCGATACCGATCTCCATCCACAGCACCTCCTCCCGTCGGCTCGCCCGTGGGTGGGGGTGCGGGGTGGGGGGGGGATCTACGCCGTAAGCACCCGCGGGATCCAAGATAACACCCCGGTTTTATTTTCTGTCCGAGGAGCCGGGCGAGAAGATGGCCGGCGTGTTTGTGTGTAAGCCAATCCGTCTCCCCTCCGGCCTGGCACAAACGCACACGATAAGCCCGGGGAAGATTTGAGTAAGTGGGCCGGGGAAGCTACAATAACATCTTTGCTAGCGGTTTATCCCCCCGGTCTTAACCCCGAATCGCACAGCCTGTACCCCCCAGTCAGGGAGAGGCGGGGTTAGGGTGACGAGGAGGGTGAGTGGGTGCACGGCTGAGGGAGGCTGGGACATGGGAGGAGACACAGGCATGTGCTTGTGGTCATGTTAAAGGCGACGATTATAAACAGACGGTTAAGGATACGTGGAGTAATTATAGATACTTTTACGCAAGTACGTTTTGGGACAAGTTGTACTTCTGTTTAGTCTTACTGTATATGAGTATTTTAATTTTTAAGTACTACTGTAAGAGTAGAAACTTGAACAGGACTGAACTGGATACAAGTTGACGGCTGAAGACCTTAAGCCGGGCGAACACTGTGCAGTTTTTGGATCTTTTTATTCAATTAGGAAATGTACCACTTTCTATTTTAGCATGTAAAATACTCAAAAAGTGCCAAAAAAGGGACAGATTACATAAAATTCTGTTCTTTTTGTTGATGAAATGGCACCGACTAATAAATAAATACAACACAACACAATACAGTTGGTATGTTTGTCCAGTGATCTGAAGGTTGGCGGTTCTGTTATGTTCTTATATTCTTGTAAATTTGTAACTTTTAGTGTTTTCTACTTTATTTTATTCTATTTTATTTGTTGCATGTTTAGTGTTTGTCTACGTTCTGCTCCAAGTACCGCAGCAATTTCCAAATGTTGTATATGTCATATGACAATAAAAACCTTTCTGATTCTGATTCGAATCCTGCTCTATCGACATAAAAAAATAAAAATAAATTTTATAAAACAGATCCACTGACGCACAAGTTGGCGGTGAGATTCTAGCTCCACTGGTGTGTGAATGGGTGAGTGGTTCCTTATTGTAAAGCGTTTTGAGCCTTGAACGTGGAAAAGTGCGACAACTTGCACTGTTTTTGTACTTTCTTTTTACATTTCAATTCTCTTTGTAAATTTTGCACATATACTTATTCACTTTATTATTATTTTTATTATCATTTCTATTTTCTTATTATTATTGTTTATCTTAATTGCGTCACACTGTTTTTTCCCCTTTTTTGCACCAAACTGTCCTGGAGCTACTGTGACTGTTGAATTTCTCCACGGCGAGATCAACGAAGTCCTATCGTATCTTAAAAAGCGCCATTTTCTACCATTTTCTCTGCCAATTCTGCTAAACATCACAATATCACTACCGCAGCAGCAGAACCACTCGCCTCTTAAGACCGCCTATCCCCTCCTCTCCACCACCGCAGGTATTAGATGCATTTTTTCCATTTTAATCACCCATATTCGCCCTGTAGATCAGATCGGAGTATTGACGTCTGTACATACGGTCGAGAAACACGATCCGAAACACCTGGTGACACGTGTGAGTGAATCATCGGGTTGTTTCATACGGAAAACAAAGCAGAACGCACATCTTCGAAACCTCAATCAGAACAATCAGGCAGAAATCACCATTACTCACATCCGACACAAACATTTCCATGACATTTCCGTCATCCGATAACACCAGGAGTGGGATATTAATCAGATTCGGTGTGCGCGTAAACACAGCCACTGTTTTTACTCCTAACTACGTCGTAATTAAGAGAGTTTCTTTAGTTTTCGGGCTGCGGTGGGGCCCTGGTCCGGCTGTGCGTGAATGACTCATGTAATGGGAACGGCGCTCGCATCGTTTCATTCATATTCATAGAGCTGGTTTGTGGTGAGCCGGAGCAGAGGTCGTCCACAGCGAACACTAACGCATAATGAGACGCAACAGAGGAATGACCGAGAGAAGGGAGTCCCACGGAAGCTAATTTAACTCTGTAAATAACATATTACAAGTACTAAGTATAGTTAATGTAGTAGTATAAGTAGTATTCGCATGGGAATACAACTTTTGGGAAGTCTTATTCGCTTTAAAGGTCAAATATTACACAAAATTAACTCTTTTAGTCATCTTAGAATGTTGCTACCTCCACAAAAACATACCCAGAGTTGAGTTTTTTATTCGTACGTTTGCGTAATCCTGCATTATTATCGTCTGTCTACATCTCCAAACCTCAAAATGCTCTGTTCTTAGCGTGACCAGATTTGCAAAATAAAAAAAAAACTGTGAAACACCCGGGTTCGGATGGTGGGTATACATAAAATGGTGAAAAAAAGGCATATACAGTCGTACGTTCACCTTTCGCGGTCTCAATGATTCGCCGATTTTTAAAAAATTTTACAGCTCATGAACGCGCATTATACTCTACGTCCTGATTGGCTGTCTAAAAAAAGCGTATAAAGTGTGTGGTGAGGGGTTTTACAGCCTTAAAACAAATAGAATAATTAAATTAAATAAAAAATAAAGCTGACGACTTCGAGATTTTGCCTATCGTGGATTATTTTTAGAACGTAACCCCCGCGATAAACGAGGGACCACTGTAGTTATTCTCGACTCACGTGTGGGTCAGTGTAAAATCTGAGAGACAAAATACAGAAGCGCAGTCTTCTGGATTTTGGTAAATGTAATTCACGATCCTCTGGTATAGACCTGGTTTAGAACTGAAGTAGCCATGTTTTAACCCTAGTTTAGCCCTGATTTAGACCTGAAATAGGCCTGATTTAGTCTTGGTTTAGATCAAATTGGTCAAAAATAGGGACACGCGAGACATTTCTTGTTTAAAACTGGGACAAACCACTGGTTTTGGATAAATCTGCTGGGACAGGGGACACAGGGCTCAAAACTGGGACTGTCCCGGGTAAATAGACACATCAGGTCGTCCTGTCTACGTCATAAAGCAGTGTTCAAGCTACTGGCACCTTTTGCTCAGCGGAGATGGGCCATTCTGGGGCTGAAATAATCCAAATGATTCTCGTGAAGATGTAGGTCTATGTCCATTTATATACACAGTCTGTGATCACTACTTTTTCCACAACTTTAGTAACATTATTTTAACAGTAACAGCCCAGTTAGTGCCATTTTTAGCTTCTCCCCATCTCCGACTTTGAGTACATGCAAAAATTTTAAATAGATTGACAGTTCATCTACATTCAGAATGAGTTTTTGACATTATAAACTCAACCTGCATAGAAACTTTGGACACTTTTCCTCTATTTATGTGTTTATTTTTGCACGTATGTAACAATATAACTATAAAAAAGCATGTTAGACAAAAAAGTAGGTCCGAAAGAGCCAAAAAAAACCCCTCCAAATGACTAAAAAATGACATTTACAACACAATGAGACATCCCACAACTGAATGACGAACAAATTTATCATAAAATATCAAACATTTCCTCAGACTCTTTAAATCGCATCACTAACCAGATGTGAAAACTGGCTCCAGGGTTTACAACACGGAAAACTGAGCTCTGGATGTATTTTGGACCATGAACATTACGATTTCTTGTATCTATGAATCCCCCGTACGAATAAAAGCCCAAGTGATGTGAAATAAAGGCGAAAATAAATCAGAGAAGGTGTAATTTTGTGTAAAAACCCTCCTCTCTCTCTCGTGCACGTACAGCGGTCGTGTAGTTGGTGAAGGCGCGTCTGTTTTTGCACTAACATGTGGGGAGCTGCGGTCGCCTATTTAAATAAGCCTCTCGCTAATGTCGCCTTTCACACGAGCGCCGTGCCGAGCATTAGCATAGCGGCGTGTTTGTACGGAGAGCGGCTACGTGACCTTTGACCCTCCCAATGTAAAAATGACGTTATGTAAAAAAAATAAAAAATCTGCGTTTTTACCGTAAGTGCTCGTAAGTTTTAATGAGGCCAGAGCGCGGTTTGATGTGGGTTTGAATGAATAACTAATAGTAGGTTACGGTATTACTATGGAAGAACATATAACAGTGTAAGATTATGTCAAATTAAAATAAAATGGGAATTACTGAAGCTTTGACCTGTCGTAAACACACAAAAAAACCCATAAATCACTTCATAGTATATCAAAAACATGTTTCAAATGAACCATTTCATTGTTATTTGTTAAGAAAATGACCAGTTGGAATAACAAAATAGTCCTTGTTGACACCCCCAAAACTAAGATAAACAGGTGAATCTTTAGATTATCTCTGTGACAAACTATGAGATTATTACTAGAGATTACAAACTATCTTTCATAACACATGAGGTTGTTAAAACATCATCTACTGTATGTCTTATGTTTTATGCCTTTATTCAGATTTTATTTATTGTTTTTACTGATTTTATTTGGGTTCTTTTAACTCCTGTAAAACACTTTGATCACTGCTAAAATGTTGTAAAGCGCTTTACAAATAAAGTTTGATTTGATAACTCTTTCTCTACACTAACTATATTATTATAACTCTTCTCTACTCAAATATCTGCAAATACTATATAAAAAAGTGCACCCAAAACTAAATTTCAGATTCAAAAACTCTCCCTGACTCAAAGTGACACATCTAACATGCTTTTTTATAGTTGTATTGTTATATACGTGCAAAATAAACACATAAATAGAGGAGAAGTGTCCAAAGTCTCTATGCAGGTTGAGTTTATAATGTCAAAAACTGACTCTGAATGTAGATTAACTGTCAATCTAGTTACATTTTTTGCATGTACTGAAAGAAATTGGGTCAAAATTATCTTTAGTATGCAGAGTATGTCATTTATTTTGCTATGTGTAAATATTTGGAACGTTTCGTCATCATTGTACAGAAGCAACCACATCATTTTTGAATTTTTGAAGCTGTGTCATGAACAGGGGCGGGTTAATATAAGTTTTATTTCTTCCCGCTCCTTTTCAAGAATTGTGCTTTTCTATTGTTTACGATGTGTATGTATGTGAATAATTATTGGCACAAACTCAAAATAAAACCGAAGGCAGTCAAACATCTAAATATACGATATAAACGTGCACCCAAAACTACATTTCAGATTCGAGAACTTTCCCTGACTCAAAGTGACACATTGACAGTAGCCTGCGTACGCCGACATGAGGTTCTGATTACGGGAGCCCGCGCAGGTCAAAAGCAGCGCTCCTCCATTGGTTCTGCTCCTGTTGTTTGGAGCCACTGTCACAGCAGATAAGGGCCCAGGCAGCACAGGCTCTGCAGACAGCTCCATATGCACTATACACTGCTCCATATACACTACACACTGCTCCATATACACTACACAGCTCCATATACACTACACAGCTCCATATACACTACACTGCTCCATATGCACTATACACTGCTCCATATACACTACACACTGCTCCATATACACTATACACTGCTCCATATACACTACACACTGCTCCATATGCACTATACACTGCTCCATATGCACTATACACTGCTCCATATACACTACACACTGCTCCATATACACTACACACTGCTCCATATACACTATACACTGCTCCATATGCACTATACACTGCTCCATATACACTACACACTGCTCCATATGCACTATACACTGCTCCATATACACTATACACTGCTCCATATACACTGCTCCATATACACTACACACTGCTCCATATACACTACACACTGCTCCATATACACTACACACTGCTCCATATACACTATACACTGCTCCATATGCACTATACACTGCTCCATATACACTACACACTGCTCCATATACACTATACACTGCTCCATATACACTACACACTGCTCCATATACACTACACTGCTCCATATGCACTATACACTGCTCCATATACACTATACACTGCTCCATATGCACTACATAGCTCCATATACACTACACAGCTCCATATACACTACACACTGCTCCATATACACAGCTCCATATACACTACACACTGCTCCATATGCACTACACAGCTCCATATACACAGCTCCATATACACTATACACTGCTCCATATACACAGCTCCATATACACTATACACTGCTCCATATACACTATACACTGCTCCATATACACTATACACTGCTCCATATACACAGCTCCATATACACTATACACTGCTCCATATACACAGCTCCATATACACTACACACTGCTCCATATGAACTACTCCATATACACTACAAAATATATATATATATATATATATTGTTGTCTAAAAAACACAATATGCACATTGTAA
The DNA here is from genome assembly GCA_030686955.1 of Odontamblyopus rebecca. NCBI lineage: Eukaryota > Metazoa > Chordata > Actinopteri > Gobiiformes > Gobiidae > Odontamblyopus > Odontamblyopus rebecca. The sequence goes on from CM060654.1 coordinate 8,249,103, forward strand.
ATTTAAAAATGGCCACAGAAAAGTTTAAGTTTAGGACGTTAGACTTGGCTTTTGGAAATTCTGGACTTGATTTAAGGAAGTTAGACTTAATTTCTGTCCTGATCTAATATGAATTCCCAGAAATGGGGTCTGGGGGGTAGAAGGAGTGTCCCCAGCCAATCAGAATCCATGTTACTGTTGGTTCTAAATAAGTAGTCTCGATTCCAGAAATGGGGTCTTGATTTCACACCAGCAGATGCACAAATCCAGAATTTGAGTCCATTTGGTTAAACAGAGTTCCAAACATGATCAGGGACGGCTCTCGCTGAAAGACATTGGAAAACCTGGGGCGTCATGATGATGAATTGAATCTGATTGGTCGAAACAGCGGCAAAACAAGCTAAAACAATTTAACTTTTGTTTTGTTTTGGGAGAAAAGCACAGACGTCCTCCCTGTCCCCAAAAGCTCTTATGTTCTGCATGTTTTTCACAAACAAAACAGTCTATATTTTCCGCTAAAACAGGCTGAAGTATTTCTGACGCCGTCGCCATGTTTGTTTTGGTTCGTTTGGCCTCCGCACTAACCTCAGCGCTGCTCTGATTGCAACTAATTTTCACTATTTACTGCCAAATGTTCCCAACAGAGGGATGAGACTTTAATCCAAGTGTTCTCTGTCAAAATAAAACCCTGTGTGCTTATATCCTTGTGCAGAAACTGAAATTGTTAAAAAAAACAAAAAAAACATCTTGTTGAAAGCTGAAAACCAGAATATCTAAAAAAAAAAAATGAACCAGCTTCTATGAATGTGATTGCAGGAAGAAATTAGATATTAAATAAAAATAGAAAACGCATTATAAAAAGCCACGTTTCGCAGATACTTGCCAACAAAACCACCAATCAATACTCAAATTCCAAAGTGGATTACGCCCTGAGAGCTACATCCAAAAACTCCAATAACATTTCCATAACAGAACAGCGTAAATGAGCTCTTTATTTCCCTCCATTGATCCGCGGGGACGTCGACTACGAGGTTACGGCCCGCAGTGTCCGCTCCATTGTGTCTTCGCGGACCATTAGCTGGACCTGTCCCTCCCCCCGTCTCGTCCTAACCCCGGGACACTTGGTCATAACGAAATGTCCGACCTCTCGAAGTACCAGCTCATAAGTGGTCACTGGGTTCTCAAAAGGAACACGTGTCAGTGCCATATCAGGTCTGTGGATGTTTGTATGGTGAGGAACGATACAGGGTTTGGTGTTTCGGTTAAATGTTAAAAGAATTTAAAGTGCGTATCACAGATTTTCATGTTTTTCTGATTCTGACTTAGTTTGATGGAATAATACTTGTGCTAAATATTTATTGTAGTTTTACCTCACTTAAAACGGTGCACTGTGTCACTTTTTTTTAGGGTTGGGAGTCCTTAACTTGCTTGTTTCTCTGCCTAGAATGTTCCACAGTATGGCATTAAACAGCTCTACTTTACATTTATCCAACTGCAAGTGGTTTTATAGCTCAAAAATGCCATTCTGACTGTGAGCGCGGACGCCTCTCCACAGATCTGACCTCGAACTTGGTCTGTTTTAGTCTCCGTACAGTAGAAAGGTTTAATACCGTAATGCGAAACACTCCAGACAAAGCAATCATCAAGCAACATCTCCATGGAGAAACGCATTTGACGGACCCTCCACTAGTTAAAAAGTTACACGATGCAGCTTTAAATGAAAAGTATAAAACATAAAAAAAAAAACATAAACACGAAACATAAAGGAAGTAGTGATGATTTCTAAAACAAAATTCCTCTACTTAGGTTATCAGTACCAAAAAATACCATCTGAAATGCAGAAACAAGTTAGGCACAAAGGATGCAGCCAGATTAAACATTAAAAACAAAACAAAACAATAGTTATCCATCGTTAGCAAAGCGTTTAGACATTTGGCCTTGTGGTTGCTAGGTAACAGTTACATACGTTATATCTGTTACCTGTCATGTCCAATCAGGGAGCAAAATGATGATAAACTTCACCAAAAAAGAAAATAAAAATGAAAAAAATTAAGGAAAAAAAAGGAAAAAAAGAAGAAAATATCCTGATACTTTACAAAAAGGAGTTTTCTAATCTGTCAAAGGCACTTTTAGTAGAAAAACTTGTCATTATGTATTTTATCAAAGTAGAAAGAAAGTAGTAAACTGCACTTAGGCCTATATAGGTATGTACAGGTATTTACGTATATATAGTTTTAAAAAACAGCAATTGTTTTGGAGATTTTTTTAAAATTTTTGTGCGCATTCTTAAAGACATTAAATAAAAATAGAAAAATAGTAAATATATAAAAAAAGTCACATTTTGCAGATACTTGAAGACGCCAACAGTGCCAAAAAAATCCATAGAAATACTGTACGTGTGTTTTTGTCATGAATCAACTGCGTGATACGGCCGTCATAAAAGTAAACTACTAACACATGAACTCACAGCACAAACTTATCAAGCCTGAAACGTCAAAATCCCAAAGTCGCGCGAAAGATCTTGAAGCGAACGGAAACAAAAGCGGACGTAAAGCGGTCCTACCTTTTTGATGCAGCTGTCTGGTGACGAGTCTTCGTGGTCATTCATCATCTGAAAGACAAAACAACAAAATTTAGAAAAACAAGTACGAGATAATTCAGATAAAATCAAGCTGGGATAAAAACTGTAAAGCCCAAGTTAACTCAACTCTCAAATATGAAGGAATATTCATTAAAAATCCATTAAAAACCATTCGTAACAACTATCTAGAATCAAAAATGTCAGATTTGTGTCCCCACTCACAGTGAGAATGTACAGAATGATTTAATTTCAAGGGATTTTTAAGCACCTGCAATTGAATAAATGCAAGATAGATATGATTAATGCCCTACTGTGGAATATTCCAGGCAAACCAATTGACAGTGACAGACCCATTACCTGAAAAGTTAGATACTGAACCATAAATTAATATTTTTTTTATGTATGTATTTATTTATTTATTTTCTTTTACATTTTGACTATATTTTTTGACTATACAATATTAACTGTTTTTAACTATATATTATTACTATATTTTTAAAACTTTTTTTCCAATACATTTTTTTCTAATTTATTAGATTTTCCATTTTTTCCCAATTTTTTTCCAATAATTTTTTTTAAAAATTTTTTCCAGTTAATTTTTTTCAATTTTTTTTTTCATTTTTCCGCCCAATTATTTTGTTTTCCATTTTATTTCCTTTTGTTTTTTCCCCCAGTACATTTTTTTTCCCTTTTTTTTTTTTTTTTTTTACTATTTATTTAATCTTCGTTTTATTTTTGATGTAGGTTTATTTTGGGGGTTATTTGTTGAAAACCCCCTTTCACCAGCATTCCAGATGTGCAGCAGTCTACCCATTACGCTGTCAAGAAGATGTGTTTCTCTGACCGGCCAAATGGGAGCAATTACCCCAGAGATACTTAGGACAGTGTTTCCAGCCTACTTACACGGCGTTTAGACCCAGAGCCAGGCACCGGCTCTGGGGCCCGTTTGATATGGGCCAGAGGTAAACATGTCTACCCCACAACAGGCACAAGACAACCCTGCTAAACGCTAACACTTGAGTACCGTGAGTAAATACAACAGTAAGTATTTTAGAAAGCCTGGGCGCATCCCTGGTGTTTAGTCTGAGGTAAGATTCTTTGTTTTACTTGTTTCTTTTTTACATTTCTTTTTGGGAAACGAAATTCTCCGAAGTTTTCCCGCAAACTGTATATTGTAAACGCGGCAATTTTATTATTAGTCTGTCTAGCGGTAGTTTTCAAGTTAGAGATCCGCCGATTCCAGGGCTGAAACGGATCGAAAATGATTCTAGTGAAAGGTGTGTGGAGTGTAAAAACGCACTTCCTGTATTACCGCATGACATCACGAGGTGGAAAAGAGTGTTTTCCTTTTAAGAAAAGCTTAAATATGCAGGGTTTGTGTGCTTAAAATGTGTGAATGAAACTAAACACAACTCTAGGTATGTTTGTGATGAGGAAACAACATTATAACATACAGTAGATCAGAAAATAGCGTAAAATGGGCTTTTTATTTGTACTAAAGTGGCAAAGATGGCAAAGTTCTAGAAGTATCATAAGGCAACACGAATACTATGGTAAAAGAGTCATGTTTGACCACAGAATTGTTCAAAACGAGTCCAATGATAGTTTATTGTCCTCAAAATGACGCAGGAAATGTTCAGATTTCTACCTATGACGCAACAATCCATGGAAAATTCAAAAAGAGTGATTTCAGACAAGGGTGAATGCAGAAAAATACAACAAAAATATGTATGTTTTTGATGAGGGACCAGCAATTAAGACTTAAAAATAGAAGCTAATTGTGCATAATTTGTCCTTTTAAAATATGAATATCCCGAGGTATCAAAAAGTAACGGCAACGGCAATGAAACCGATACATGAATACTATGGTAAAAGAGTCATTTGTTTGACCACCGAATTGCTCAAAACGAGGCCAATGATAGTTTATTGTCCTCAAAACGAAGCAGGAAATGTTCACGTTTCTACTTATGATGCAACAATCCATAGAAATTCAAACACAGTGATGGATTTCAGACGCTCAGAGCACAACGATAAGGGTGAACACGGCAAAATACAACAAAAATAGGTATGTTTTTGTTGAGGGTTAACACAATATGACATAAAAAATGAACTGAGCATAATTTGTCCTTTTAAAATATTAATATTATTATCAGTCACTAGGGTTTGGGGGTAATACGGTGTACCGAGGTATTAAAAAGTAGCAATGGTATCAGTTTCATTACCGTCATTTTAAAAATCTGCAACGCATAAGGACCTTCAAACGTCGTTACGCTCGGAGATTTCCATCCTCACGCAGCCATGAAGATGAAAAAAATCTGACTGACGCTTCGTGTGTGACGTTGAGCCCAAAAGTTTTGAGATGGAGATGTTTTATTGAACGCCGAGAGTCGAGAGGGGACGAGGCGCTGAAGAGGAGGAAGTTCCCGCCGAGGGCGAAGTCGGACTTTCACGGAGGAGACGGGAACTTCTCCGAGTGCCGAGAGCGCGGGTCTGTCAGATACGACATGCTGCAGTGGGAAATATCACACGCCCTGGACTGTCGCCTTTTACTTTTTACTCCTGAATCTGCCTCTTCTGCGCTTTTCTTGTCTCGGCGTGTCCCAGATCATTAAATGGAGGAAGATACACGCTGCAAAGTTTGGTTTGATCAGAACTTGTGCCTCATCTTCAAATATAACGCTGCTCTTCTGTTTCTGAATGGTTTAGGTGCAAGATGCAAAATAATGCTCCGTATTTTTTCAGACTATAAGTCGCACTAGCCAAAAAAATGCATAATGAAGAAGAAAAAACATTTATAAGTCACACTGGACTATAAGGGGAAACTTAGTTTATAAAATCAGAGCCTAATAACCGACATTTCATCTTGAAAAGCGAGTTACAGAAGTTATAGTAATAAAAACAACAGAATAGAGAAGTATCATTCATTAATTTGTTTTTCAATATAGAAATAAGAAAATAAAAAAATAAAAAACTCTTTCCTTTATTATTTGTATCTAAAACCAAAATCAAAATACGGATAACGATTTGTTCTTTTAATTTTTGATTCATATATTTCATTCATATATTCGGTCTACGGGCTGTCAGTGTGAAAAATTTAAAATATACTGTATTTTTCGGACTATAAGTCACACTTTTGTCAGGGTTTGGGTGGCGACTTATACTCGGGTGCGACTTATAAATTACATTTTTCACCCTGACAGCCCATAGACCAAATATATGAATCGTATATATGAATTAAAAATGAAAAAAATATTTTTAATCCGTTTTTTTCATTTTGGTTTTAGAGACAAATAATAAAGAAAAGAGTTATTTTTCTTGTTTTCCTAATTTTTGGTTCTATATTGAAAAACAAATGAAGGAATGATACACAGATTTTTCTTTATTCGATTATTTTTTATTACTATAACTTCTATAACTTGCCTTTCAAGATGCAATGTTGGTTCTTGGTCTCTCATTTTATAAAATAAAATTCCCCCCAAAAGTGCAACTTATACATTTTTTATGCATTTTTTGGATGGTGCGACTTATAGTCCGAAAAATACGGTAATTAGTCACCGTAATACCGTATACCCCGGTAAAATGCTCAAAAGGTTTAACGGTTTGGATACCGCCCAACCCTATGAACCACATTACAGGAGATTGAAGAACACAAAACATGAGATTTGGACCAATCGCCCAATGGTTTCGTGGCGAACACCAATAAACCCGGCCCTTTCCCCCCCCCTTTTTGCACCTGGTCACAAACACAAAACTGTCATGCCACTCTCCCCGTACAAAACATACAAAAACACTGAAATTCCCCGAGCCACCGCAGCGGCACCTGAACACATCTTGTATCCTGCAGGTGGCCTCGTACACTCTCGTTGTTTTGCTTTGAGGTCATAGGAGCCGGAGAGAGAAGCCAGTGCCCAGACACTTTGTAATTACCCCGGCACAGGCCCACTGTTTTCCCTCCGAAGACGTATCGACGCAGGAGCGGAGAGGTGGAAAGTCCAGGCGCTCGCTGCTTTCTCAGGCGTCTCGGGGCAGCTCTGTATTTGGGTTTGTACCAGTCACTTTGAGATGACGCTGACACCGCTCATAAATCATACGCTCGCTCCAATCACATTTTCCTTCACTAATTAATAGCTTATTTATTTGCTTTCTGGTGTTCGCCGGAGGGGCTGTGGGGGACGCCAGCTCGATGGGAATGTGTGTGCGCGGATGTGCTGAAGACGGCGTTGAAAGAGCGTCTCCACCTGTTTGGGTTGTGTTTGGCTTTGGAACGCGAACTTGGGTCGCACGTTTAAAGATGCAATGTGTAACTTGCATGGATATGTCCTTGCTCTGCCTGGAATATGCCACAGTATGACCATAGACCGTAGATATGAGTGGACATAGCTAAAGCGTTAGCCGCCGCGTGCCAAACAGGAAGTTCTCCAGGAGGCTCTTCCGGCTCCTTCTCTCCATTTTCCCATTAACTCACATTGGGATCTTCTCGTCCCTCTCTCTGGACCTGCTGCTGTGGCCTCGTCATTTTGGTCTTAAAATGTTCGTATGAGTCCGCGACACATGAGCCTGAATTTTTCATTTCTCTTTCTTGTTCCTAAATCAAGATATGAACATAAATAATGGACCAATCAGACGCCTTCATTCCCCCGAGGTCCCTCCCCTAGCGTTAGCAACAGGTTTGATTGGCAGCTCGTGTGTTTCACTGCAACAGTTACAATAGCTAATGTTACTAGAATCTTAACTAGCATAACTTAACTAACATAAAGTACAGTGAATTTTGTTAAATTGCGACTCTATTGTTGTTCAGAACATACAACATAAATCAGTGACTTAAACTGACTATGTAAAGTTTGATGATAAAAGCTAAAAGTTTCCTTATTATTCTCAAGAATCACCGAAACACAGCGGTTCATGCAGGTGCAGAATATCACCGCTCTGAGGAGGACGTCACATTTAACAACCTCAATCATGATTGGCTCTTGTGGTTGCTATGGTACTCGCGGTTGGATTTCCAAATATGGAGCCTGGCTCCAGATTCGCTCCTGTAACCGTGGCAACAGGAGCCTCGTTTGAGCGACGCTGACGCTGTGGAGACGTCACACTCACTTAGTCCACTCATATATACGTCTATGAGTATGACATAAAACAAAGGAAAACAGGCATTTTGACAGTGATCAGGGCCGCCACTCCACAGATCTGACCTGTAACTTGGTCTGGTTTTGTCTCCATGAAGATAGCGAAACATTCTAAACAAAGCAAAAACATCTCCATGGAGAAAAGACAATTTGCATTAGTCTAATTAGAAATGTTATGTAATTTAGACAACTGTTGGTCATTGTTAACATTATGGCTGCAAGGAGCTACCCCTGTGTGTCATATCGGCTGCTCATGACCAACTAAGAATTAAAATTATAAATCAAAATAAATCATTATAAATCAAATCTAAAATCTAAGCAAGATTTTTTTGTAACATTATTAGTCTAGTCATAAATGTACAATAAATAATCAGCTCCAAAACAGCTCTGCAGGTGGTTTTACAGCTATCTAGAAATATCTAGAAAACATGAATCCTGACTGTGAGCGGGGTCGCCTCTCCACAGATCTGACCTGTAATTTGGTCCAGTTTGGTCTCTATGAAGATAGGAAGGTTTAATGCCATACTGTGAAACATTCCAGACAAAGGAATAACAGAAAAACAAAAATATGACGGACTTTAAAGACGTGATGTGTAACATTTTTGGAGATTTTTTTTTTGCTTTGACAAGAATGTTTCACAGTATAGCATTAGAGGGAGACCTATTGTGCAAAATCGACTTTTTAGAGCTTTTAACCATGTTATATTCACCTTATTTCAGACGTAACCATGGACACCGCCATTGTTATTGGGGTTGTTTTATTTTTGCATGCGTTTGCTGATCTTGAGAGCAAATAAGTTCAAATAAGGACTACAAAACCGTTTTAAAGCTTTCCAAATAATCAGTGCAGCAGATGAAATGGACTAAAGAAATCAGAACAAAAATAATAATAACACAAGGGGAGTGTTTACAGTAAAAAAGAAATCAAAATAAAAAAAAAACACTTAAACACCTACTGGTATGTGTCAACTATTGCATTTTGAGGACAAAGTATCATGAATTTTAAAATAACTCGTTCAACACTTAACATTTTTTCTTTCATTTTTATCTTTGCCACATTATTATTATTATTATTTTTACATAACTTTCCTTGTATCCTTCCTTATATAAAAAAAAAAAAAGTGTGACAACCCGAAAGAAACCTGCCCACGACCCACATCAGCCCCGTGACATTTCACTAATCAGACAACTCCAGAAACCAGGTTATGATCGGATTTCTGCGCAAACCAACCCCCCGTTCCCCCTGACATGTTCATCCATACCCCGGTCCATCTTTCGCCCACACACCCGGTCCCCCCCTGCCCCTCCCCGTGACCCCCTCCTGGGGCTGAAAAACATTAAGGCATCGGGGCTTGTCTGGAGCAGTTTTGGGTTACTCTCACACAATTGGATACACACATATTTACACTGGGCAGTCCTACAGTTGTGCGGACGCCTGCGAGCATTTTGGACGAGTGGGTAAACTGTTGCAGCTGGATCTGTGCTGCGCTCCGAAGGGGAAGTCCTCTCTCTCTCTCTCGCCGTCTCGCGTTTTCGCTCTGCCTCGCTCGCTCGACTCTCTCAGAAAATTTTACGAGCGCATTCCAACTCCCAGATAAGGCGACCGCTACTTTTAATCAGCGCTTGTTGGTAGCGAAATGGTTGCAATAAAAAATATAAAACGCAGGTCTCTGGTCTCGAAGTGCGGTCTGAGGACTGTTACTTTTAGATTGATGGGAGAACCGGAGCGCCCGAAGAAACGCATCCAGACGAAGGGAGAAAATGAAAAGTTCACACAGAAAAGGCCCCACGTGGTAAAGGAACTGAACCCACAACCTTATTACAAACTGTGTATTCCCAAATTTTGTTCTGTGAGTGTTTGTCCCCTGATCCGAAGGTCAACGGTTCGAATCCACCCATGAATACTGCCATTGGGTCCTTGGGCAAGTTTTTGTTTTAAGTCTATGGCGAAATGTTAAGCGGTTACCATGGTGACACAATGCGCAAAGAAGAAAAAATATATTTTAACTGCAGATTTTCAGAAGCCTGTGATCATGGTTTTGTTTATGTGTTTGATTTTCAACAAAAAAGATGAACGTGACTAACTGAAAAACTGTGAAAAACTGTTGGCGAAGGTCCTTGGGCGAGCGTTTGTCTATGGCAGAATGTTACAGCGGTTACCATGGTGACACAACGCACACATGAGCAAAAACGGTTCAAAAAAGTTTAAAGATGCTCTGAAAACTCAAGAAAAAAACTAGGGGTGTAACAATTCAAGTTTCATGATACAATATCGTCACCGTATGAACCTCACGGTACGATATTTATTGCGATATCGTGGGAAAGCTCACGATATTACGATATTCTACATAATAACAAGACTGACATTATAAAACGCTTTGACCAGTCATTTGGTACATTTATTGTCATTAGGGATGGAACGAAATCCAAATCTCTCTCTATGATATTTTCACCATAAACATCTCACCGTATGATATTTATTGCAATATTTTGACTGTGAATCTGCTACTTTTTCCTCTAAAAATGCCTTCACAAGACTTAATCCAAAGAATGAAGATGTAAAAATGCTTAGAACAGTTATTTCTTCATGTTGTCTGCACTGAAACGGAGCAAAGGATCATGGTCTATGTAGTTCCCTCTGTTTTTTAAAACTATTTCTGCTTCATAACTATTCATTTGAGCAAAGAGACTTGGGATTCGATATATTTTGATGCTCCACGATGTTATTGTGAGACCTTTGACCATACGATATCACCATATTTCAGTTATTGTTACATCTGTACTATTTACACATTTTGAGAAGCCTGTAATCAACACGAGTATTCATGATCCTCTTTATGTGTTTGATTTTCAACAAAAAGTTGAACGTGACTAACTGAAAAACCGTTGGCTAATGCTAACTAGCTTGTGATTGCTATGTTATTTGAGATGGACTTGTTTAACAACACAAATAATTTCTCCTGGTGTAGTTCCAGCTCTGTCAGTTCGCTTCTTTCTGCTCAGATTGTGCTAAAAAAAAGCGCAGATTAAAGTCGAACTTCACAGCAAAAAGTGGAGCGTTAAAATGGACTCTCACAGAATTTTAATGAAGTAACACTGGACCAAAGTTTCTGTTTAACCCCGAAATCAAGAGTTATGTTAACATTTTGGGAGTAAATGGATAACACTTTGTAGGGTTATCCTGATTTACCGTATTTTCGGACTACAAGTTTTCAGGGTTTGGGCGACTTATACTCAGGTGCGACTCATATATTACATTTTTCACACTGACAGTCCATAGACAAAATATATGAATCCTATATATGAATCAAAAATGAAAAACAAATCATTATCCATTTTTTCATTTTGGTTTTAGAGACAAATAATAAAGAAAAGAGTTGTATTTTCATTTTCTTATTTTTGGTTCTATATTGAAAAACGAACGAATGAATGACACATGGATTGTTCTCTATTCAGTTGTTTTTATTACTATAATTTGCCTTTCAAGATAAAATGTTGATTCTTGGTCTCTAATTTTATAAAATAACTTTCCCCCAAATAGTCCGGTGCGACTTATACATGTTTTTTTCTTCTTCATGACACATTTTTTGGCTGGTGCGACTTATAGTCCAAAAAATACGGTCGCGAAACAACACACAGGTGTTTTATTTTTGACACTTTATTTTAGTTAAGATGAAATTATGTACAAAACTGGTTCAAACTGGTCTGGTAAGTGGTGGGTCGGAGGTGCCAAATTAACACTAAGGGAAGTTGAATTAACTTTACTTAACTTTTTGTGTTAAAAACAACTCAGAAATATTTTTGCCTGAAATTTTAACCCTCCAGTTTTTGCTGTGTTGTTTAACAGAGCTCCAGTTAGCATTAAACCATCAGGGCGCCTTAATGACCTCAGCCACAAAGTACAAATCCAAGTGTTCATTAAAAAAAGCGTTAAAATAAAGTCTGCTCATTTATTTGTGTACGCGGCGAGTCCCGTCCTGAACGACCACAAAACGGGAAATCCCCTCCGCTCTTTTGTTTTCGCTCCGAGTCGGGAGATTTTCAGCGGCGGGTTCGAGGTCCTGGTCCCGCCGTGTCCTGATGAGCGTCGGACGGAGGGAGGGGAGCGAGGACATGTGGAGAGAGAGGCACTCCAGCAGAGGACGGAGACACTGTTTGGACAAGGCGGTCTCGGGCCAGAGCACACGTCTTTCCACAACTCATTTAGCCCGAATAAAAACAGTAGACGCGCCCCCGGGAACTGTCCGAGAGGCGCCAAAATGAACAAAATCAAAATCAAGGCTTCTCGGAGGAATGAGGACTGAGCAAAACTCTGGTTCCACTTCGACAGTCCGAGACCAGATAGTCGGAAACAGTCTGCGTCATCGACCTCGCCAACCGTCACAGCCACTCGCTCTACGGACTGAGATGACGGAAGTGTCTTGCCCAAGGACAGAGACAGAACCGCCAAACGAGTAACTGTAAGAGGACTTGACTATTTGAGAACGAGTGTTTCAAATATTCACTGTGATTCGCATTTTCTGTCCAAGATATGAAGTTTCTTTAGATGAAAAATGCTCGTAGCCTTAGTACAAACACGGCGGCAACACAAACTAAATGAGAAAAACAACTGAATTATTTAAAAACACTTTACACCAAGGAGTTAGTATAATACAGGGTGTAAGAAAAAAAATTGACATTTCGCAGGCCAATAATTTTGGTAATTCTTGTTGAAATAACCTCAAATTTTCACAGAATGTATAAAACAGATCAAGATTGTATAGACCCTTTTAGTGTGAGTAAACAGTGGTGACGGAGGCTCGGTTGTGGATTTTGGCAACAGAAGTACGGCAGAACTCAGCAGCTTGTCGAGCTCTGCAAAAGGATTATTGTCAAAAGATCATGAATATTTCCTCAACATGTGACTTTGACAAATGGTGTCCGACTGCCAGATCTTTGTTTGATCAGTGAGTAAAACTTTAAAATTTTAGTTTGCCGGTAAACTATCGATTCTGACAAACACACACACAACAACCAGAAATGTTTTTATCTTCTTCTGAATGGGGAACAATGCTACTTCTGTTGCCAAAATGCGCGTGCAGCTTTTTTAAAAATCACTTCCACCCTAAAAGGGTAAATATTTAATTTTTTTTTTTTTTTTTTCAACTTGAGCTGTTCACTCCCAAAGAGAAGTCATTTCACAGAATGTATGAATGAATTTCTTGGAATCTGCTCACACACGATCACCCAAGACTGCAGCGTTAGCCAGGCTGGCTCCACCTATTGCCTCCGCTCAATTTTATTTCTCTCCAGCGACTTGGTCAGGAATCAGAATACACTCGAACCCCGGAAGTCGTAGTCGGCGAACAGGCCAATCAGCAAAGAGCTGTGGAGCCGTGACGTCAAACTCCAGCACCTCTGGGTCCTTTTGTGGTGCAGCGCAGCAGTAAACAAAGCGGTCGAGATGCACGTAGATGAAGTTGTACATTTTGTGTTGGCAACTATTCCCGACATCGAGGATTTAACGCCGGAACAAAGAGAATGTTTGGTGAATTGTATCAAGGGGAAAGACGTTATTGCCCTTTTCCTACGGGATTTGCTGTTGTGCCGTGATTACTCGGACACCACTGAGTACCACTTCGGCGCATTACAGACGTCACCACCAAACAGCAGCGATTGGTTAAATAAAAAAGTCCCTGCCTACCGTCGAGCGAACGAATCCTAACGCCGCGAGGTCAGACGGTTTCCACGAAGTGAAACCGGCTCATGAATCAGGCTAGTGTAGGTGTCTTCAGTGCAAAATTTGGAACAACTTCACCAACTGGCAAACAAATTCAGACTTGGTACCAAAAAGTGAAAGAGGAAGGTGCTTGTGCAGGGCTAAAGGATCTGGCAGACCAACATCAGCATCATCACTGAGTTAGACTTAGTAGTTTAAGATAATTGCTTTTAAAATGGCGTCATATTTCTGGGACACCGTGTATGTTGTGATGTCTGAGCTCCTGTGTCCAAATAACTCACCCTTGTGGATCAGGAAAGTTAGTTTAAGTCTGAGAACATATTTTGCTCCTGCAGAACTGGCACAGCTGATCACAGGCAGAACTTTGTATGACAAATTGAAGTAATTCTACCGCTATGACCTCAATGGCTTCGCGTTGCAGTGTGATACAGACATAAAATTACTGTTCCAAGCTTTATTAAATGTACCGGAGCTTTGTCAAAGAGTGACTCACTGAACTGTCAGCGCTCTGTGGCCCTTTGCTCGGAAAAAAACCTTCAGTTCTACCTCGTGCCTGTTTTGTAATTTGAGAGGAACTTGTTTAACCGCAGATCAGCTCACCTATTGTAGCTCCGGCGAAGTGATTTCCCTCTGAGCAGATTGTGTTAAAACAAAACCCAGATTAAAGTCTAACCGAGCTTCAGCTTCTGTGAAAAAAACGTTTCGACAGCCCTGACGTACACTGCAGACGTACGCACACTCCTCTGTGCCACTGCGGATACTCCCTACATATTCCAGTTATTCCTCACCGCACCAAAACGTACAGAAACAGAAGTATTCCTCCATAGCAACCGTGCGGATCTGTACACGGGTCCATCATTCGGGGGAACCTCCAAATTAGTGCCCCACTTGGAACCTCGCAGCGCATAGGAAAATGTTAGCGTTCGGTTGCCAAAAACAATTGCGCTGGGGCCCGGACGACGCGAAGCCCTCTGCAGCCCCGCGGATGTCACCACACCACAAGTCTCCCAAAAGAACCGGCACCGGACCAAACCTCAGGCCTGTTTGAACCCGGCCTCTGAATGACAATCCACTGGCTACAAGCGCAACACCAAGAAACCACTAATTGAAAGTTTAGCTTCGCAGTTATTGGGAACTGTTGCAGGCTCTTGGCACGGCGACAGGGTTGCAGTGCGGAGGCCGGGCTGCAGACTGGCCGTGGATCTTTGAGGGAGAGGCAGCTTTTTTTTTTTTTTCTTCCCCACTTTTTTTATTACTTCTGGGTGGGTTAAAGGTGCATTGCGTCCTCCACCTCCTTGTAAAGCGGCGATATAGGTTAGGTTAGGTCGTTTTAGTCGTACCCGTAGGTAAATTTGTTGCGGAAATTTGAGATCCGGGTCCCACGTTTTCACATTTTCATTCATCCACACTTTACACCAACCTTTTTCCTTTGCTGAGCTACTTTTACAAAACAAAAATGCCAGAGAGCTCATTCTATCGTCCGTGAGAAACAGACGATTATCAGAAAAAGGGCGAACCTTGGCGTACACTTAGACACCTATAAAACATAAACCACTGTCCGTTTATTAGTGCACAAAGTTAAATGATGATCAAAATGATACACGTACAATAGTAATAGGCAAGTGATTAACCTATAGTGATGAGATTTTCAAAATAAAAAATTGGGACATCCCCGTTTTTTTCTGAAACAAGTGCGTAATTAAGGAAAATCGTTCTACGCTCCTGCTCATTCATGACTAACGCGTCAGCATAGTCACGTTTTCTTTTTGTTTCGGTCGTTTTGAAGCAGCTTTTCTGCATTTACCATAACAAATGACAGTTTATGTCTCTCTTTGCTGTTGGCAGGGATCAGATTGGTTAAAAATAGGGACACGAGGGACATTTTTTGTATAAAGCTGGGACAAATCAGCGGTTTGGGATAAATCTGTCGGGACAGGGGACACAGGGCTCAAAACTGGGACTGTCCCGGGTAAATAGAGACGTCTGGTCACTTTAAATTAGTCACATTTTTGTAATTCAGCACAATGGTATAACTAAGAAATCCCTTGGCGAGCTACTTGGAGGAGCGTGGAGAGATATAGGACTGGGGACTCCTGTTCTACACAATAAACACATATAAAACCACAATTATAAACAAAGTGTTAAACAGCTCCAGTGCACTTGGTTTTGTTCCATACATAATTCATTTATGCATCACACTTGGCTAGAAATCACAATAAATACTAATAAATATACATCAGATGCCTCTTATTGGGTGTCACATAAGTGCAATATGTAATGGTCTGGCTTTTTTAAATGTGTATCTAAATCTTTACTCCACACATTTTCGATTTTCAATGGTTTATAATTTGCAATCAATAACAGATTATATATTTGTGAAACAAGACTCTTTTTGTTTTTCTATTTCATACATTGTGTAATTTGAGGTAAGAGTTTCATTCTGTGGAACCCCATAAGCTTTCATGGAGGATGATTTTCCAAGACACTAAAATCGATAAATAAATAGATAGGATAGGAATGATAAACGATTTGTTCTGAATCTTGGGACTATTTTGGTTTGGACTTGAATGTTTTACTACTGTACGGCAAAAAAAACTGATTTATCTCTGTCATCAGGTCAAGGTACAGGTCAGATCTGTGAAGAGGTGACCCTTAATAACATTAGGAATCCACGTTTGTATGTTTTCGTTCTTAGATAAAAGACCCGTAATGAAATCAGTGCTGGGTAGATGTTTAATGCCATACTGTGTAACATTCCAGGCAAAGCAAGACCATCTCCATGGAGACAAGCAGGTGGCAGACCAGGAAAGTTATGCAGTGCAACTTTGGGGAGTAAAATGATGCGATTACGTCAAGATTTTGATGCTGTGACATTATTTTTACTGTGGTAAATAATCCCAGTGGCATGAATGATCTTTTATATGTTTTCTTACCTATGTTATAATGTCGTTTCCTCATCACAAACAGACCTGGAGTTGTGTTTTGTTTCATTTACACATGTTTAACACACAAAACCTGCGTATTTAGGCTAAGTTCTTCTCTTAAACACAAAACTCTGTGTTCCGCCTTGCGATGCCACACTGCAAATGTCCCAAACCTTTACAAATAATCGTCCTTTTTTGGGTTTGCGATCAATAAAATATTTCAGAATTAGCTGCAGACAGAACTCTACTGTACTTTAAAATGGGGCACCACCGTTTCTATCAGGTTATTCAGCTTTCTACTTTTGAGACTGCTTCTTTCTAGTCTAGAGGTCGATTATTTTAAGAGAACTTGTCAAATGAAATGATCTCACTGCATGGACGGATCATTTCACTACTTTTAAGTCATTTTCTGACAGATTTAAGTGTTTATATCTTAAGCTTTTTTGCAGTAAATCCTCCATTGTGTTTTGAAAGTCCACACACCTTCACTAGAATCGTTCCAGCCCTTTACTTGCCATTCTTTACCAAACAAAAGGTAAAATAAACTTGAAAATCACCACTTTGTGACATCACAAGGTGGAACAGAGCATTTTACGCTTTGGAGATAGACGGACTGAACATAAAAAGTTACTCCAACATGTGTGAATGAAACAAAACACAGCTCCAGGTCTGTTTTTGGAGGTAACAGCATCATAACATGGCATCATAAACTCCTATAAAAGCTATTTCCATGGAGACAAACGCGACAGGTCAAGCTCCAGGTCAGCTCTGCGGAGAGGCGGGCCCACTTACAGTAAGAGAACATGTTTTTCAAAGTATTTTCTGGCATTACAAACCCCTAACTGGCTAAGTGCTTTTCCAGGGAAAGCAAGAATATCTTGAAGGAAATCCTCTCCCAGAAAAGTTCCACACTAGACCTTTTAAAATGGCCTCGCTCACTTTGTTTATTTATCGGGAAACTGGCCCCATTCTTCAAAGCCGCAAGCGCAACCTGTCAAGCGACGATGCCAAAAGCCCTTCTCGAAAATAGCTGAACAGATACAGAAAAAGCGAGCAGACATTTAGCGCAGAAAAATGTTATTGTAAGATTATTTGAAGACACTTGTGGGGATTGGAGCCGGTCAGGACCAGTCTGCTCCTGTCTGCTCGCTCCTGTCCTGTCTCGGGGCCGATCCTTTCCAAAGCAAAAGCAAAGCCGGGCTATTTGGGGACTTCCCAGAGATAGGAGTCTGACAGTTGACCCAAACAAGGCCAGAGCGTAGCCACCGCTTCTGAAAACATGCCGCAACAATGAGGTTAGGGCCAGGCACGCTGAGATACACTCGAGAAAAATGGTGCGCGGCGGCGAAGAAGTGACGTAAATAAACTGGGAAGGAAAAAAGAGAGAAAACAGTTGGAGGAAGAACGTTTGGGCTCGTTTTAGGTAAAAATGTCTGTCAGAAAAAGAGAAAAAAAGGTTGAAACAGGTCATAAGTAACAGAATCTAATAACTTACATTCCAAAGTAACAATAAGTCAGTGGATAAATGACACTGAATTCAAGTGAGAATTCTGGTTGAATTCAATTTTGGACGTTTCGCTTTATTTATTCTTTGTTCTTTGATGCATTTCATTTGATATTACCTTCCTACATCAAGGTCATTTATTTGCCAATACAATACAATACAATAAGACCTTTTATTCCAGTTTATTAATAACTCTCAGTAAAAAAAAGTTACAAAATAAAATAAAGAAAAAAAAAATATACCAATTATTGTTTTTAAGTTATGAATGAACTTAATTTAATAAAAATGCAATAAAAACATTTGAAATCCGATTAAAATTTTGAATTAAAGTTTATTTTTTCCTTTTTTTAAAACATTTAAAATATTTTTGTTAATTAAGAATATTAGGTGGAGCATATGTCATATAGACACTTAGTTAAACTTTAAAACTGAAATTAAATCTATAGATATATTATATAAGCAGCTCTTCAGGTAAAAAAAAAAAAAAAAAAGGGCGAGTCCTGTGTGCATCAAATTATAAAGTGTTTTCTTGTTCGATAATTAGGAATTGCTTGTTAGCATGCTAGCTGATGTTAGGTTTACCTTGACGGAAAAAAAAAACTCTTTTGAACTCATCAGGGTGAATAATTAGAATATTCGAGATGCATAAGGTAAAGGAGGAACCAATGCAAATGGTTTAAAATACACTAGTTCTGTTTTTCATGATAATCAGGAAGTGCGCTTTAGCATGCTAGCTGTTCTCTGTACCTCGATGGCCAAACTTCACTCTGGATGCTCAGAATGCGTAAGCTAAGTGAAGAATAACTTTGGACCACCACAACCCCTTTAATATGAAGTAATTCTGTTTTTCACGATAATCAGGAAGTGCGTGTTAACATGCTAGCTGTTGTTAGCTTTAATGTGACGGCAAAACCCCGGTACAGTCTATGAAAGTTGCAAAAAGCTCTTATAAACTCGTCAAGGTGAATAATTTGGATCCTCGGAATGCATGAGGTAAGTGAGGAAGAACTCTGGACCACTGCGAAATGTTTAAAAATAACTAGCGCTGATTTTCATGATAATCAGGAAGTGCACTTTAGCATGCTAGCTGTTCTCTTTACCTCAACGACCAAACTTCACTCTGGTCTCTGAAAGTTGAATAATTCAGGATCCTCAGAATGCACGAGGTAAGTGAGGAAGAACTTTGGACCACTGCAAACTGTTTAAAATGAAGAAATTCAGTTTTTTCATGTTAATCAGGAAGTGCGTGTTAGCATGCTAGCTCTCGTTAGTTCTAATGTGACGGCAAAACTGTGCTACGGTCTCTGAGAGTTGCAAAAAGTGCTTATAAACTCATCAAGGTAAATAATTCGGATGCTCTGAGTGCATGAGGTGAGTGTGAAATAACTTTGGACCTTTCTGTTTATCATGATAATCAGGAGGTGTGTGTTAGCATGCTAGCTCTCGTTAGTTTTAATGTGACGGCAAAACTCTGCCACGGTCTCTGAAAGTTGTCTCTTTTAAGCTCATAAAGGTGAATAATTTGGATGTTCAGAATAAGTGAGGAATAACTTTGGCCCTTTCTGTTTATCATGATAATCAGGAGGTGCGTGTTCACATGCCAGCGGTCATTATAGCTTTAATGCGACGGCACACTCTGCTCTGATCTCTGAAAGTGCGAAAAGCTCTTATAAACTCGTCACAAACGCATAAGTTAAGCGAGGAATAACTTCGGACCACCGCAAATATAATGAACGACTTCTGCATTTTTAAGAGCGTAATAATCAGGCAGATCACGGCAGCGCATTCACGGGGAGAAATGGACTCTGAAATTCTCGGCCGCTGAATACCAGGAAGCGAGGCGCGTACATCAGATACAGGCCCGGGTCCCTGTGATGGCTTTAATAAGCGGAAGAGCGAGGCGCAGCGGCCAAGGCAAACACGGGGTCCAGCGCTGATAGACCTCTGCCCGACGACTAATGTGGAATTTATTTAAGAACATAATCGCGCTTTGATTTCTTATCGTCTCCGGCACGTCACCGAGGCCGAGGCTGAGAAAATTACACAGTCCACAATGGGTTTGGGAATGGACGTAGCGTGCTAAGTGGCTACGCTACGCTAAAAATGGAGATCTACTCATGAGGTGTGCCGTGTGCGGTTTGGGCGGGGATTATTTAAAGGTGCGTTGCGTAACTTCTCGGGTGGAGGGTCCGTCTTATTCCCAAACGTCACGGTATGGTATTAAAACTGTTAATCGTCATGGAGACCAAACCGGACCAAGTTACAGGTCAGATCTGTGGAGAGGCGACCCCGCTCACAGTCAGAATACATGTTTTTCTAAGTATTTTTCAGATGTAAAACCACCTGTAATTGAATAAATGTAAAGTAGAGCTGTTTAAAGTCACACTGTGGAACATTCCGGACAGAGCAATGACGTATCCATGGAAACAAGCAGTTGACGGCACCCCAACCGAAACGTTACATAGGGTATCGTGAATAAAATGCATGAAAAAAGGTTTTTTGGTTTAGATCCTACTTGGAAAACTGAGGGATTACACAGACTTGTCTCCATGGAGATGTTATTTTTTTGTCTGGAATGTTTCACCATACGGCATTAAACCTTTCTATCTTCATGGAGACCAAACCAGACCAAGTTACAGGTCGGATCTGTGGAGAGGCGACCACACTCACAGTCAAAATGTCTGTATTTTTGAGCAATAAAACCAACTGTAATTGAATAAATGTAAAGCAGAGCTGTTTAATGTCACACTGCGGAACATTCCAGGCAGAGCAGTGACGTATCCATAGAAACAAGCAGGTGACGGACCTCTGAACCAAAAAGTTACACAGTGCAGCTTTAACCAATACAGAATAAATATCTTAACTCTTTTTTTTTTTGCGGTGTATTTATCATTTATTTTAGACATAAACATATACGTTACTTTTGTGAACTTTTTAGTGAAATTGTCGTACACCGGCAGAATATCTGAACCTTAAAAACAAAACAAAAAATACTATGGAATAAATGAATAAATAAACACTAAGCCTAAACCCAATTTTGTAATTTTCTGTAATATTTTCATTACAGAGATAATTATTCCCCTTTTGTTTGTTTTAATATTTACTTAAAATGTATAATTTTTAGTAATTTTGCTAATTATTTATGGTTATTTGTTGATTATATGCTTGCATAATTTGATCTATTCACATTTTTCTTTCAGTTAACTATATATGTTTACTTAAGTATGTATTATATGTTTGCATGTTTATTTTTCTGCTATTTTTCTATTATTTTATATTTTGTATTATTATTATTATATTTTGTATTCTTTTGTGGTCTATATTTCCTTATTTAAGATGAGCGTAGATGCACCATGGGAGCGTTTTTTGACTTCCCGTCACCTTTGAACTGTTAAAATTCCCCTTTTTGTACGTTTTTATGTCCTCCGCTTCATGTAAAGACTCAGTACAGAGTTTTTAACCACACTCGAATCGCTTTTTGTGGGTTTATTTCATTTTGGAGGCCTTTTAAAACATAAAACAAGGTGCAAAAAGTGTCAGTCTGTGGCTTCACAAATATCTGGACCTTACATAGTCTGAAAACATGTCGTCATAGTGAAATAAATGACGAGAATAAACTGAGACGTGCATGGAAAGTTGTGGAGATGCCTAACCCTAACCCATGCAACACACACATTCATTTATTTTCGTCTATGTTGTTTGGCTCGAAAGTTTAAAAAAAAGTTCAATACTCTGCCTTTAAAAGTTTCTCTAAATCCATTCGTCCTTAAAATTCCACGCTCACTTCACTCTTTGATCCCGCGAGTTCACTCTTTTACCAACACCCTTAACATGAGCATTAGACGATAACGTGGCGGATTAGGCTGTTCCGACGATGCTCCGGTCGGGCGAATCCCTCCCCTTCCCGGCCTTCGCCTCCTCCTCTCCAGACGGGGCAGTTCTGAACCCGTTAGCGAGATAGAGCTTAGCGCACAAAGGGCGGCTCAGCAAAGCAAACACGGCCCGGTATTGTGCGTCTGGGCGAAGTCACGGCCACTTGTGGAAGACAAAGGCGCCGCGTTGCCTGATCGAGTGCCGACCCCACACGTCTTAAGGGGCTCGGGCTGATTTATGGAGCGAATGAGCGGTGAAACCCACTGACGGTGAGCTTTCGTGACAGAAGCGGCTCATCTTCTTACTGTCTCATGAGAATAGGGGCTCCTGCATGGACTTGTACCAGACAAACGGCGTATTTAACGGGAATGTGTTATGATTTATTTAGGGTTTGGGGAATTTTTATGGAAACTATTGCCTTGTTGTGTCAAAGACCTGTGCAAAAAGGTCGAAAAATTGACTCCCGTGAGCATTATAATGTTGTTACGTCATCAAAAACATACCCGGAGTTGTGTTTTGTTTCAGTAATCCTGCATTCTTCGCCCGTCTGAGCTCAAAATGCTCTGTTCCAACTTGTGATGTCATATAGTGGCAGTAGAACTGTAAAACTCAGCCTAAATACGCAGTTTTCAGTGTCAAATATCCAATCTAATCCACTTCATTTCTATAGCACATTTCATAAACAGTTTGTCCA
This sequence comes from Odontamblyopus rebecca, assembly GCA_030686955.1. Taxonomy (NCBI): domain Eukaryota; kingdom Metazoa; phylum Chordata; class Actinopteri; order Gobiiformes; family Gobiidae; genus Odontamblyopus; species Odontamblyopus rebecca. The sequence goes on from CM060654.1 coordinate 8,271,503, forward strand.
AAGTGCTGCACACATTTCAAGCAAGAACAACAATAATAAAATAAAAATAAACACTCAGATTTGATCGTACTAGACTTAGAACAATAAAAAAAAAACAGTAAAATAAAATAATAGCAACACGCTCAGATTAAATCATGTTGGTCCTAAGACGATAAAGCCAAAAATACGCGAAGAGCAAAACCAGAGAATATTAATAAATCAATAAAAGCAATAGAATAAGTAAAAAATAAATAAAAGACACATGAGTGAATGAATCAAATAAGAAAATAGTGTAATACGCACTCTTTAAAGGTGCAGTATCGCACTTCCTGGAGGTGGAATCTGTAGGATTCCACGGAAATAGGAAGTTAAAACCACTTTGGAGCATTGTCCATGGAGATACAGTAGGTACGTTTTATGCCGTACTGTGGAAGATTGTAGTTCAGTCCATATTTCCATGGGAACAAGCAGGAGGAGGCTAAATAGGAGTCAGGTTTATGGAGATGCAAGGCTGCCAAGGGTGCTTTTTTCAGTTTTCAGTGCAATAAACACAACCAAAGAACAAAAAACAAACAAACAAACAAAAACAAACCCAGTAGAACCCCTCTTACATTACCATGTGATGTCACAAGGTGGAGCAGAGTGTTTTCTGTTTGAGAGAAGAACGCAGCCTAAATATGCAGAGTTTGTGTGTTAAATATGAGTGAATAAAACAAAACTCCAGGTCTGTTTGTGACGAGGAAACAACAATCGAACACAGATCAGAAAATAGTGTAATATGGGCTCTTTAAAGGTACAGTTGTGCTCATAAGTTTACAGACTCTGGCAGAATTGATGATTTCTTGGTCCAGAAGCTGCACATGGGACGTACTTGGATATTCCAACATGATAATGATCCAAAACACAAAGGCAAGTGGACCTGTCACTGGCTCCAGCAGAATAAAGTGAAGGTTCTGGAGTGTTCGTCTCTTCTGACCTCAGTATCACTGAGCCTCTGGGCAGATTCAAGCTGCAGTTCAGACAAGAGCCCAAGAATTTACAGGAACTGGAGCCTTTTGCCAAGAAGAATGAGCAGCTTTACCATCAGAGAAAATAACACATCCACAACTATCACAAAAGACTCCAGCTGTCACTGGGTCATTTGTGTAGTTTCTGTTCTCATTATGATTTAAAAAGAGGAAACACAGTTGTTTGATAATAAACGGCTTCACCCAAAGCACTAACCATGAGTGAAGGAAAAGTTTTGGTGTTATTCATTCATATTCTCTGAAAGATGGACAAGAAACCAATCAAATTCTGTCAGGCTATGTAAACTTATGAGCACCACTGTACATATGTAGAATCCCTCAGTCGTCCAGGCAGAATCCAGGGCAAAGGGAAGAGTTCAATTTGTCAACTGGACAAGAGTTTTTGGTTGAAGATGTTTCTGCTTCTTCAGTTCTGTTCCAGTTGCAGAACTGAAGAAGCAGAAACATCTTCAACCAAAAACTCTTGTCCAGTTGACAAATTAAACTCTACCCGTCGCCTTTAAAGGTGCGGTGTCAAACTTCTTATAGGTGGAACATCGTCTGCAGGATTCCACGGAAAAAGGAAGTTAAAACTGCTTTGGAACATTGTCTATGGAGATGGGGAGTCAGGTTTGTGGAGTTGCAAACCTGCTTACACTGAGGGTGTTGCTTTTTTCAGTTTTCAGTGCAATAAACACAATAAAACAAACAAAAAAATGAAAAAAACAAAAAAAACATGCTTTTATTTTAGTCTATTACTCTGGCTTTAATGGTTTAAGATATAAGATCGATAAGAGATAAGGTATTAAACCTGATGTAGCTCCATGGAAACGCCACCAGAACACATCACAGGTCAGATATACGGAGAGGCGAGCCCATGTTTTCTAAGACTTTTTTAGAGGTATTGTGTTTTCGAACTCACTGCTTCTTCTTGTATTTTTTTCCACAAACTGCCACTTAACTGGGACTAAAACGATGACAAATTCTTCAGTCAGAATTAGCCGAACATGAAAACCTGTCAGGCGCACTTTAACCTTCACGCACATCCATTCAGCGCGCTCGTCACGAAGAAAAAGCGAGGGGCATCCAAGTTTAGCTCCGAAAACCTTGGGAACGCGTCTATAACATGAATGGGAGCTGGCTGGAGGAATGCACGGGGCCAAAACTGCCCGAATCATTTCACATATTTTCCTATAGGAGCCCCATACTCCATCCATCACTCACGACGTCTCCTCTTATCCTTTTAGGCCCCGCACACCGTGAACTTGGTATCGACAAAGCCATTCGCGTAAAAGATCTACTCTGCCCGCGCCGTATTGATAACCCATTTGAGAAGATGTATCCGTAATAATCATAAGTGAATAAATCCACGCGCAGAGAGACGACTGACCCCATAAATTAGCCGGGCGCCTTTTTGGCCTGGGAGGTTTGCCTACACAGCATCGGCAGTTAATGATATATGTGCGCGCTCTCGGTTTTGATAAAGGCGCTTGGGTTATTGACGCGTGTGGCGGAAAGAGAAATGATGTCTCCATATTTCTAATGACCCCCTGTTGGTGGCGTGACGGGGCCAGCGCCAGGTTATGGCCCTGTAAGATTTAGAGGTATGACTCCGGGGCCAGAGGTCGTGAACCGGACACTTTTCATTTCACAGATGAACTATCGGGGTAAATATGTGTGTGTGTGTTTTTTTTTTTTTTGGCGCTAAACGAGCTTGTTCTTCTGTAAATACAAAGTTATAGGAACAATTGACTTTCCCTGTAGGAAATGTGACCCACTCATGTGTGGACAAACATTTAGGAAATGTGGACAACCACTGTTTAGAGCCTGATTACAGGGGAACCATCTCAAATGTTCAGTTCATGGTCAGGAGTACAGCTCATTGTCCTTCTTGTTGTGAAGCAGAAGTGCCACCATATAACTGGAGATTTGTTTCATTTAAACGTTTTAATAATCAAACTGTTTTTATACAGCGCTTTTCACAATGGAAAAAAACAAAAAAACAATATCTAGGTAAGTTAAAATGACTTAAATTAAGAAAAATGAATACTTTATTTGAGTAGATTCATCCTAACCTAGTTTAAGTCATAATTTAGAGTTGGGGAACCTGGTTTTTAAACTGTGAGAGAAGAAAAAAGACAGAATATTATAAATTGATCTGTCCTCTGTTCCAATCTCTCAGAAACCTTTTGATAAATGTTATATTGACTCATCGTTCAATATCCGTATGAAACATGGAATCATCATTTTGGAGGCATCAGTATTTATAGTGAGGACTTTTATTGTAGTACATGGGGAAAAAAACAATATCTATGTAAGATAAAATGACTTAAATTAAGAACATTTTTGCTTTATTTGAGTGGATTCATCTTGACAAGTGAAATGATCTGCCAATGGAATAAGTGCTTTTTTCTTAATTCAAGCAAGATTTGATTTTGTTTCTTATTTTAAGTGGAAAAGGTTTTGCTTTCCTTATTTTAAGTGTAATAAGATGTATTTTCATATTTTAAGTACAAAAATCTTACTGCACTGACAGATCATTTTACTTGTCAAGTGAAATTTACTCAAATCATGATGATACTTTCTTAATCCAAGTAATTTTCGCTTGACTAGATTTTGTTTTTTGCAGTGCATACAAAAAAATTCAACACAAAGCGCTTTACATATGGTGACCAGACGTCCCTATTTAAACAGGACAGTCCCAGTTTTGAGCCCTGTGTCCTCTGTCCCAGCAGATTTATCCAAAACCAGTGATTTGTCCCAGTTTTACACAAGAAATGTCCCAGGTGTCCCTATTTTTGACCAATCTTATACCTGCCAACAGTAAAGAGACACTTAAATTGTCATTTGTTTAGGTAAAATACAGAAAAGTTGTTTAAAAATGACCAAAACACAAAGAAAATGTGACTATACTGACTCACATTTGTTCCTAGTGCATAACAATTTCCCATAATTATACATTGTTTAACAGTTTTATTACCAGCTATTACCAACCCGTTTTATTACCAACTATTACCAACCAATCCAAAACCAGGGATTTGTCCCAGGTGTCCCTATTTTGGACCAATCCGACCCTGCCGACAGTAAAAAGAGGCATAAATTGTCATTTGTTTCTGTAAAATACAGAAAAGCTGCTTGAAAATAACCAAAACACAAAGAAAATATGACTCTACTGACTCACCAAGTGCATAACAATTTCCTTACATACTTGTTTCACAATTTTATTATTACCAACCACGCCAAACCGAGTGTCGCAGTTTCTGATGTTGAAATTCTGGTCACCCTGGCTTTACAGGGATTAAAAAGAACACTTCAACATTTCCTCCCCACATAAAACAAAGCCAAACAGGTGAATCTTGAGATTAAAATATGTGACGTGACGATCTTTTTTACGTCTAACTGAAATTGCTTTGGGCGGCACGGTGGCTGAGGCTCAGGCCTCACAGCAAGAAGGTTGCGGGTTCGATCCACGGGTCGCCCGGGCCTTTCTGTGTGGAGTTTGCATGTTCCTCCCGTGTCTGGATGGGTTTCCTCCGGGTACTCCGGTTTCCCCATCAACCCAAAACATGCAGCACCCCTATGAACTAACATCAAGGACCATGTTGTCCACCCTCCTGTGGGCTCACCACCTGCAGAGGGGTTCATAGGGGGGTCAGGTGCTATGAGTATTGGGCAGCAAGCTGCCCCGCGACCCAGCCGGATTAAGCGGGAGAAGATGGATGGATGAAATTGCTTTGTGACACTGTCGAGAGATGTTAGAATTCGATTACTGCGTAGTCCGCCCTCTCACCTCACAGCGAGTAGGTCCTGTGTGGATGTTGCAAGTTCTCCCTGGACCTGCTCGGGTTTCCTCAGCGTCCAGTTTACCTACCAACAAAAACCCATGGCCCAGGCTGGTCCTTAGACACAGGAGTTTTGGACTAACCTTCCATCTGATCTACATAACTTCACTGTACATGTTGTAGTCTGGCACGGCAGCTGTTTGACTGCGGACGAGAAGGTCTTACAGATACAGAGGGTGGTGAAGACGGCACAAAGGATCATCAGATCACCCCAGTCATCCATTCAGGACTTGTACACATCCTGCTGCTGCAAGAGAACCATTGATATCCTCAAGGACGCCAACCACGGCACAAACCGTTCTCCGGACACGACCAGAGTCTGCAACAGCTTCTTCCCACAGAACATCAGGCTCATCAACATGAACATCAACTGCACATTGGAGTTTTTGGTGAAATCGCAATTTTGATCCTCCTCTGTACTTTTGTTTCATGGTGGAATAAAAAAAAAAAAAAAATAGAGTTCGCTTTGATTTTGACTTTGCTTAAGACCAGGGTGACCGGATTTTCTAAATTCTAAACTGGGACACACTCGGGTTGGGATGTTTGGTATAAATAAAACTGTGAAAAGAGCGTGAAACATTGTGCATTCTAATGTCAGTCATAATCTGAGGGACTTTTGTTATTGCATTTTTTTTGTTTTATCGTCATTTGCAAACATGGATTTCTGTATTTTGGCAGCACAAATGACAATTTATGCTTCTCTTTACTGTTGGCGGGGATCAGATTAGTCAAAAATTGTGATAGTCTTGTTTTAGACCTGTTATAGTCCTGGTTTAGACTTAGTTTAGTCCTGGTTTAGATCAAATTGGTCAAAAAATTGGGACATTTCTTGTATGAAACTGGGACAAATCAGTGGTTTTGTATAAATCTCATGCAACGGGGACACAGGGCTCAAAACTGGGACTGTCCCGAGTAAAAAGGGACGTCTGGTCACCCTAATTAAGACCAGAAACCAAACCAAAGCGGTTTATGTTGCACACAGTTCCTCCAGTCTGCTGGGGTCAGTCGTATAGTCCCATAGCTGCAGATTTTAAGGCTGGAAGTTTGATTTCTACTCCCACTTTTGCATATTCTGTTTGCGTCCTTGGGCACGACACACATGCATTACTTCTGTTATCTATGCAAAGAGCAGCATATGTGAATTCTCCCATTGTGCAAACATAAACCATATCATAAACCTGGAATAAAAACCATCTCACTTATTCCAGCCTTCCTCCTGCTGCATGTCAGAGCTTGGTTATGGTGGTAAGATTTAGGGTCTGGCCTAAGGGGGGGCGCACAGAGATCCGATAAAAGGTCGCGGCCGGGATCCTTTTCATTTGGCATACCTCAGCTGTACGCGCTGTTTACATTTGTGCCGCTTAAAATCCCACCCTGGTTTGTCAGCTCAGCACTCGGGCGCGCCTCGTATCTCCGCTTCCCCTCGGCAAAGACGGCGTGTTTGTTTAGAAATGTACACCGACCTCACCGCATGTCTACTGTAGCGTGTGCCAATGCGCGAGCCTAATTCAAACCAGGAATGCGTCCAACGATATAAAATGTAAGTAGGATCTTTCGGCACGTTCGGGGGGGTTCTGGAAGTCCTGGAGGGCGGCCATGTTGAGATATTGTCACGTGGTGATGGATAGCAGCTGGATGTTTACACTTTTACCGTATTACTACAGAAATTCAGACGGGGATCCAAAAAGGGGCACAGGAAATGCTAAAAATGGCTGTTTTCTGAGCCAGATTTGACTTTTGTCTCTGTTTATGGACCGGCAAGACACATAATTTGAAGAGTATTCGCACACAAATTAATTCAAAATGCTTTACAGAACAGGACTGGAGCAGAAATAAAGCACAATAAATGAACATATATTAATAACGATAGATGTTTTGAACGTATTTCATTTATAAGGTGCTTTTCGGACATTCAAATATGCTTTTTAAGTGCATTTTCATTCATTCTACACTCTGTCTATACACGCCACATTCATACAAGTCAATGCGGCTGAAGTGTCTTGCTTAAGGACATAACAACTTTGTACCACGTGTCATTATTTTCAGCAAAACTAACTAGAGCAATCAGCAACACAATCAGCGTACGTCCCACTAATGAAACTACTGCACGTCACATCAGGTTTGTCAAGTAGTTGTAGAGTTTTGTATCATATTTTTGTATATTTATCGAGAACTATCGTGTCTGACTGAGTGGACGGCTAAACCAGGGGTCTCCAACCTATAACTCGGGAGTGACCGGTAGCTCTCCACCCCTTTCCAAGTAGCTCTCCAAGAGATTTCGTAATTATACCACTGCGCCGAATAACAAAAATGTGGTTAATTTAAGGTGACCAGACGTTCCTGTTTACCCGGGACAGTCCCAGTTTTGAGCCCTGTGTCCCCTGTCCCCGAAGATTTACCCAAAACCACTGATTTGTCCCGGTTTTATACAAGAAATGTGAAGAAAGGTGTCCCTATTTATGACCAATCTGATCCTTACCAACAGTAAAGAAAGGCATAAACTGTCATTTGTTTTGGTCAATACAGAAAAGCTGCTTAAAGACGACCAAACCACAAAGAAAATGTGACTATACGGACTCACATTAGTGCCGAGTGCTGTTTTCCTTAATTCTGCACTCGTTTCACAGTTTTATTATTACTAACCAACCCTAGGGATGTCCCAGTTCTTTTATTTTGAAAACCTGGTCACCCTAAGCATGAGAGACCAGTGGTATAACATGGTAGAAAACGCCAAAAAAAACCTGTTCTTGCATAATACTCCCTTCAGCCAGTTCAGTGTTGGGAAAGTGAAATCTTTCCAAACGTTTTACTCCAATCCCGCGTTCATATAGAGTAGAAGTACTTCAAAACTCCACCCAGACGTAGTAGTGCACATTCTCCAGTGACTTGGAGCTAAGTGTGTGTGTGTGCGGGTCAGTGCACAGGACAGGACCGGCTTTCTTTAGAGTTTAGAGTCGAAGTTTACCCAGAGGTCAACACTACACGCGATGATGAAGATGAAGATGGGGCCGGGGAACTGACTCCCTGATGAGACGAGCCCAACGTGTAAACAAACAAGGGCTGAGCGTGGACTTCCTGCATGGCTACAGTGTGCGTACACACTTAAAACGTTAATTATACTGGAATTTATAATGAATGTTACTGCCCCAAGTTATTTTTTAAATGAATTTCTTGTTTTTATCTATTTTATTCTTTTTATTAGTGCTTTTATTTATTGATTTTTAAGTTTTATTTATTCATAGATATTACTTTTATTATTTTATCTATTTTTTTTATTATTTTATCTATTGATTGTATTAGTTCCTTTTATTCCAACGATAATTCTGCCGACTTTTTAGAATTAAATAGTTGACACTGCTACGTGAATTTATAAAATTGTGCTATACAAATTAAGCTGGATTGGAATAGTGGGCGTACACACTTAAAACATTAATTATACTGGAATTTATAATTAATGTTAGTGCCCCAAGTTATTTTTTTTATTTATTTACTGTTTTTATCTATTTTATTCTTTTTAGTAATGCTTTTATTTATTGATTTTTTAATTTTATTTATTCATATATATTACTTATTATTCTTTTATTCATTGATTATATTGGTTCCTTTAGTTCCAACCATAATTCTGCCGACTTTTTAGAATTAAACCGTTGACGTTGCAATGTGAATTTATAAAAATATGCTATACAAATAAAGCTGGATTGGAATAGATTGGATTTTTTTAACACTTTTCTAAGAATTTCTAATAAAATACTATAATCGTATCAACTCTACACTTCCTTACAAGTGCATTGTTATGAGTCTGAAAATGAAACTAAGAAGAAAAGCTTTTTAGACACGAGAAGAACATGCAAATCCCACAGATAGAAAGCTCCTGTCTGGGAATGGAACCAGAAACCTTCATGTTTTTGGTGTATGACCTTCCACGTTCCAGCTAGTCCAGCGTTTGGACACAATTTCCTGTTTCTGATTGTCCGCGCTGACGTACAGATCGAGTTATTAAGTTTTATAACAACTTCTTGTATTTTTATTTACTTTTCAACATTTCTCCACAAACTGCCACTTAACAGTAGATATTAGTGCTGTCAATCGATTAAAATATTTAATCGCGGTTAATCTCATGAATGTCATAGTTAACGTGCACATTTTTGTCCCTTGAACAATGATTTTAATGCTCTTAACAACATAGAAAAGTGGACAGGCTTTGTGCAAATGTTTTTTGTTTTTTTTTGCAACCGTGTTTGTCTGCCCCAACCATAGAACTATAATAAAATAAAAGTAATACATATATATAATACAATAAATAAATAATAATAACATAATAAAAGTTTTTTAAATTTTATTTTAGATCCATGGCCCCAATTCCTTCTAGACGTAGTTAAGTATCCAGTTAGCTTAGCCTTCCCTGCATCGTGAATGAGGCAGTTGTAAGTAGTAGTAGTAGTAGTAGTAGTAGTAGTAGTAGTAGTAGTAGTAGTAGTAGTAGTAGTAGTAGTAGTAATTTATTTCGAGCATATGATACTTGTAGTACACAGAATATGTACAATGTCATTCAATTTAAATAAACAAGGTTACACAGAAAAAAAGAATGGATATATGGACACAAATACGTGTATATATACATATATATACATGCCCGAAAAGGAGTGGGTAGAAGTAAAACTTATTAGATCCCACCCCTTCTCCCAAAATTAGTAGTGATCCTTATTGTGGGAACAGTAAGAACATACTCTCCCCAATTGCGTCCTCTTGCTGTGTCCTTTGGCAAGACACTTCGCTTCCCCCACCACCTGCACATCCGTGAATTCTGCCCCAGGATCATTTGCATCCAATCTGCCAGTGAATTATAAACACGTTGGCACTTCCTGAACAAAAGTATCCAATTAGATCAGACTCTTCTTTTGGGAAGACACTTTCTTCATCTCATCACTGCGTATGTGGATTATGCCACAACATAATTTGGACTCAATTAACCGATGAATAACTCAAAACGTGCTTGTGCTTTTCTGAATGTCCTCAAGTATCCAATTAGCTTAGACTTCCTCCCGTCGTGAATGGGGCAGTTGTAAGAACACGCATTCTCCCGTTGTGCCCTTTAGCAAGACACGTCATTCACCTCACCACGTCAATAAACTTAAACTTAAACCACCCGCAACTGTGTTCGAGAATTTTGCCCTAAGATAATTTACTTGCAATATTAGGGTGACCAGACGTTCCTATTTACCCGGGACAGTCCCAGTTTTGAGCCCTGTGTCCCCTGTCCCAGCAGATTTATACAAAACCAGTGATTTGTCCCAGTTTTATACAAGAAATGTCCTTATTTTTGACCAATTTGATCCTAAACCAGGACTAAACTAAGATTAAACCAGGACCAAACCAGGTCTAAAACAGGACTATCACAATTTTTGACTTATCTGATTCAGTAAAGAGGAGCATAAATTGTCATTTGTTTCGCCAAAATATAGAGATCTGTGTTTGCGTATGACCATAATTCCAAAACAATTCAGCGACAGAAGTACCTCAGATCATGACTGACACAAAAATAGACAATCTTTTCACTCTTTTCACATATTATTTATACTAAACTTCCTAATCCGGGTCTGTCCCAGTTTAGAATTTCAGAAAATCTGTTCACCTTATGCAATATCCCAGTGAATTATCATAAACACGGCAGCATTTCCTGAACCCAACTATCTTACCCTCCCTCGCGTCGTGAATGGGGCAGTTGTACCGCTCTTGTTGTGTCCTTTGGCAAGACACTTCGCTCGCCTCATCGCCGCGTACGTGAATCACGCCGCAACATAATCTTGGCCTCGATGAACGGCCGAATTGCTCCAAACATGCTCGCGCCGTTCTGAATGCCCTTAAGTGTCCAATTAGCTGGGCCTTCCCGGCGGCGTGAATGGGGCGGTTGTGCGGACGCGGCGCCGTGTTTACGAAGCGCAGGGTCAGCGGGCGGACACAGGTACAAGCAGCGAGCCAGAGGAAGCCGTAAACAGCTCCCGCTCGCGATCACAACGCGGCTCTTGTTCAGGGGCCGTGGACGATGTTTAAGTCGCTTTAATGGGGCCAAAAGGTGCGTCCAGTGATGTCATGGACGCTAAATGGTCTGTGGAGATGGGGGAATACGTCGGAAAACCAGGAAGTGTTTCGGTAATTAGCGTAATGGTAAGAAGATGGAGAGATACGAAATATTCTAGTTAGTGTTCAGTCAAAAACATAGTCAAACTGTGGTGTTTAAAGTAGACATGATATGCGAAAAATACAGTTTATCTTGTCATTTATCCACTCGAAGTTGGATCCAGAGTGATTCATGCATGTTTTGAATAATCTTTTGTTCCTAGTAGTTTATGAAATTGTGAGTCTGGTTAGCGGTTATGTCTCTCCAAAACAAATACGTCTGCTTAAGAAGGAAAAAATGTGAACTGAAAAACATTTCGGAGGATTTCTGCAGAATCAGATGCGTTTATTTCACATGCGCCACTGAAAAAACTCAGTGGTTCAGAACCGACATCCCTTCGTATACACGCCTATTGCTCTGTACATTTTTAATCTGTGATAAATGCCATTTTTCCATTTTCCAAGGCACCACATTCACACATTCATACACCAGTGTTCACAGATAATGGGGGCGAGGTGGGTTAAGTGTCTTGCTCAAGGACACAACAACAGGATTCATCTGTGGGAGCTGGAGTCACACCGGCCAACCTGTGTTTGAGTGGATCTGACCGCTCAGCCAGTGACGCTTTATGTCGAGAACGGGATTCGAACCGCCAACCTTCGGATCAGTGGACAAACGCTCTACTGGATTTTATCTGTAGTGATCAGCGGGTTGATACATGAGAAAATAGTCCCTCAACATGCGGCGATTCATGCGATGCAAGGTTAGTTTTATTTCATCTATTTATTCTATCAACACAGACACTCACATCGACAGTTATGAAACAATTATTACACCAGACTGTCGTCGTAAACGTCTGTGTCGATAGAATAATGTTTGAAATAAAACTAACCTTGCATCGCATGAATTGTCGCATGTTGAGGGACTATTTTCTCATATATCAGTCCGCCGCTTTCTACCAGGAAGTACAACTCACTGCTGCTGCTCGGACATAAATCCTTCAAATGCAAAGTTGGTTTTACGTCTAAAATGATTAGGGTGAGAGTTATCGACACAGACGTTCACACGGACAGTCTGGAGTTCTAATAGTTTTGCCTCGGGCGCTCTGTGGAGTGGGTAAGACTGTTTTTAGTGGCAGGACGACTATGGCCATTGACATGCACTAGCCTAGCACCAGCAACCTCTGCAAATACAAGGACTGGATGGAATATTTTAAAAAAAAGCGTCTCCACATGTCTCCAACGCTCTGGCTCACGAGGAAATGAGGCCCTGTGTCCAAAACTCTGAACTGTCCCTTTAAACTTCCCACTAAGACCAATAAAGTTTGATTCTTTTACTGGGACGACACTTAATATGACACATTTGATTAACAGCTGAAAAATGGAAGATCGAGGAAGCGACGAAAGGGAAATGGAACGGAGTCTACGTCTTCCACCGTTTCCACCCTTGTGAATGTCGCTGACGGTAACTGGCCTGAGCACATTGTCCCAGCGGTTAGATCCACCAACTAGAAGGTCTGACCAACTTCTGAAGACCCTCCGACCTCCACCCACGTCGCCTAGTGCGAATGTGGCGCGTGACGGAGCGCTGGCGGTGGTCACGCACTTCCACCGGTGACCACAACAGTATCTTACGCTGCGAATTTCTCTGATCTGGCCAAGATTTTAAAACTTACATCAGGTTATTCATCTTGTTTTCAGATTTATTATCGACTTACTAGACCAGAGACTGTTTTATTCCAGTCTCGAGGTCATTTATTTAAAGGTAACATGTCGAGTAAAGAGATCTTGCTGCGCGGACAGATCATTTCACCGCGTTCACGTCATTTTCTGATAGATTCGAGTGTTTATATCTTCCACTTTGGCCAAGCTTTGTCGCAGTGCACCGCAGAGATACGCGTACATCTACGGAAAAAAAACAAAACAAAACGCATCGCACGTGTAACTTAATATGATTATTATTCTGGCATTGTGCCCCCGAGCAAGCTCCACATTTGATCCCCCGTTCACTTGCGCCGTATATTTGTTCTCAGCCATTCAGAATTCAGGACTCCACCCGCCGCACGTAGACAAAAACCCGCTTCAGGCCGCTACCTCCCGGCCGTAATGACCGCGATTAGCCAGTGTGTAATTCCGCGTAAATGTGGAGATAGCGCACATAAAGCGTCTGTGTCCTGCCAATGGGCTGTAACTCGTGCACTGTTGATCCTCCCTGATTTCTTTTGGTGGCCAATCAGATTATTTATTTAGCATTAAGAGCAGAGCAGTTAGGCTAACGACTCCACTGCCAAGAGATACAGTCTGGAGATAGGGAACGTGCATGCTTTATTTCACTGATGAAGGCCAAATGTTCGCTCATTCTGTCTCGAATGGGAAAGCGCTGTTTCCAAAAAACGGGTGATGGATCCAAAACCGAAAAGTAGTTTGCCGTCATATTTCATGGCCGAGCCGGGAGTATTAAGTTAAGACTTTACTGTTCACGGAGCAAAATGTCTCCTGCGTTTGACCCGTTCTTTCACTGCATTTTGTTGATTGATGAAAATAAATGATCAACACTTCCATTTTTGAAGGTTTTCCTAGTTTACGGTATTTTTTTCCACACCGTGACTGTAGCTGGAGGATTTATCTTGACAAACTCGAACCAGAGAGCTTTTCGCATGTAAAATTACTGCCAACGGAGTTAATGAAAGTTGTTTTTGATTCATATTTTACTTTATGAATAAGAATTGAGCAGATAAATTACCAATGTTACACAAAACGTTCTGTACATGAACTTTAAGCCATGTACAGAACTTAACGTTTTTGGAAATGTTAATGAAGCAACACTGGACTAAAGTTTCTTTTTAACCCTGAAATGAAGAGTTATATTAACATTTTGAGAGTAAACAGATAACGCTTTGTAGGGTTATTCGGATTTAGCTAAAAAACACAGAAATGTTTTATTTTTACACTTTATTTTAGTTAATTTTAGATGAAATTCTGAACAAAACTGCTTCAAAGTGTGTTGGAGGTGCCAAATTAACACTAAGGGAAGCTGAATTTAACTTCAACCATATCAACTCTGGCAAATAACCTCAACATGAACCCCCATTTAACTTTCCGATAGTTAAAATAACACGTTTTGTGTTAAAAACAACTCTAAAACATTTTACCCTGAAATTTTAACCCTCCAGTTTTTGCTATGTAGTATTAGAGCAAACAAAACACAACATTAACCACTGTTTACAATGTTTTTTTTTATTGTTTCATGACGCCTAAATTTTGTCCAGTTGCCGTTTCCTCAGTTAAAAAGTTTAAAATTTCATCATAATTCAGCACATTTCTGCAGCACCTCTGACCTCCATGGAACCAAATCTTTTTTTTTTTCAGAAATCATGAGTTATTCTGCATGTTTTTTGTCCTTAAAGTGTTCAAATGTCATGTGGTGCGACCGTGCATCATGTGGTGCGACTAATAACAGCAGGAATTCTATGGCTGGAGTTTAATAACAGACAAAGTCGACTTGGGTGAATGGTTCTTTAGGCATTTTTCTTCATTTGATGCATTTTCCAGGGCAGTAGTTTGTTCATTAAACACAAGCAGGCGACTGTCATATTGGAGCAAAAGAAAACATCAATATGCATTAAAAATCTAAAGAAACGCACAGCAAAAAAGGATTTTCTAACATAGTTAAACTGACTTGAATTAAGCAGATTCATCTTAAAAGATCAATTTTAAGATTTTTCTCTTAATAAGATGAGTTTTTTTTTTTACTTGTTTCAAGATATTCCATCCTGATTTATCTTATCTGGATATTCCAACTTATTCTAAGCACTTTTTATATTAAATCAGTCCAGGTTAAGCCTCTTTAACTTCCTTCTCAAACCAATAAGGTGAAAAATCTTGCCATAAATACTTGAAACTCGTGTTTTCTGCTTAGAACAAGATTCGTATTTCATCTTGTTTTAAGAAAATTTGGTAAGTGAAAATTTCTTACTGCACTGGCAGAAAATTTCACTTAAAATTGGGCATTTTTACCTCAAAATTGGTATTTTTTTCTTATTTTTGATAGGCGTTTTTTGCAGTGTGCCAACAGTTTGTTTCTACACACTTCATATTACTCAGATTAATATCCCAACCATGTTTTAGAAAGTAAAACTATTTTAAGGTTATTCTCGGTCGCACCACGGGACATTTTACACTAAAAATGCTTCATATAAATGTTAAAGTTAGATTTATGCACCTGACACAAAAGAAAGAGAAAAAGTTCAATAGAAACTCACTTTTTTATATTCTGAAATGTGCCTGTTGAAAATCCTTATACGTCATTGACCCATAATCGTCTCTTAACACTTGTAAAAGGTAAAAAATATAAACCGAATTCTACCTTTACATTAAAATGACTGGCGGTAGTCTCTGTTATTTTAAGAAGCACAAACGGCAGATAAAGCTGTGAATGATTGACTCCTGGATTCACCCACACACACACACACACACACACACACACACACACACACACACACACACACACACACACACACACTGTATGCTCTGTCTCAATAGATAGCAGCATTATCACTCAAGGAAGAGTCTCCAAGTCCACCCGATCGCCCCATCACCTGCACCATAAACGTCACCGCCGCCTGATTTATGCTCACACGGTTAATAAGTCCAGGGTCGTCGGCAGATTTTTGGACGCTCGGGGCAAAAGCGGCGTTCAGGGGCCCCCGGTTTGACAAACACACGAGCGGATCCCACCAAGTCGCACAAACAAGCGTCAATTGTGACACGTCGAAAGGCCGATCACGGTCACATCCTGACAACGATTAAACCACCACGGTGATAATCCATAAATAATTAATCGAAAGGAATAAATCGTGATGCTTCTAGATTAAAGTCGAGGAAATAAAACGCTTCTGCAGGACGTCTCGCACAATAAATGAACTAAAATGCAAGCGTTTTATTGTAGGTGATGATATTTGTAAGAGAAATACACTGATTTGACTGCGATCGGGCTCGCCTCTCCAAAGATCTGGCTCGTGTTTTGATGATCAGCGATAAATACAGTTAATGTCATTGTGTAACTGTAACTGTAACACAATGGCTGCGTTGCCTATCTGCATTTTGTGACAGTTTAGTCGCTTTTATTACTACTTTACTTTACTTAATCTGAAATGTTCCACAGTCCGGCATTAAAAGGCCCATTTGACGTTATTTTACTTTATTTTCTGAGCCGTGTTATAATGTTTCTTCATCACAAACACACCCGGAGTTGTGTTTTTGTGTTTCATTCACACACGTTTAACGCACAAACGCTGCAGATTCAGGTTCTTAAATTCTTCCCTCGAACTGAAAACGCCCTGTTCCACCCCGTGATGTCACGTGGCGATACAGGAAGTGCTCCAGTGCGCTTTTCTGAAACTCCACGCACCTTCACCAGAATCACTTGGAAGATTTCAACCCTGGACTTTCCCGTACTAAACCGCCGAAAAGCGAGGCCAAAATTGAAGACGTAAAACACTTCAGTCGATTCTTTTAAGACTCGTTTAAAAATACACGTTTATTCACCGGATTTTAACCCGGCGTGAGAATTGTGTGGACCGCTGACTGTCTTTTATTGATTTTATTTGCTATTTTTCCAATTTTTTAATTATTTTTTTAGATTTTTTATTGACTTGTTTATTTATTTATTTTATGCTTTCTTTTAATTCATGTGTTCATTTATTTTGTGCCGACTCTGTGCAGCACTTTGGAGACTTTGCGCTGGTAAAACGTGCGATACAAATAAAGCTGGATTGGATAAACACTTAAATCTACTTTTTAAATAAAAGTAGTGAAATTATCTGTCCAGGCGGCGAGACCACTTTTATTTTGTGAAGGTTTGTGACTTTTAAAATACAGGTTCCCAGAAAAAAACATTTGAGAAACACTGATATGAAGTATAGAACATGGTGTGATAGGCCAAAATTTAAGATATAAACACTTAAATCTATCAGAAAATGACTTAAAATTAGTACAATTATCTGACCATGCAGAAAGATCATTTCACTTGACAAGTTCTCTTAAAATAAACGACCTCTAGACTAGAATGAAGCCGTCTCTGGTCTAGTAAGTCGATAATAAATCTGAAAATAAGATGAATAACCTGATAGAAGTTTTAAAATCTTGGTCAGATCAGAGTCATTTGCAGCGTAGAGAACTAAAGGGAGCACTTTGAGCTTTGGAGATGTAGACAAACTAAGAATAAAGTTACTCAAACGTGTGTGAATGAAACAAAACACAACTCCAGGTCTGTTTTTGATGAGGAAACCACGTTCTATATACGTGCGATTACGCTCACCAATCTGACTGTATTTCTATAGCTCATTTTAGAAACAGGACGGTTTCCAAAGTGCTTCACAGACTTAAAGAGTCGGCTAGAGTTATATTCCAAACAAAAGGAACTAATGGAATCAATAGACAAGAGCAGAATCATGAAAAAAATCAACGAACAAAAATAGTCAAATCAATAAAAATAAAGGCAGTACAAAAAAATCTATAAAATAAATCAATACATCCAATAAATCAATAAAAATATAATATAACAATAATAATACTAATAATATTAATACTAATACTACTACTACTACTACTACTACTACTACTAAAAATAATAATAATAATAATAATAATAATAATTAATAATAATAATAATAATAATAATAATAAATCAATAAATAAAAGTTACAAAGGACCACCCAATTCAGGCGGTATTAAAAGCAACCAAATAAAAGTAAAAAAAAACCCAACAACAATGATAATAATTAATAAAATAAATGATTAAATTAAATAATAATAATAATAATAATAATAATAATAATAATAATAATAATAATAATAATAATAATAATAATAATAATAATAATAATAATAATAATAATAATAATAATAATAATAAAGACTCAAAGGACCACACATCTCGTGCGGTATTTAAAGCCACAGAATAAAAGTAAAAAATGAACAGACGTCTGAACCTCCCGTGTCGCTCACTGTTTCCACTGCTTCCTGGTAACACAGTGAAACAGTTGCATCTTTGGTCAGTCCTGTCATCGGCCCTTCTCCGCCGCGGCCTTGAACTCCTTTGAAGAAGATATATTATGTTATTGAGTGGAGATAGTGTAGCCTTCCTCCCTCCTTCCCTCGCTCCCTCCCTCCTCCCTCCTCCGTACAAAGGCCGTCGCCGACACTTTCACATCAAACCTGAGATGAGCCGAAGTGTGAGGAGCCGGGAATCGCCACAAAAGACCTGAGAGTCTGTGTCGCAAAAGATGTGTTCGGAAGAGAGGAGTGGAGGAAGAGAGGAGGAGTGGAGGAAGAGAGGAGTGAGAGGTAGAGGAGGAGTGGAGAGACAGAAAAGGACAGGTGGAGTGGAGGAGTTGAGGGGTAGAGACAGAAGAGGAGTGGAGAGGTTAAGGAGGAGTGGAGAGACAGGAGAAGAGGAGAGACAGAAAAGGACAGGAGGAGTGGAGGAAGAGAGGAGAAACAGAGAAAAGGAGTGGAGAGGTAGAGGAGAAACCAAGGAAAGAAGAGGTAGATCAGGAGTGGAGAGACAGGAGAAGAAGAGAGACAGAGGAGGAGTGGAGAGGAGGAGTGGAGAGGCAGAAGAGGAGTGGAGGAGAGGGGAGATGTAAAGGAGGAGTGGAAGAGAGGAGGAGAAGAGAGACAGTGGAGCGACAGAGGAGGAGCAGAGGAGTGAGAGGTAGAGGAGGAGTGGAGAGACAGAAAAGGACAGGAGGAGTGGAGGGGTAGAGAGACAGAGGAGGAGTGGAGAGGTAAAGGAGGAGCAGAGGAGTGAGAGGTAGAGGAGTGGAGGAGAAGGAGAAGGGGAGAGGAGGAGAAGAAGAGAAGAGGTAGAGGAGAAGAAGAAGAGTGGGGAGGTAGAGGAGAAGAGGAGGAATGAAGGGGTAGAGGAGGAAAGGAGGAGAGGTGGAGTGGAGCGACAAAAGAGGAGTGTAGAGGTAGAGAAGAAGAGTGGAGAGTGGGAGGAGTGGAGAGGGAGAGGTGGAGGAGGAGAGGTAGAGGAGAAGCAAAGGAAAAGAGAGGCGAGGAGGAGTGGAGAGACAGTGGAGGAGAGGAGAGGCAGAGGAGTAGAGGAAGAGTGGAGAAGCAAAGGAGAGGCAGAGAAGTATGGAAAGATAGGGGAGGAGAGGAGGAGTGGAGAGGCAGAGGAAGAGAAGAGGAGTGGAGAGGAGGAGCAGAATAGGAGAGGTAGAGGAGTGGAGAGGTAGAGGAGTGGAGAGGAAGAGGAGTGGAGAGGTAGAGGAGAGGAGGAGGAGAAGAGTGGAGAGGTAGAGGAGTGGAGGAACAGAGAGACAGAGGAGAAACCAAGGAAAGAAGAGGTAGATCAGGAGTGGAGAGACAAAGGAGAAGCAAAGGAAAGAAGAAGCAGAGGAGGAGTCTGGAGGAAGGGATGGAGAGGGGAGGAAAGGAGGAGTGGAGATGAAGAGGAGGAGAGGAGATGAAGAGGAGGAGTGGAGATGAAGAGGAGGAGTGGAGATGAAGAGGAGGAGAGGAGATGAAGAGGAGGAGAGGAGATGAAGAGGAGGAGATGAAGAGGAAGAGAGGAGATGAAGAGATGAAGAGGAGGAGAGGAGATGAAGAGATGAAGAGGAGGAGAGGAGATGAAGAGGAGGAGAGGGGATGAAGAGGAGGAGTGGGGATGAAGAGGAGGAGTGGAGATGAAGAGGAGGAGAGGAGATGAAGAGGAGGAGATGAAGAGGAGGAGAGGAGATGAAGAGGAGGAGTGGAGATGAAGAGATGAAGAGGAGGAGTGGAGATGAAGAGGAGAAGTGGAGATGAAGAGGAGGAGTGGAGATGAAGAGATGAAGAGGAGAAGTGGAGATGAAGAGGAGGAGTGGAGATGAAGAGATGAAGAGATGAAGAGGAGGAGAGGAGATGAAGAGGAGGAGAGGAGATGAAGAGGAGGAGAGGAAATGAAGAGATGAAGAGGAGAAGTGGAGATGAAGAGGAGTGGAGATGAAGAGATGAAGAGGAGGAGTTGTGCTTTTCTTAAAAAAATAAGGACATTTCTAAGTGAGCCCAGACTTTTGAACAGTGGTGTATATTATTATTATTATGTCTATTCTAATTCCATTAAAGTTTTCAGTGATCTGTTTGTGTCTGGACAGAGTCACACGGTCCTCGTAGTTCCCCAAACGTTGAAGGTTAATGCTGCTGCTACAAAAGGGCATAAAAGTGTGTTTAACATTACAGGAAATGACATAACAAGCCAGATGCCCTCCCCGTCCCTCACCCTAACCCATCAAAGAATTTAAGCTAATCCTGGGACAGAGGGAAGATTTGTCTGGATACGTGTCTATTAGGGTGCATCAGTTGCCCGATATCAGAACTTTACAACGGCCCTATACTTTTCGTGTTCCATTCGCTGAGAAAAAAATTTAGAAAAAAAATGATGAAATTCGAGTTGATCTACCGGGTCCACATCGAGGTCAAAGTTTGGCCAATGTCCCAATGTATAAGACAGTATAGGCCTATACTGTCTTATACACTGGGGCATTGCCCAAACTTCATAATAGGCAGGTTCGGTAGACTTTAGAAAGCATGGTAGAACCACATATTTGCTTTATGTTTTTCAGAATTGGAGTGTTACAGTGTAGTTATTAAAAGAAGAAATGTCAGAACATAGCTGTAAGAAGGCTCGCATGGAGCAGCCTAAACCAATAACCCGCCAAGACTGTGCAGTATTTGGGTTAGGAGCGAAAATTACCACTGTTTCTGTTGATCTCTCATTTTTAACGATTTTTTTAGAAATTTCCAGAATTTTACAAGGGATGTGGACCCGGTAGATGACATTGAATTATAAAAAATTTACCAGGATTTTTTCTAGTTGAATGGAACACTAAAACATTAGGGCCGTTTGCAAGTTCTCGATTTTTAAAAAAGGGGGCAACTGATGCACCCTAGTGTCTATTATGCCGTCGTTTTGAAGATATAGTTTGAATTATTTGCGTACATTAGCAGTGATTTGCGCAGAACTAATCCGACAGATTCATAAATCGCTGTTTCAAGAGAGAGAAAAAAAACACAATCCTTCCACATTTCCCGGTGCAAAATCCCGTCCCTAACCTCGGTTTGGATGCACTTCCTTATCTCGTGACCTGGCGTGTTCGGCACGGCGGGCCAGAGTCTCCGGGTGACCTTGGGGCCCTGCGCAGGCGGTTTTATTGGGCGGCCGTATAAGGTGAAGCGTTTATGGCTCTATTAGTGATCGGGACTATCTCCGTCAGTAAGATTGATGAGCCCGTCTTATCTGCAGCTTCCGTTATCAGCGCCGACCTGCCGCGAGCTCCACGGGCGTTTGACCCAGATACGTCCGGCAGGCCCTCGCTCTGTGACGCTTTAAAGTACAGCAAAAAAAAAAAAAAAACTACCTTCATCTTTGTTCTTGTTAACTTGCACAGTTTTAGGCTCTGCTACTTTTTATTAAGGATTATTGTAATATTTATCTACTTTTTCCCATCAATTAAATCTGTCAGGGACTTGTAGCAGCTAAAAGTCTGTAATTTTACTTATTTTTTCTTTAGATTATTATTTTTCTTAACGTTAAGGAAATGTAAATAAATAATAAAATGAGTTATAATGAGTTAGTAAAACTGAACATTAAGTAAATGTGGGGACAGGTAGGTCGTAGGTGTCCTGTGATCATAAAGCCTGCAGTTCAATCCGGCTTTAACCTGCACATACTGGTTGTTGTGTCCTTGAGCAAGACATTTTTCTCACTTTCTGTTTTAATGTGGTACTGTCCATGTCCAACTCATGCAATGTAACGCAACTTATATAAAAAAAATGAACTTAAATTAAACAAATAAGCTAAATAATCAAATATTAAGTCAAAATTACATCAAAATTATGATTTCAAAGTTTTATTTTTTATGTTTTTTACCTATATTACCAGTCAAAAGTTTGTACTCTCTTATTCAATGTTTTTTTTCCTCTATATTGACATAAATACGAGTACAGAAGACATCAAATATATGAAGTAGAAAAAAAAGTGAAATCACTTTTTACAGATTTTCTAAGATTTTGTAAGTAGAATGTTTCGTTTCTTTTTTTTTTTTTACTACTTTATACGTTTTATAGACGTACAGAAGACATCAAATATACTAGTATGTAGCAAGATATGGGACATGAATAGAAATAACTTAATTTTTTTTTCGGCAACGCGAAGGGTGGATCATTTAAGCATTTGGTTCTAAAATATGTACAAAACATATTTAGTAGAGCTATTTAAAGGTGGATTGTGTAACTTTTCTGGTGGAGCGTCTGTCAAAGGCTTCAAAAACCTCTATGGAGACGTTATTGCTTTGTCCGGAATGTTTCGCAGTATGGCATTAAAATATCTAATGAATTCTACCTTCACGGAAACCAAACCCGACCAAGATACAGGTCAGATCTGTGGAGAGGCACAGTCAGAATTCCTGTTTTTAGACTTTTTTTGAGCTATAAAAACCACCTGTAATCGAATAAATGTAAGGTAGGGATGTTTAAAGTCACACTGTGGAACATTCCAGGCAGATTAATGACATTTCCATAGAAACAAGCAGGTGTTGAACATCTTACTTCACATATTTGATGTCTTCCGTGTGCATATAAAACGTAGAAAGTATTAAATATAGATTAAAAAAAACACTGAATAAGAGCGAGAGTCCAAACTTTTGACCGGTTCTGTAGGCGTAAACTGCATTTTTATTCGCAAATCTCCAAATCCAGCGCACTCTGCTCCTTTTCTCGTGTTCTTTTCGCCTGATTATTTGTTCGCCGCAGCAGCAGAAGCGTCTTTATGACCGGGGCAGATAGGAGATGCACGCTGCTCTCTGAACCCTGCTTTATAACTGTCTGTCTGGAGCCCTGTCGGCACAATGATGACAAATGACTTTATGGGGGGAGTTGCATGGACACAAGTCGAAATGGGACTTTCCATTACTCAGCCCAGCGCCATGAGCAATAATAATACCGATGAGATGTTTTTCTATCTGTCTGCTCAGAGTGAAGTATGCAGTGCGTGTTCCCCATGTCGTGTTTTGGAAGAGGGTTTAAATAGTTTGGGTTTGGCACTTAAAGTTTAAAGGTTAAAGTTGTTATTACTTAAAGCGCCCATATTACGTTATTTTCTGATGTGTTTTAATGTTGTTTCCTCATCGCAAACGTACCTGGAGTTGTGTTTTGTTTCATTCACACGTTTAACACACAAACCCTGCGTATTTAGACCGAGTTTTCCTCTCAAACTGTTCACACTCTGTTCCACCTCGTGATGTCATGTGGCAATACAGGAAGTGCTCCACGCCACACACCTTCATTTGAATCGTTTGGATCATAAACAGCGCTGGAACTGCTGCTGAACTGCTCACTGTACAAAAGGTCCCCCTTCAGACCGAATATGAGTCAGGTTTGTGGAGATGCGAGCCCACTTACAGTAGAGTAATAAAAAATAAAATAATTAAAAAAAAAAAAACATGTCTCAGGTTTGTGGAGATGTAAGTCCATTTACAGTAGAATAAAAAAATTAGAATAATAATAACAATAATATATATATTTTTTTTAATCTGTGTCTTTTCTTTAGTATATTTTTTGGCTAAAATGTTACACAGTGGGGCTGTAATTTTTTTTAAATAACTTTTTTGTATTTAATAATTTGATTAAAAAAATAATAAAAAATGTATGTATGTGTGTATGTGTGTATGTATGTGTGTATGTACGTACGTACGTGTGTATGTATGTGTGTACGTGTGTATGTATGTGCGTAAGTATGTACGTATGTATGTATGTGTGTATGTATGTGTATGTGTGTATGTATGTATGTATGTTATGTATGTTATGTACGTGTGTATATATGTATGTGTGTATGTACGTGTATATATGTATATGTATGTGTGTACGTGTGTATGTATGTGTGTATGTACGTGTGTATGTATGTATGTGTGTATGTGTGTGTATGTGTGTATGTATGTGTGTATGTATGTGTGTATGTGTGTATGTATGTGTGTATGTATGTACGTACGTGTGTATGTATTTATGAATGTATTTATTTATGTATTTATTGATTTATTATTATTCTATTTTTATTATTATTTATGTATACATTTTTATTGTTATTATTTTATTTATTTTTATGTTTATTATTATTATTATTATTATTATTATTTTTATATATATCACGAATCTCCAAGAAAAGTCTCCAGTTGCTACATTTGTACATCTGCATATATTTCCCCTTCCACTTGGTGCAGGAGGGAGGGAGCGCTTGGTCGTGGACGGGGACCTCTCTCGTCGGGCCGGGGGGACGGAGCACAGTGGTGGCTTTATGTGGACTCATTTAGGAGCGATGACACACTGGGCCGGGCTAACATTAATCTTAGACTCTGTGATTTCTGAAATAACACAGTCTTTTCCCCGAAGGCACGCAGAGAAAGAGAGGGAGAAACTGCTCTGCTCTCATAACATGGGAACGCAAGGAGAGGATGAACAGAATCTGGGTGAAAGGAAAGGTTATTTTGGTGTTTTAAAGCTTCTTATTTGCGCGAAATTAAGAGAAATTAACTCTAAGGGTCGAGTCTGAACGTGCAGCTCCAGGTATGTTTGTGATGAGGAAACGACATGACAACACAGAGCGGAAAATAGCGCAATACGAGCCCTTTACGCTGAAATAAAAACCAATAATGACAGTTTATCAGTGGTTGACGAAATAATCTCTTTACTTCAAGGTCCAATGCTATGCCAAGATAACTTTTTGAGCTAAGGATTTACAATGTTTCTTCATCGCCAGAAACATAACTTAAAGATGTGTTTTGTTTCACTGACCCATGTCCGAGTAATCCCGCATAATCGTTCCAAATAAGCGCTCAAAAGTCAGTCACCAAATGATGTCATAAGGTGGTAATTTTCCAGGAAGGATGAGAATATACCGGACTTTAAGGGTACAACACAACACACATGCTCACAATATCTCTCTTAATGTTTAAACAACAAGGGTAACGCTGTTTTTGGATCGTTAAAATAAGACAGACACAAATGTTTAGAGAATAAGTCGTATATACAACCTCCATGCCAAGTTACAAGTCAGATCTATGAAATGGCTGGCCCGGAATGCATGTCTTTCCACGATATTTTAGCCCAGAAACAACCATAATGAAACACATCCTTATAGTTTTGCCTGTTCAGTATAAACCCAAACGTTCAAAATAATTAAATAGATTAAGCTGTGCACACTCAAAGTTTTAGAAATAGTCCTACTAACTTCATTATGTCAAGTTGCTGTAACATGTTCTTCTTTGTGAGTAATTTTAACAAATATTTTTTGATTAAAGTGAACTGTTGTGGGTATAATTGAGCATAACTTCAAAACATAGATGAGGTACAATGTCGTAGAATTAAGTAATTAAAAAATTAGTAGAATTACATCATTAAAAGTCTTGTTATTTCTTTTGTTTGTAATAGGGATGATTTAAAAATAAACTTAATTTATTCATGCTAAAATGCAAGACAATTTCAAAATGATTGACTATAACTCCAAATATTTTAGTTGAAGTAAATAAGCACTTTTAATTCAGCTGTTTTCAAAATGTACACAAAGTGGACGATTGTGACTTTTAAGTTAATCAACTTAAGGTAATCGATTGCCTCCAGTTTTTCTCAGTTTTTCTTTTTTTTTTCTTTTTTTATTGAGTTTTGGTAACTTATTCTTGTTTACAGTGTACAGTAAGTATTGGCCAAAATGTTACTTAGTGTGGCTTTTTTAGAAATGATTCAAAATACATATACATTTCATAGATTTGTGTTTCGTTTTGGAGACCTAATCGAGACTCCGACAGGTCAAGTTTGTACTTTTCAAACATTTTACCTTGTTAAATAAAGGTGAAAAAAGAGAAAAAGGCATTGATCCTCTAGGGAAATTATTTGGACATGCTAGAGTAAAATAATAAGGAAATAAAACTAATAAAACACAAGACTTCGAAACAACAAAAGTAGCACAAACAGTAAAAGTTAGTTTGCTTATATTACAATGTTATTTCAATGCTCCCTTTGTTAAAGCAGCAACTTTTCCCTCTGTGGAGCAGGCAGAGACTCGCAGACTGGGGCACATGGTTACGTCAGTAGTCGTGAACAGCCCTTGACCTCACTTCCTCACCTCCACAGTGGCAGCGCCAGTGGCCCCTCACTCTATGGCCCTGTTAACAGTCTTATCTCGGAGCCGCCTTCGCACTGATAACCACTCTGCCGCTGATGGGCCCTAAGTGACTGGCTGTGTGCGGCTGGTTCATCCCGGCTCTGGGGTAAATGGCGGAGGACAGATATGGACTCGAACAACCGGGCCTGTGTGTTTAACGGCTCTGGAGATGGGACGTGACGCTAATGCTGTTTGGACGGGGAAGGGACGGGGGGGCGGACAGGGGCGCCCACTATCTCCTATCAAGTTTAGCGCCTTTTGTCTGGTTAAGGCTTAGAATGCATGACAGGGCCGCATACCATTGCTTCAGGAGAATTAATTTGAATAAAATAAAATTAAAGGAAGTGAAATTCAATAAAATATCTGAAATAACTTTAAAAAGTAAATTAAATAAAATCCTGAAAAGTTGTTTTATGTGCTGATTTAAATTTAACATGTGAGTTAGGTGCCATGTGTCGTTTAATTCATGAAAAAATAAAAATAAAAATTGAGTTATTTGATGAGCAATCTAAATGGTAGTTTTGCTAACTGGTAGTCAAAAGAAAACAATAGAGACAGGGAGGTTGATGGTTCAATTCCTGTTAGATAAGGTGTGGAGAGAATGCATTTATAGATTTATTATATGAATGTGTTATGGCTGGTTGTGATGCAAAAGGAAGTAGACAGTGACAGAGAAAAGATAAGGGAGAAAACAGAGGAAGTGTCTTGCCCAATGACACAGGAACATATACAAGTGTCAGTACTAGAAATGTAACAATAACGCAAATATGGTGATATCGTATCGTCAAAGGTCTCACAATAATATCATGGACCATCACAATGTATCGAATCCCAAGTCTCTTTGCTTAAATTAATAGTTCTGATGCAGAAACAGCTAAAAAACAGAAGGAACTACATAGACCATGATCCTTTGCTCCGTTTCAGTGCAGACGACATGAAGAAACTGTTCTTGAAACTGTTCTAAGCACTTTGAAATCTTCATTCTTTGGATTAAGTCTTGTGAAGGCGTTTTTAGAGGAAAAAGTCGCAGATTCACCCACAAAATATTGCAATAAATATGGTACCGTGAGATGTTTATCGTGAAAATATCGTACAGAGTTTTGGATATTGTTCCATCCCTAATGACAATAAATGTTGTACTAAATGACTGGGTAAAGCATTTTATAATGTCAGTCTTGTTATTATGTAGAATCTAATAATTTCGCGAGCCTCCCCACCGTATCGTGAGCTTTCCCAGGATATTGCAATAAATATCGTACCGTGAGACTTGGATATCATTACTCCCCTAATCAGTACTAATAACTGAGAAGTCATCGAGGTTACTGGCGGAGCACCACTTGTAATTGAAACTGCCATATATAGTGTAGAGGATGGCTGGACAAAAAGGTAACAATTGCACTTAAATATATATATATATATATATATATATATATATATATATATATATATATTTATATATATATATATATATATATATATACATATATATATATATATATATATATACACAAATATATATATATATACACACAAATATATATATATATATATATATATATATATATATATATATATATATAGTAATAGTTTTTGTGATCATAGTTGAGGATAGGAACGTCATGGTCATGAACTTTGGGTAATGACCGAAAGGACAAGCTCGTAGATTCAAGTACCTTAAATGAGTTTCATTTCATTTCCTCAATGAGTGTCTGGACGTTCCCTTAGCGATAGGGTGAGGAGCTCAGCCACATGGGAGGAGCTCGGAGTAGAGCCGCTGCTCTTCTACATCAAGTGGAGGCAGCTCAAGTGGCTCAGGCATCTATTCCAGATGCTTCCTGGATCCTCTGGAGGGACTATGTCTCTTAGCTGGCCTGGGATTGCCTCAGGGTCCCCTGGAGGAGCTGGAGGAAGTGTCTGGGGTGAAGGAAGTGAAGCTTTGTGTTGCGTTTTTTGCTCTTTGTGATGCATTTTTTGTATGAAACACACTCTATAAATAAAGTTTGATTGGTTGATTGAAGGAAGTCTTGGAGTCCCTCCTTAAACTGCTACCCTCACCACCCGGCCCCAGACAAGCAGAAGAAAATGGATGGATGGATTTTTTTTGTGGGCTCACCACCTGCAGAGGGGTTCATAGGGGGGTCAGGTGCTATGAGTATTGGGCAGCAAGCTGCCCCGCGACCCAGCCGGATTAAGCGGGAGAAGATGGATGGATGGATGGATGGATGGATGGATTTTTTTTGTTGTTGTTGTTGTTTTTGTTCACTATTCCTATTTCTTCTTATTTTTCAGTTTGCTCTGTGATAATATGAATTAACATCATTTAAACTCAGGAGCCCAACTGATTTCCCACATGAACCAATACACTACTATATATTGTGTCTAACCAAAATCATTCGAGGTCTATATCTTTCTATGTTTCGACCCAAATAGTGTCATCTGTCACTTCTTTTTCATCTTTCCTCTTCACCCCTGTCAAGATGGCGTCTCAGGTTTTACAGTATTTTTATATCACAGACGTAAATGTAATGGGAGCTGACACGTAGCCAAGTTTAAAGACCTTCTGATGGCTATTTAACTGTCACACAAACTTATCCTCCCGCTAGGACTTCCCCATGTGCGATTCATTTCTCATCTCCTCCCTCCCTCGCTCCCTTCTTCC
Organism: Odontamblyopus rebecca; assembly: GCA_030686955.1. NCBI lineage: Eukaryota > Metazoa > Chordata > Actinopteri > Gobiiformes > Gobiidae > Odontamblyopus > Odontamblyopus rebecca. The sequence continues at coordinate 8,300,309 of CM060654.1, forward strand.
TATAATGTGTGGACCCTGATGAGCTGGGCTGAGGTGCTCTGGCTCACAGGCACGTGGGACAACGTGGGGGCAGGAGAGGAGGGCTGGATGTCGGGGTAAGGATGAGTCAAGTCTCTGGAGATACTTTTGTGCCAGTGACGCTGCAATTTTGAGAGTGTTTATGGGAATTTTTGTTGTTTTTATACAAAATAAACACATACTATATTCTAAATTCTTACCAGCTAAAAGTTTTGACACACTTTTGAAGCCAGAAACTGACCTTTAAACTAGGACTGAACCAAGAACTAATCAAGGACTAAGTTAAGACTAAACCAAAACTAACTCAAACCATGTCTGAACCAGGACTAAGACAATGAAATAACAAACTAAACCAGATTTGAAATGGGTCTAAAATAGCTTAAAACCAAGAGTCAGACAGGAATCAAGCTGGTACAAAACCAGGACTTAAAGAGGTTAACATTCATACTACAACAAGCCCAAATAATCCAAGTCTAGAACAGGTCTTAAACAGACCAAAACCAAGTTAACCAACCAGTTTAAACCAGGTCTAAGACAGTGAAATAATGTCAAGGATAAAGGTAGTTGACTAAGGACCAAACTAGTACAAAACCAGGATTAAAACAGGTTTAAATAACACGGCAACAAACCCAAATATACCACTACATACACATCCATCCATCTTCTCCCGCTTAATCCGGTTGGGTCGCGGGGGCAGTTTGCTGCCCAATACTCATAGCACCTGACCCCCCTATGAACCCCTCTGCGGGTGGTGAGCCCACAGGAGGGACTACATACACAATAAATACATATTATATTCTAAATTCTTACCAGATATTCTCACTGAAAGCATCAAAACTAAGAAACAACAAACCAAACCAAAATAAACTTGAAATAACTTGTAGATTTCAGATTTTTATCATAGTTTTTATCATAGTTTTGCGAATATGCAGACAATTTTCTACCAAGTAAGAAGCTAAAGTGGGTAAAACAACAAACTGGCCTTATCTACGCTTTTATTATAAGTTGGTCACAATGTTTAAACTTTCAAGGCTCTTGACGTTCTGGACAATGTAACTGTTTTCTTTCTTGACAAAACAACTCAAAGATACGAGGAGTAATACTATCACAGAATACAAACAATGCGATGATGTGATGATGAATACCATTAGAAATCATATTCATAGAGAGCACGTTTACTGTCTTACAAACTGGTTTTAGTGGCAAGATCTCGCAATCCAACGTCAGGAGCTCATCGGCTTTCAGCTCGGGAACCAAAACTCAAAATGTAAACGTGAACAGCATTTACAGAGAGGGACAGATGAGGCAGATCGGGAGTCTCCCTTTCGACGAAGTAGCAAAATAGCATAACGGAGTATGTAGTGAAAGGGTTCTGAAAAAGAAGATAGTTTGCACGCCTATCCCATGACAGAGGCCTATTTAAAGCCCAAGTCTTTTGCCAAAGAATAGACTAAGAAAAACATGGATGCTTTTAGTAAAAAAAAAAAAAAAAAACATATAAAAACGCCAAGCTTGCATATCCACAAGCCTGACTCTTTTTGGCCTAATACTATTCCGCAGAATGGAAAAGTGGAGAATGTCCCAAAGTTTTGGTTTTAACTTTCTATTTTTTGGCATCATCCACTCGACTGTCCACCTCTGGAAAGTTACGTACTATCACTTTAACTCTACACCATCAATCATGTGTTTTATCTGTTGAATCGTTTCCATTTTCAGGACCATCCCCAGGTTTGACTATCCCTAATGTAAGACTTTAAGACCTTTCTAAGACCACTTAAATCAGGGGTGTCCAAACTCTTTCCATCAAAGGCCACATGTTAAAACACAGACCAGTTCGAGGGGTAATCGAGGGTCATAAACAGTGAGTAATTCAAATATGTGCATTTATAACAGGTTTGAATGACCCTCTAGACCTTTGTTCAGGCTTGATCAAGGTAGAGTTCAAAAACATGTCGTAAAAAGTACTACTTGTGGTAGTATGGGCCTATTCACCTGGCCATAGTTTAGACATGGCTGACTTAAATGAAAATCAAGACCAACATCACACCCATTATCGTGGCGAAAAACACCAGATCCAATTCTAATAATGACCACAATGACTCACTGCTTTAAATAACAGAAAATACTTTTATTATAAAATCTCATTCAGAACTCATTTGTAGTCATATCCATCGCTTGTAAAATGGCCAATAAAATCATTTAGTGAGTCAATGCATTTTGGTTAGGCTAAAATTAGACTTCCGTCATCAGATTTGTTTATTATGTGGGTGTTTTTATCAGTAGGAGCGACAGTGGCACAGTCAGTATGCATGTGCCCTAAAACCAGTAGCTGGTTCATATATTCACTATATATTATCAATACGATAACATGGAAATTGTGACAAAAAATAACAAAATGACCAAATTCTCAGTTTAGGGTATCCCCAGGTTTGAATCCCCCAAATTTAAGATTTTTTCAAGACCTTTTTAAGCCCTTTAAATGAAAATTAATATATACTTTGATTATAAAATGTCATTTAGAACCCACTTATAGTAGTATGCGTTGCTTGTAAAATCCACAAAAATAATTTCTAACATTCTAACAAGACAAACTAAACTTTCACATGGTCTTGTCTCACATTGCACTGTAGCCTGGTTCAGTATACACAAAAAATTAAGACCTTTGTGAAAAAAATAAGACTTGGACAACATAATTTAAGACCTTTTAAAGACTTTCAAGACCCTGCAGCGACCCTGATTTTTGTCCGGGACTGGGTCAACACATTGGACAGAAGTCCACCATAAAGCTCCTTCCTTCTACTCCTCTACCACATAAAGAAAGTAAAAACCGCACATACACTACCTCAAAGTAAACACATCCGACACTCTTTCCACCGTCTTTACATTGACTTCACTTATTTGTTTTGCATACGTTTAAAGAGAAGTGAGTGAACTCCTGTCCAGACGCCCCAGCTGCTCCGTATCTGTCCTCGGCCCGTCCGCTGCACAACAAGCCCTGCCTTTGTGTGCCCCCCGAGCCCCGCCACAGAGAAGCCCCTTTCACCGCGCTGACAGTGGGCAGATTGAGACATCAGGCGCCTGCTAGCCGCGCTAAATTAGCCATTCTTCTCACAGGCTAATTGGAAATCTAAATGTTTAGCAGCGCGAGGGAAGAGCACCAACAGAGCCCGGAGCGTGAAATCACATTAGCGCGTTTTTATTCAATATTTTGTGCTAATATTTGGTCATTTTGCGTTAATGACATCCACTTTCCCTGATGAGACGCTATTTTCGAGAAATTGCTTATGAAAAATGTATTGGAATGTAAACAATGTTCGCGCCAAGATCTATTTGGGGGGAAAAAAAAGAGAAAATGGTAGCCATTTTGAGTTCGGTGAAGTAGCTGCAAAAACATTTCCATGCATAATGATCAGGGGCAAAAAAGAAAAAAAAAACATTAATTACTGCGCCTACATCTACATAATTCAGAATAAAATATGAAAGTGAAAATGCCACTAACGCTAATTGGCTAATTCATCACGGGAGCTTGTTGGTAAATGTTCCTTCCTGCCTCAGTAGTTTTAAACGAAATGAAAAGATTTGCATAAAGTTTGGGGCACTTGAGGAGAGACGGAATACTGATGGAAAAGCAGTTAAATGAGGTTGGAATTAGGACTGAAAATTAGGATTAAGACGGTAAACAAAATTATAAGATTGATGTAAGAAAGGCCAGACGCATCTCAGGGGTCTGGACGAAAATCTACAACGTGAAAGTAAATATGAAAAGGTGCACACGGGTTTTTATTGACCTAAAAACTTCCATTCTTACTGTGAGTGGGCTCGCCTCTCCACAGATCTGACGTGTAACTCGGCCCTATGATGTACAGATAAATAGGTGTAATGTTATACTGTGGAACATTCCAGGCAGTATTCCCATGGAGAGAAGCCGGAGACAGACTTTTAAACTAGGACAAAACCAAGAACTAATCAAGGACCAAGTTAAGACTAAACCAGGACTGAACCAGGACGAATCAAGGACTGAGTTAAGACGAAACCAGGACTGAACCAGGACTAAGACAACGAAACTAGATTTAAACCGGTCTAAGATAACTTAAAACCAGTACTCAAACAAGGACCAATCTAGGTCTAAACCAAGACTTAAAGAGGTTAAAACCAGGACTAATCCAGGCCAAGACTAGAACAGGTCTTAACGGAACTAAAACCAAGAAAACCAACCGGATTAAACCAAGTCTAAAAAGGTGAAATAATGCCAAATCTAGTTGAATAAGGACCAAGCTGGCACTAAACCAGGAATTTAAGAGGTTTACATTCACACTACAGCAAGACCTAATGAACCAGGATGACAAAAGAGGTCTTAACCAGGACTAATCCAGGCCAAGACTAGAACAGGTCTTAACTGAACCAAAACCACATTAACCAACCAGTTTAATGCAAGTCTAGACAGTGAAATAATAGCAAAAATAAAAGCTAAACTAGTTGAATAAGGACCAAACTAGAACTAAACCAGGACTTTGAGGTTTACATTTACACTGCAGCAAGACCAAATAAAACAAGATGACAAAAAAGAGGTCTTAACCAGGACTAATCCAGGCCAAGACTAGAACAGGTCTTAACCGAACCAAAACCAATTTAACCAACTGGTTTAAAAGTCTAAGACAGTGAAATAATGGCAAAAAATAAAGGAACAAGGACCAAGCTGGTACTAAACCAGGACTTTATGAGGTTTACATTCACACTACAGCAAGACCTAATGAACCAAGATGACAAAAAGGGTCTTAACCAGGACTAATCCAAGCCAAGACTAGAACAGGTCTCAACCGGACTAAAATCAAGTTAAGACAGTGAAATAATAGCAAAAATAAGGCAAATCTAGTTGAATAAGTAGTACTAACTAGTACTAAACCGGAACTAAAACAGGTTTGCATTAACACTAGAGCAAGATAACAAAAAGAGGTCTTAACTAGGACTAATCCAAACCAAAACAAGAACAGATCTTAACCAGACTAAAACCAAGTTAACCAATCAATTTAAACCAAGTCTAAGAGTGAAATAATGACAAAAATAAAGGCAAATCTAGTTGAATAAGAACCAGTCTAGTACTAAACCAAGACTTATGAGGTTTACATTTACACTACAGCAAGACCTAATAAACCAAGACTAAAAAGTGGTCTCAACCGGACTAAAATCAAGTTAAGACAGTGAAATAATAGCAAAAATAAGGACCAAACTGGTACTAAACCAGGACTAAACCAGGTTTGCATTAAGACTACAACAAGCCCAAATAAAACAAGATTAAAAAAGGTTTAAACCAGGACAAAATCAGGCCAAGATCCAATAAAGTTTTAGCTCAGTCATTTCAACTTTACTGCAGATGATTGGGTCATTTTGAAATAGAAAAATACAGCTCCACTGTGTTTTTAAACTCTGTACACCTTCACTAGAACCATTTGGATACTTTCAGGCCTGGTATTGCAAATCTTTACTGAAGTAAAGGTAAAAAGTAGTTGTAAACTTGAAAACTATCGCTGTATGAATGAAACAAAACCAACTCCGGGCATGTTTTTGAAGAGGAAACAAGTTTTAACAACATAAAGTATATTTAATGTAAAAAATACTACTACTACTACTACCAGCCTGGATCTGGATGTACACAGCCATTTACCATGAATACAAACGGTTCTGGGCGGGACAGGCGGAGGGGTGAGCGGGGTTGAGTCGGAGGTGCTGGGAACTCGGCGGATTCATTCACAGCAAATGACGAGTAACCGTGGAGAAGCTAACAGATGAGCGTATAGACAGCTCCTCTTGCCGGCTTGCACGACCTCTACCTACCTCGCAACCGCCATCTTTAGACTGCCCGCAAACCCGCTCCCCCCATTCAACTTCCCCACCCCTGACAACGGACGCAAACACCGTCCACTGCGTTGTTTTGTCACATCGTTCTTAATTGGCAGCGTCAGGTTTTTTTTTTTTTGCTTTTCAATATGTATAAACGAGACAAGCTCCTAATCCCGGCTTTTGAGTGGTCGGAATGTTTATTTATCTGTTTCAACTACACCGGCTGGAACAAAGGGCCGGCAGAATGGTCGCTGACAGGCATAGCGAATGTTGCTCCGCCAAATCGGCTGCTTTCTCTCCGCGCTGTCAGTTGACGTCTTTATTTTCGGCGGAGGGTTCAGAGCCGTGAAAGGGGTTGGAGGGCGAGCAGCGTGAGTGACCCCCGGGGCCGGAGAGGGGAGCGCCAGAGGGATGGGGAAGAGGAGGGGGAAGAGGAAGAGCAGGGGTGACACTGCGAAAACTCAAATCGAGCCAAGTTTAGACGACTCAAGAAGGTTTGATCATGATTTGAGTCAATTTCACTTGACAAGTAAAGTTATATACCAATGGAACTAGACTTTTTGTACTTAAAATAAGAAAATACATCTTGCTACACTTAAAAAAAGGAAAACAACAACTTTCTTTTAGGGATATCCTAGTATCGGCTCCCAATCCGGCTCTTTTATGAGTATCGGACGGTATTGGTTTCTGTCACGTGATCAGACCGATCCAGATTCACATGTTTTTGCGGCATCAACGTGCTTTACAGCAGCCGTAAATCAAAACGCCGCCATGTCGCTGTGTGGGACTTTTCACTACAACAAAACGAGAGTCAAACAGCGACGCAATCGCTGCAAACAAACAGTTTCTCATGGAGGAACCAGCAGAGCCACTTTAACACGACCAATTTGATTTATCACTTACAAAAGAATCCTCTGGACGAATTTAAGATTTACAAGCGCAAAAGACGGCAAAGCCACAGCAGCAAACACTGGCGGAGGCGAGGTGAGGTAAGATCGGTAAGGCTTTCGTTGTCTAATGGGCTTTTTGGAGCTAAGGTACGAACTTCCTTCACGGTATCGGATCGGAAAGCCAACAAATCTTAATCGGGACATCTCTGCTTTCTTTTTTATATTTTCTGGAGCTTTCAGACCAGGGATCTCCAACCTTTTTCTTCCAGTGAGCTACTTTTACAAAAAGAAAATGTCAAAGAGCTACTTATTTTAGCAGTTGCAAGAAATTAAGCATAGTTAATCCTTAGATCGGGAACAGTTCTATACCTATAAAACATACCCTTTATCCATTTATTAGTGCACAAAGTTAGGCATCAAAATTATACTTTTATAATTGTAGTTCATCAAATTTAAGCCATTCAGCACAATATGTGTAATTCAGAAATCCTTTGGTGAGCTACTTAAAAGGGGGAATAGAGCCACTGGAAGCTCCCGAGCTACAGGTTGAAGCCCCTTGTTTCAGACGATCTTAAAACTTTTTTGGCTCTGTTTACCAATATTGTGTCACCATGGTAACTGCTGAACATTCCGTCACAGGCGTCCAGGCAGAACACCCCCAGCATGATGTCCCTGCAAAGCTTTCAACGTTCTGGTAAATGCAGAATTTCAAGGACTTTTTCCGATTCACAAGAGACAAACTTTATTGATCCACAACGGAAGTTTTTTGTAGTGATACAATATTTAGTTTTAAATTGCACTTAAAAAACATAATCGACTTGGATTAAGAAAGTTTTACCATGATTTGAGTAAATTTCACTTGACAAGTAAAATTCTTAAGACTTTTTGTACTTAAAATATGAAAATACATCTGGCTACACTTAAAATAAGAAAGACAACAACTTTTTGCACTTAAAACAAGAAACAAACTCGAATGTTGCTTGATTTAAGAACAAAACACTTATTCCATTTTACTTATCAAGTTAAATCCACTCAAATAGAGTCAAATGTTCTTAACTTGAGTCATTTTAACTTGCCTAGATCTTGTTTTTTTTTCCAGTGTGTGTGCATTGTGTCACCATGGTAACTGCCGAATGTTCCTTCACAGACGTCCAGCCAGAACACCCCCAGCAGGACGTCACTCCGACTCTTTCAACGTTCTCTTAAATGCAGAATTTTGAGGACTCTTTACGATCTAAAAGACTTAGACAACGGAAGTTATTTGGAAAGTTACACGTTTTAAATTGTTCCTCACGAGTTTCCATCACACTGAAACCCGTGGAAATCAGCGAGTGACAACACATCTTGACGTCTTTATTTTCATCCGAGACTTCAGAGCCGTGAAAGGGGTTGGCAGCCTAACAGCGTGAGTGACCCCCGCAGGAGGGGAGTGGAACGGCGAGGAGATGGGGCAGGAGGAACGAGGGGGGGGGGAGACGAGGGGGAGATGGGGCACCCCTGTCGCGTCCCAAGCATCTCGCCTGGCAGTCTCCATCTTGCCTTCAGACTGCTTTTGTCAGCCGGGGAAAAAGAGGGTCTCTTCTTCACTCGGGGCACGGCACAATAGCTGTTTTGTCGGCGTGGTCGGGGGGGTGTCCGTGTGAGAATACGGGGAGATGCTGAGAGAGGAATAAAGCCAATACGGGACCCATCTTCGCAAGGGGTGGGGGGCACGGGCCTGCCTTTTGGGAGCGGGGGCAGATGTTGAAATGGGGATGATTTATTAGCTTTAGTGTCCTCGGTGGCACTTGGCTGGCGTCCCAGATTGAAGACTTGAAGAGGGGGGAATGAGAGGAATGAATGGTGGAAGGCAGCTATGTATCGGCGATGTCTTAATTCCTTCTATGGGCATGGGGCGATCCGTGCTCTCCGACCGTCATGGTATTCGTGCCTGATTCTTGTGAGGCAAAATAGCTTGGTCGGGAGTCATCTGCTTGACTGAGCCGGAGCTTGTCACAGAGCGGTTCCCCATGTCTCCAGCCAGGACCCCCCCAACGCCAAACCCAGGCCCACCCCTCCTACTGCCGCTGTGGTCCTTCTTCCCCTCTTCTTACACCAAACAACAAATTAACAAATTAACATTCCAAACAGAACCTCGCGCCGCCTTCAAAGCCGTGGCCAGAGCTGTTTGAGAAAAGCAACTGTTTGAGTAAGAGTAAAACAGTGGAGGACCAGGTGTTGGTTTCAATGGGGACGGTCGCAGTTTCAAGCAGCAAGTAAATTAGGAGGTGAGTCAATGCATTTGGGTTGGACGAAGATCAGACTTCTGTCATCAGATTTGTTTATTATGTGGGTATTTTAGTGGGGGTGCCCCAAAACTAAAAGGTAGCAGGTTCATATATTAACCCTATACTGTCATTATGATGCAAATTGTGACAAAAAATGGACAAAAATCACCAAGTTTTCAGTTCATGTTTATGTCTGAGTGGTGAGTATCTGCGTATAAAATGAAAGACACAACAAACACAACAATAAAAGCCAAAAAATAGACAAAAATAAACATTTATTTGCATTGTTTGATGTTTGTATAAGATGGCACTGCAAAAGTCCTTTTTGTAACAGATTTTATTATATTATATTGCATTTTATCATCTATTGTTTACAACTACTGCACTTTATCTTCTTAGACTGTTGTCAGCTACTGGACTTTTGATCTCAATGGGTCTTTACCTGGTTAAATAAAGATTTAAAAAATATATATCACAAATTAAACATACAAACTGCAAGATTTTTAACTTCTATCAGGTTATTCATCTTGTTTTCAGATTTATTATCCACTTAATAGTTCTGAGGCTGCTTCATTCTCGTATAGAAGTCGTTTATTTATATTACTTGCTAAGTAAAATGATCTTGCTGCATGGGCAGATCATTTCACTACTTTTAAGACATTTTCTGATAGATTTAAGTGTTTATATCTTAAATTTTGGCAAAACTTTTTCGCAGGGCAAGTTTGCATCTCCATAAACTTGACTGAAACGAGGCCTAAACTTGTTTTTCACCATAGAAATTGTGCTGCTTTGGATAAAATGTTCCAAATCACGGCATAAAACCTGCATGGAAATGGAAAGTTCAGTTATCAAAAAGATAAATATGGAACGTGCTGCCCTCAAAAAGTTACAGTGTTGTTTTAAATGGCCCATATTTCACTTTATATAACGTTATATGTAATGTTATAATATGGTTTCCTCAACAAAAGCATATAAGTTGACTAATAAACCAGGATTACTCAAACATGTGTGAATAAAACACAACTTCAGGTCTGTTTTCGAGGAGGTAACAACATCATAACACGACTTAAATCTCACAAGAGTCATGTTTGCGTAACATAGGACCTTTTAACCTTTGTTCAAATGCAGCTATGTTCCCGAAAAAGTCTATTTTAGAGTCTACAAATGTTGGTGACTCTTGTAAAACAGGAAGCGAGTGTGTGGTTTTCCCTCGGAGAGACTGTACAAGGTAAAGTTCAGAGTGTGGACAGTTGGCAGGGGCCGGTCCCAGAGGCCTTAGCTCAGCTCGCCAGGGTAATTGGTCCAGTGTCACATGGTTTAAGTCACGGCCTGTCACCCGCCGTCCCACCCATGGCGTCGCCGCGCTCCTTAAGGTGGGTGTCAGCTGGCGGCAAACGGGAGAAGAACTGACGCTCATTCCACAGTGTGAGTCAGGCTGAGGTGGACGTGAGTGGAGAAATACAAGAGGAGCTCAGATTTACGCTGGAAAAATGCAGATTGAGGCGACGGTTCTTGAGTATGTGTGTATATTGGGTTATTCAGTTTGAATCATGGAGCTAATCTGGAAACAGCAACTTAATAATAACATTTAATGAATGAAAATGTAAAAAAAGAAATGAGTAATCTCCAAATTTACCTTGGAAAAAAACCAAAATAAGTCAGAAAATTTATATGGTACAATTTCTTTTAAAAGCACTCTGTTCCACTTTCCACGAAGTGAAACCGGCTCATGACCTCGCAGCATTACGATTCGTTCGCTCGACGGTAGGCGGATACTTTTTTGATTTAACCCATCGCTGCTGTTTGGTCGTGACGTCTGTAATGCGCCGGAACGCTCAGTGGTGCCCAAGTAATCGCGGCACAACAGCAAATCCCGTAGGAAGAAGAGCAACAACGTCTTTCCCCTTGATAAAATTCACCAAACATTCTCTTTGTTCCGGCTTTAAATCCTCGATGTCGGGAATCGTTGCGAACACAAAATGTACGACTTCGTCTGCATCCATCTCGACCGCTTTGTTTCCTGTTGTACTGGACACAAAAGGACCCAGAGGCGCTGGAGTTTGACGTCACGGCTTCACAGCTCTTCTCTGATTCGCCGGTTCACCAACTACAACTTCCGAGTTTCTTGCAAACCACAGAGTGTGTTCTGATTCCTCACTAGTCGCTGGAGAGAAATGAAATTGAGCGGAGGCACTAGGTGGCGCCAGTCTGACTCCTCTGTTCCACCTTGCGATATCATTAAGTATCGCAAGTCATTAAGCGGTAGTTTTCAAGTTAACATTTACCTTTTATCTTTAGTTAAGTAGAAATGGGTAATTCCAGAGCTGAAATGATCCAAATTATTCTAGTGAAGGTGTTTGGAGTTTAAAAACACAGTTACTAATTGCCAAATGATATCACAAAGTGGAATAAAGCGCCTTTCTGGACACTTGCCTAACAACAACATAAACAAATTAAATATTAAAAACATACAGTTAAAAGCCTACAGTTAAATAGTTTTTAGTATGGTATTTTATAAGTATTTAGTGCTTATTGTTTTAGTATTTAGTAATGTTTTCTCTGTGTGGAAATGAAACAAGCACAACTCTGAGTTTGTTTTTGATGAAGAAACATTATACCATAGATCAGAAGAAATTCTCAGTAACAATAAGAAGTGTGTTACGTTGTTCTTCAAGCCACACCCTGTATTTTTTTAGCCAAAAAATATATATCAAATACGTTTTTTGTTTGTTTTTTGCATTGAAAAACCTCTCCTTGAGCTGGCTTGCATCTCCACAAATCTGACTTTTGTTTGGCCTATAGAGGGGAGCCTCCTCCTGCTTGTTTCAATGGAAATGTGGCACCTATACTGCCCTACAAAGTCCATGTTAATGTCATTTTGGGGGTATTTGAGAAATCCTTTATCGTGTGAATAAATATCGTGATTGTTTTAACGAGAAAATAAAAGGCTACGACAACCGAAACATCCAAAACCATGCGAGAAACCAGCAGAACGGCGTCACAGTTCTTTTTCTCAGTTGGCGAGTTAAGGTCTTTTGCTTTTCTAGGGAAGTGTACGACGACACAAAACATATCTGTATCTATGAGAAATGTTCCGAAGTATGGTGTTATCTTTTTCACACAGTCAACTTGCCATGTCTGGAAAGTTAAACTACTTGTTCTCACATGGTGGTAAAAAAAGTGTTGCCCAATCCTTAGTAAAGTCTTAGTTCTTAGTCATTTTAGTGAAGAAATCTACTTATAAACCTTCATAATTGCAGTAATACAACTTCTACAGATACTTTTTACAGTTTAGGCCTCATAGACACTTCCAAACTGCACTTCCTCGCTCCGCCTTAACTGCTCCTTCCATAGCCACACTCCATCTTTCTCCTCGTTGTTTATCGGCCTGTTTCCCAGCTCTCCTGACTCGCGGTAGGAGGGCCGGGCTTAAAAAAAAAAAGAGGCGGGGGCGTTCGGGGGAAACTTTGGACAGCTTTCATCGGCGGGACCCGGCCGTGAGATTGATTGGCAAAGTAATTTAGTGCCCACTGTCCCCCTCGCCTCACGCCTAATCCGTCTCCCGTCTCTCTCCGCTGTACCTGCCGCCCGCTGGAACGCCCGTGAAAAATGAGGACGACGAGCAAAGGCCAAAATCCCGCAGTTACAGCCGAAGCCACGCGGGGCGCTGTGCTGTGAAAGCGGCTCGCTGTGATTAAAGAGTCTGAATTAAAAGTATTTTCTGGTGTTTCCTCGTCACAAACAGACCTGGAGTTGTGTTTTGTTTCATGTTTATCACACAAACTTTGCATATTTAGGTGGTGTTCTTCTCTCAGACAGAAAAAAAAACTCAGTTCCAGCGTCATGTGGTAATACAGGAAGTGCTCCACTGTGTTTTTAAACTCCACTCCACTACTACTACTACAGTACTACTACTGCTACTACTAAATTTACTACTACTACTACTAGTACTACTACTGCTACTACTAAATTTACTACTACTACTGCTACTACCACTAGTACTACCACTACATTTACTACTACTACTACTACTACTAGTATTACTACCACTACTACTACCGCTACTACTACCAGTACTACTACCGCTACTACTACCAGTACTACTACCGCTACTACTACCACTACATTTACTACTACTACTACTACTACTGCTACTACTACCACTACATTTACTACTACTACTACCACTACTACTACCGCTACTATTACCACTACTACTACATTTACTACTACTACTGCTACTACTAGTACTATTACCACGACTACTACCGCTACTACTACTACTACTACTACTGCTACTACTACCACTACATTTACTACTACTACTACCACTACTACTACCGCTACTACTAGTACTACTACCACTACCGCTACTACTACAACTACTACAATCACATTAACTACTATTACTACAACTACTACCACTACTATATTTACTACTACTGCTACTACTACTACTACTACTACTACTAAGTTCACAAAATTAAGTCATACTGTGTAAATTCCTGAAGTCGGTGAAAATCTGCAGGATTCCAGGGAAACAGAAAGTTAAAACCAAATTGCAGAGAGTCGGGTTTGTGGAGATGCAAGTCTCACAGTGCTCACAGTAAGCATGAATTTGAATTTGTATGTTTTTCAGTACAATAAGAACATCTCATTTTGTTTTTAAAGCTTTTATTTTAGTCTCTTCTTACCTATTTTAACTACCTAAACACTGAAAATAGCTTTGTAGCTGTAGACAAACGAATAATAAAGGTGTAAATGAAACAAAACAGAAGGTAACGGAATTAGAACAAGACTTAACACTCACAAGAAGAGTCAATTTTGCGTAACACGGAACCTTTAAAAGTTGTGTACAATATTTTCATTGTCCCTCTCACTATCCGCTCACTCTATTCCCCTGAAGCGTTTTCCATCAGCTCTGTCGAAGCCAAACATGACGGATGACCACTGCGCGACTGACCGAACCTCTCTCTGGGGTCAGCGGTGGCATGGGCCTTCGCCAGAGACTGCGGAGGTCTGGACCCTGCGAGGGCTTTAGACACCGAATGAAAGTACGGGGGTCATCTGTCATCAAGGGCCCGAGGAGAGGGCCGGGGCAGAAGGCGAGGGAAAGCAGCGCCGGGGGCCACGGGGGCAGAGCGCTCGCTGTGAGGGGCCCGTCAGATGACCACTTCACACAGACGTCAAAGAAGATAGAGCCGGGACAGTGTGAAAGGGAGATATGGGAGTGCTAAAAAGGGATGTGACAATAACCGAAATATCGTCCTAAAGGTCTCACGATAATATCGCGGAGCATCGCAATGTATCGAATCACAAGTCTGAATAGTTCTGATGCAGAAATAGGTTAAAAAAACAGAGGGAACTACATAGTCCATGATCCTTTGCTCCGTTTCAGTGCAGACGACATGAAGAAATAACTGTTCTAAGCACTTTTACATCTTCATTCTTTGGATTATGTCTTGTGAAGGAATTTTTAGAGGAAAAAGTAGCAGATTCACAGTTTTATATTGCAATGAATATCGTACGGTGAGATGTTTATGGTGAAAATATCGTACAGAGAGATTTGGATATCGTTCCATCCCTAATGACAATAAATGCTGTACCAAATGTCAAAGCGTTTTATAATGTCAGTCTTGTTATTATGTAGAATATCGTAATATCGTGAGCTTTCCCACGATATCGCTATACTGATATACTGTGATGATATCGTATTGTGAGATGTGGAGATCGTTATACCCCTACTAAATCCACAGACACGAAAAATCTCTTAAAAATGCTCTGTTCCACCTTGTGATGTCATGAAGTGGTAGTTTTCAAGCTACATTTGACCTTTTGCTTAGTTAGAGACTGGAAATCCCAGAACTGAAATTCTCCAAATGATCTAGAGGTGTGGTGCCTTAACAACACAGACGAGCACTTCCTGTATTACCACATGACATCACAAAGTAGAACAGAGTGTTTTCCAACTGAGAGAAGAACTATGTTTGTGATGGGGAACCAACATAACAATGAAAACAGCGTCATATGGGCCCTTTAATATTTGAGAAAAGACAGAACTACGTCACAACATGCAGGTCCAAACTACAGAGCAACTTTGAACAGAACCCGTTTTTTATCAGCGGTAACCCTGGAAGTAACCCCGGTGCGCTGTTAGCATGCTAGCTGTTTGAAGAATGAGGAAGAACTCCACTGCGGACCACTGCAACCTGTTTAAAAAGCACTAGTTCTGTTTCTGAGGTAGGTTTACAGAGCATTCAGCCCTTTAGTCAAATCCAACGACCGCTCAACTTAGTCAAACACCCTGATGCGCTGTTAGCATGCTAGTTGTCAGAAAAGTGAGATATAACTTTGGACCACTGCAAACCTTTTAAAACGCACCAGTTCTGTTTTGAGGTAGGTTCTGAGGTAGGTTTACAGAGCATTCAACCTTTTAGTCAAATCCAATGACTGCTCAAATGAGTCAAACACCCTGATGCGCTGTTAGCATGCTAGTTGTTTGAAAAATGAGGAATGACTCCACTGCAGACCATTGCAAACCATTTAAAATACCCTAGTTCTGTTTTTGAGGTAGGCCTACAGAGCCTTCAACCCGGCAGTCAAATCTAATGACTGCTCAACTTAGTCAAACACCCTGGTGCGTTGTTAGCATGCTAGTTGTTAGGAAAGTGAGGAATAACTGTGGACCACTGCAAACTTTTTAAAACACTCTTGTTCTGTTTCTGAGGTAGGTTTACAGAGCATTCAACCCTGCAGTCAAATCCAACGACCGCTCAACTTAGTCAAACACCCTGATGCGCTGTTAGCATGCTAGTTGTTAGGAAAGTGAGGAAAAATTCGCACTACTGCAAACCTCTTAAAATACATTCTACAAAAAACCATGGCCAAAATTTAAGCTATAAACACTTAAATCTATCTGAAAATGAATTAAAATCAGTGAAATGATCTGTCCATGCAGCAAGATAATTTTATTCGAAAAAGTTTTCTTAAAATAAACAACTTCTAGACGAGAATAAAGCAACCTCAGAACGAGTAAGCTGATAATAAATCTGAAAACAAGATGAATAACCTGATATAAGTTTTAAAATCTTGCCAGATCAGAGAAATTTGCCATACACTAGTTCTGTTTTTGGGGTAAACCTTTAGTCGAATCCACTGACCACTCAAACACCATCCTGAACCTTCACAAACGGGCTCCTCCTGCTCCCAAACGGGGCTCCCGGAAACCTTTGTTCCGTTCATTAGTACAACAAATACATACAGATGCTGGGGGACTAAAGAGGATTTGGGGACACATGCGCCCCTGCCCAAAAGCACTGCAGAATTGTGGGTAATGGCCGTCTGTGTAAACACGGGGACATGGCGGCGAGCTCATGCGAGGAGGGCCCTTGTTACTCAATGTAAACGCGGACAGAGGAGTGTTTAAACTGGGAATTAGCGATGGGGCTAATTAGCCTGCGCGAGCTAACAGTGGAAACTCCGTACGGGCGATGAGTCTGAATGAGCGACGGGAGACGTAAACAAGAGTGTACTGAAGTAAAAGTACAGTGCAGTACTTCACATCTGAAGTGACAAATATTGTGAGAATTCATCTTACTGGCAAAGTACTTTTTACAATCACATTTACTACTACTACTACTCACTAGATTACTATATCACGTGTCCTACTACTACTTCTACTACTACAACAATCACATTTACTACTACAACAATCACATTTACTACTACTACTATTACTACTACTACAATCACATTTACTGCTACTACTACTACTACCTCTACTCCTACTACTATCACATTTACTCCTATCACATTTACTCCTACTCGTATTACATTTACTCCTACTCGTATTACATTTACCACCACTACTACTACTACTTCTACTCCTAGTACTATCACATTTACTCCTACTCCTATCACATTTACTCCTACTCGTATTACATTTACCACCACTACTACTACTACTTCTACTCCTACTACAATCACATGTACAACTACTACTACTACTAATACTACAATCACATTTACTCCTACTCCTATTACGTTTACTGCTGCTGCTACTACTACTAGTACTACTACTGCTACTACTACTACTACTACTTCTACTCCTACTACAATCACATTTACTACTGCTACTACTACTACTACTACTACCCCTGCCTTTACTACAAAAATACAACAAATACTAGTATAGTATAGTCACATTATCCTACTCCTAATGCTACTGCTATTACTGGACCTACTACTTTTGTCAATTACTACACGACTGCTAGAGAAGTCCACATATTATGAATTAAGAATAATTTGCATTTCTAAATCTGTAGGAAATGATCTCTCCACCCGCTGATTTGCGAAAGCCAAACTGACAATCTCTCGTGGGAAAATCGAGCGCAGAAAAATGCTGATGCGACGTTCGAACTATCTGGCGAGCGTGTCCACACAGCGTCCCCTAAGCCAGCGTCAGCAGTTAGCGTTAGCGTAATCAAGTCTAATTTCTCCCTCTCCACACCTTTGGCTGTTTGCTGTCCGTCAAAGATTCTGTCTCAGCACAAAAATCTAAGAAATAATACGAGGAAAATGATCTGCGCTCCCCGGAGACGGCCTGGGACAGAGGAGGAGGGTGAGGGTTGATTTGGCGGTTAATGACAAACACTCGTAGACAATGGGGTCGGCGGTGGTGGATAGGTGGGTACGGCGGGCACGTGGACTGGCATACGCGGCCTTCTCCATTCGCTATTTCCTGATTTTCCATAAACAAATTTCTGTCTCTTCCAAGTTCTGCAAATTAAAGTTCAGAAAATATAAAATGGCATAAATTTCGGTGTCTCCCATCAACCCAAAACATGCTAAACAGGTCTCCAGGGCTGATAGCTAATTGTAAGTCAATTCAATTACAATCAGTCAACTCAAATACTGTCTAATACATGACTAAATACTAAATACTAATAAAATACAGCACTAAATACAAAACTAAACACAATCAATCAATTAAATACTGCCCCACTTTAACTGTAGACTTTTAACTGTGTTATAATCTTTTTACAGTATTTTTCAGACTATAAGTCACACTTTTTTCAGGGTTTGGGTGGTTCCTGCGACTTATACTCAGGTGCAACTTATATATATTTTTTACACTGACAGTCCATTGACCTAATGAATCAAAAGTGAAAAAAAGAAGTTATCTGTTTTTTTCCTTTTGGTTTTAGAGACAAATAATAAAGAAAAGAGGTTTTGTTTTGTTTTTTCTTCTTATTTTTGGTTCTATATTAAAAAACAAATGAATGAATGAAACATGGATTCTTCTCTATTGGGTTGTATTTATTACTATAACATCTATAACTTGCATTTCGAGATGAAATGTTGGTTCCTGGTCTCTGATTTTATAAAATAAATTTCACCCAAAAAGTGTGACTTATAGTCCGGTGCGACTTATACATGTTTTTTTTTCTTCTTCGTTATGTATTTTTTGGCTGGTGCGACTAATTTGTTTATGTTGTTCTACAGCGACATTGAGTGTCCAGAAAGGCTCCTAATAAATAAAATCTGCTATTATTATTATTATTATTATTATTATTATTATTAAATGTATGTTACATTACTTCGCTGCAAATCAAAAATAAAGTGTAACTACATCATTTACAGTACTTGTTTGTAATAATAACACATTAGTCGTCTTTTATCTGTGGGTTTCAAAGGTTTTCATTTCTCTCTGCTTCTCTCTAATTTAATGTTCTGATGACTATTTATGTTTTGATCGATTTGTATTGTGATTTTAATGTATTTCTTAATTCTGTAATGCACTTTGAATTTCTTTGTGTACAAATTGTGCTGTACAAATAAACTCGCCTTGCCTGGTTAAATCTAGCATCTTTCGCCATAACAAATAATCAAATTCATCCATTTTCTTCCACTTTATCCAGGGTCAGGTTGCAGAGGCAGTAGTCTGAGCAGGGAGGCCCACACTTCCCGTTCCACACACTTCGTCCAACTCTTCCATACACACTTCAGCGTTCCCAGGTCAGTCCAGAAACATAGTCCCTGTAGCGTATTCTAGGTCTTCCTCGGGGCCTCCTCTCGGTAGAACGTGCCCGGAACACCTCTCCAGGGAGGCGTCCAGAACAGATGCCCGAGCCGCCTCAGCTGCTCCTCTCGACGTGGAGGATCAGCGGCTCTACTCCAAGCTCCTCCCGTTTGTAATCAGATTAATCAAACAACTACTGCACTTTATCTTCGTAGACTCTTAAAGCTACCGTTACAGCTACTGCACTTTCATATTTTCTACTTTCATTGCACCTTACTTTTACAATTGATGTTTATCTTAATTGATTTTTGCTTTCCGCTCTTGATGTGATGATATTCTGGATGTCTTGATATTTATTTCATGTGCGTTTGCACTTTATCAGCTTTGTACTTTACCAACTATGTATGTGGATGCTCCAACGCAATTTTGTTGTTCTTCTGTGACAATGACAATAAATATTTGAACTGAATTGATAAAGTTCATGTGTGCTGCTGACCGTTTGACCAGGTCACCTTTGTAAATGCGATCTGGATCTCAATAGGTCTTTACCTGGTTAAATAAAGGCTAAATAAATAAAATAAAAAAACATTCAATACTCCTCAAAATATCAGCCATAAACAGGAAGCTCAAAGTCACACTCCACATTTGTGCATTATTCCTGTGCACTCCATCCTTGGAAGTGGTAAACTCCTGTGCCCACATGCGTTATTAGCCCTTCTGACAACCCACCGCATCCATACTAGGGAAGATAGAAGAAGTGTCTTGCCTAAGGACACAACAACAGTCTGCACTAGTTTTCACTGCTGCCCCACTGAAGCACCTGCTATTCCCAGTGGATTCCTGTCCAAATACCAAGCCCAGATCCAATGAAATCGGCGTTCACAAGGTCTTATGTCTCAATCTGTTGCATTTATGACTCTTTTAAATCAGCGTATTTGAGCTAGTTGGTGTCTTTCATAATAATATATTGAAATTAGTCCAAAAACTGTTCAGAAATCTCTTAAATGTGTCGTATAATTGGTGAGTTTTGCCAAAATTGAGCAGTAAAAAACGACACCAAACAGAAATTTGACATAATTTCAACAGCGTGTCCTTCTACCCCCCACAATTTCCTCTCCACATCCCTCCATCCCTCTCCTTCGCTTTCTCTCTTTCATAAGACGGTCCGAATTCTGTCCGTGACAATAGGATCTCTTTTGGAGCTGGACAGGGGAAGAGTCGACTCAAGTGGGTGAAACCTCTCCTCTTCCAACGCTCCTCTGAAGCAGCTTTCATGTCGGCAGCGTGGGCTAAGGACTTCTCTGTACGGCCATGTGAAAGAAGGAGGGAGAGGGGGGAGAGGAAGTGAGAAAGAGAGAGGAGAAAAGAGGGTAGAAAGAGAGAGGAAGGGAGAGAAAGGAGACCAGAGAGAGGAAGGGAAATGGAACAAGGCAAAGAGAGAAAAGGCAAAGGAGAGGATAGAAAGAGTAAGCGAGAAAGACGAAGGGGGATGGAGAAAGAGAAAGAAAACGAAAGGGAAGATAGATAGACAGAGAGCAGAAGAGAGTAGACAGTGAGAAAGAGAGAGAAGGGGAAGGAACAAGGGAGCCGGAGAGAGAGAAATGGCACAATGACATATACAAGGAACTGTGGAGCAGGCTGGGGAAGAATGCCGGCCTTGTTGTTGGACCACTTGACATTGATTAATGAGAGAAAGAGAGGGAGAGAGAGAGAAGGAAAGAGAGGGAGGAAGAGAGGGCTGGTGAGAAAGAGAAGACCAGGGTGGCATTGCTGTGGCGGAGGAGCCTTTATGTGGCGTGCACCCCCTGGGCTCTGAGCTGCGCCACGGTTTTGGCGTCATGCGTGTTCGTTATTCCAATAAAAATGTCAAATACAAACATTCATTTATAAAAGGAAATATTTAGAAAAGAGGATAAGAGCCGGGCAGTCGGTTATTTTTATTTATATTTTTTAAAATTGTGACTTCGTTAATTTTAAGTTTTCTAAGTGAATCTGATTTTTTTTTACGTTACTGTTGTTACTTTTTGTTACTGTCGTTGTTGTTGTTATTACTGTTGTTGTTACTACTGTTATCACTGTTGTTACTGTTGTTGTTACTGTTGTTGTTACTGTTGTTGCTGTTGTTGTTACTGTTGTTGTTATTGTTGTTATCACTGTTGTTACTGTTGTTGTTACTGTAATTGGTATTGTTGTTGTTACTATTGTTGTTACTGATGTTGTCACTGCTGTTGTTGTTACTGATGTTGTTACTGTTGTTTTTTTACTGTTGTTACGGTTGTTACTATTGTTGTTACTGTTGTTACTATTGTTGTTACTGTTGTTGTTACTGTTGTTACTATTGTTGTTACTGCTGTTGTTACTATTGTTGTTACTGTTGTTACCATTGTTGTTACTATTGTTGTTACTATTGTTGTTACTGATGTTGTTACTATAGTTGTCACTGCTGTTGTTGTTACTGATGTTGTTACTGTTGCTTTTTACTGTTGTTACTGTTGTTACCGTTGTTGTTACTATTGTTGTTACTGTTGTTGTTACTATTGTTGTTACTGTTGTTGTTACTGATGTTGTTACTATAGTTGCCACTGCTGTTGTTGTTACTGATGTTGTTACTGTTGTTGTTTTTTTACTGTTGTTACGGTTGTTATGGTTGTTGTTACTATTGTTGTTACTGTTGTTACCGTTGTTGTGACTATTGTTGTTACCGTTGTTGTAACTATTGTTGTTACTGTTGTTGTTACTGATGTTGTTACTATAGTTGTCACTGCTGTTGTTGTTACTGATGTTGTTACGGTTGTTATGGTTGTTGTTACTGTTGTTGTTACAGTTGTTGTTACTGTTGTTGTTACTATTGTTGTTACTGTTGTTGTTACTATTGTTGTTACTGTTGTTGTTACTATTGTTGTCACTGATGTTGTTGTTACTGATGTTGTTACTGTTGTTGTTTTTTTACTGTTGTTATGGTCGTTATTGTTGTTGCTACTGTTATTGTTACTATTGTTGTACTTGTTACCGTTGTTGTTACTACTGTTGTTGCTGTTGTTGGTTTGTTACTGTTGTTGTTACTATTGTTATCACTGTTGTTACAATTATTGTCACTGTTATTGTTACCTTGTTATCTTTGTTGCTGTTACTGTTATTACTGTTGTTGCCATTGTTACTATTGTTGTTACTATTGTTGTTCTTGTTGTTGTTACTGTTGTTGTTTGTCGTCACTATTGTTATTATATATTTATTTATGGGGGGAATAAAAATATTAAAACCAAAATAAAACAAATAAATACAAAACAAATATATACCAAATGAATTACGACATTAAAAAATGAGATGTAACTATACTATACTATACCGTTTTTGAGACCTTAACCCTCCTCAGGACGCCATTTTGAGGACTTTTCTCCGTACATTCTATCACCCACTCTTCTACACTGTTTCAAAGTCAAGATGCCGCATTCAACAATTACAGCTCACCTCACACCCCGATACAAAGACATGTGGGTGGAGGGAGGGGTGATGGAGGGAGGGAGGGCTGGACACTAGCGGAGGAGGGGGGGGGTACACACTGGACTCCGGAAGAGCCCCGGGGTGCATCAGAGGTGGAGGGGGGGGGTGGTACCGCGACACCCGTCAAAAAAGTCTATGTCTCTGCTTGATTATTTAGCCTGGGGGACTGTCTGCCTTTGCTCTCTCCCACTCTCGGAAAAAAAGAAAAAGGAAAAAGAGAAAAAAAAACTTATGTAGGCGCAAAAAACAATCGAGCGAGCCTTCCCATCAATCGTCATCCATCAACACCGGCCTCAAAGAAAGAATCAGAGCGGGGTTTGAAGTCTGAGGTGTCAAACGCACTCGGTAGTTTTCAGATGGAGTTCATATGCAAAAATAGATAACGGCCACTACAAAAGCAATCAGAGGCCTGCGGTTTCCTCTTTGTACAGCAACGTTTTTAGAAGACAAATGCATTTTCCGTTAATTGATAATACATGTAGAAGATGCTGACAAAAATAAAAATGCTTCTTGGCAATTTTTCAAACTGGAGATATTGGTTTTGCAATTGAACTCTTCAGACGTGCTTAGAGAGAGCACAAATTAATATTCCACCATTGATTTTATGTTTTGTTTTGCTTGACCAGCCAGTCCCTTCTGCATTTCTATTTGAATCTAGAAAAGTCTGCAATTGGACCATAGAGCGTGAAAAATTAGTATCACGTGTCTCTCAAATGCGGAAGACGTCTCCTTAAGAAAATTCTAGTGTCATTCATAACAAAATATATAACTTCTTTTACCTGAAATAAGTCATAGTTTGGGGTTTTGAGTGTTTATTCTGTAAAAATATACACCATTTCTCAGTCCTTTATGTAGATTTTTCTTCTTTTTACATCAGGGTGACTGGAATTTCAAAATAAAAAACTGGGACATCCCCGTTTTGTGGTGGTTGGTAATAATAAAACTGTGAAATGAGTGCGTAATTAAGGAAAATTGTTATGCAGAGACCATTCATGACTAACGTGTGAGTCAGTATAGTCACATTTTCTTTGTGTTTAGGTAATTTTTAAATATACTTTTCTATATTTTATCTAAACAAATGACAATTTATGCTTCTCTTTACTGCTGACAGGTGTCAGATTGCTCATAAATAGTGACACATTGGACATTTCTTCTGCTGGGACAGGGGACACAGGGCTCAAAATTGGGACTGTCAGTAAGGGACGTCTGGTCACCCTATTTTACATGTAAGCAGCCCCTTTTTGCCGCCAAGGGAGCATGCGTCTCTCTGATTGGTTAACCCTCCTGTCAATCACATCCTCCAGAATCAGGGAGACAGGACACAACCCCAGATCTGCTTGTCTTTGTAAAGTTTGGTCAAAGCTGTGGTTCTGTCTGGACAAGTAAACACTTTATATATTTGCTGTTTTGTCCAAACTCCCTTCACTCAGTCATTTGTACCAAAATGACTACACAACGCTGCCCAATCTTATGTGTATCACCGATTAAGAAAGTAAAACTAGAGACGGCATCTGGAAAATAAGTGATTAAAGATTCCTCAAACATACACGATCGCTCCAAATGAAACTTCGAGAGGGTAAATGAGAATTGGAAACAGCTAAAACAAGGTAAACATTTCTGAAAAATCGATTGTCGAAGCGTAGCTACTTTGGGGATTAAAAAAAAAAGTCGAGTTATTTCCCTTGTTTTCTTTGCTACATAATTCCATATATTTTGCTTCATATATGTGTATATGGACACTACCTGCCAAAAGTTTGGACAAACCTCTCATTCAACGTTTATTTTTACTACTTTCTGTTTACTTTCTTTATATCTTGATGTCTTTAGTATGGATCTGAAACGTAGAAAGCAAAAAGACAAAACAACAACAACACTGAATGAGATATGTCCAAACTTTTGGCTGGTATCGCGTCCGTACTGAGCTAAGACACGTTGCACTGCGCCTTTCTCTGCCCTGTCTCCAGCCAAGTACGATTTCAAAGCCTCTCCTGGATGTCCCTGAGCTTTTGTCGGGGCGGTCATCTGTAGGTAAGCCCCCTCCCGTCCCCCCTCTGCTCCACCAGCCTCTTCAAAACTCGCCACAATGGACAGATTTCCTCCCAATTTGCCGCCGAAGAATAGGAGACTCAGGAACTGCTTTCAGGACTTTTGAATGGTCCGACTAATGCGGACTCGGAGCTGGGGTCGTCCAGGCCACGCCCACAAACCGGAGTGGATCTAAAAACCAGAGGGGCCACTGACTTCAGCAGGGGTGTGCAGACAAGAGGGGTAAAGGATTCTTCAGGTGGGACGTGAAGTTTGAAGTTTGAGTCCCTAACGCAAGGTGAAGTCCTGGTTTAGTTTGGAGTCTCAAGGTTTAGTGAAAAAGACAAACTTCATCAAGTATAAATTAGAGATACTAAAGAAGACATGCTTGTGTCTGCTAAATAATAATAATATATTTTATTTATAGTGCACTTTTCAGTCTATAGAATCTCAGAGTGCTACAATAAAACAAGAACTTTAAAAACTGTTTCTAAATACTAAAAGCATCAACAGTAAGCTTTCCTAAATAGAAAAGTCTTTAGATTCGTTCTGGATGTTCTAGAGTCATGGTGCCGCTGAAGAGAAGGCTCGGTCCTCCATTGTACGGAGCCTAGTGGAGGGAACCTGAAGGAGTGTGCTGCCTGAAGATCTGAGGACCTGAAGGAGCAATGTGATTTCTCACTGCGCATGCGAAAGCCCCAAAGACTCGATTGTCGACTCTAGAAGCAACAAGTGAGAATCGACTACTGACGGTGAAGAAGAAGAGAAACTGAAAGTTGTTGAAAGAAAATGGTTCATGAATGTATTTTTTTTAGCGTTTTCAAAAAAAAATTATTCACTCGTAAATAAATGGGATTAGAAACGACATCGGCAATCAAGTTTTTTGGGCTTTCGCATGTGTAGTGGAAAATCAACAGAGGTAAGTGTAAGGCTGCTTATAAAGTTGTTTTCTAACGTTTCCAGACACTAATGAGTGAACCAGGCAGAGCGTTTTGTTTGTTAGACTCGTGGCTGTTGTAAGATGGGTTAAAGTGGTGTTAAGCTTCTTCAGTGTGAAGCAAATTGGCGTTTTACGGAAGTTAAGAACTTGCCCCCATCACTACACTAGTTTGTTGCCTTGACAGACTCACTGCCACAGCGAGATCTCCGCCGAGGCAACACTGATCTGTGCCGTTTTTTGGCTTCTTTGGCTTCGTTTTTCGACCACCTCTAGCAACGGACTTTAGCTTCAAACGTGCCGGAGTTCCCCTTTAACCGCTCAACCACTGATGTTCATGTCGAGAGCAGGATTCGATCCGCCAACCTTTGGATCAGTGGACAAACCCTCTTCCAGTTGAGCTTGTACAAAAACAACAAAACTGGGAGTACAGAGCAGTATTTTACCTTTTCTGGTTGACGTTAAAACCTTGTCAGTGTTGGATAATGTGTGCGATTGTGTCACCATGGTAACTGCCAAACCTTCCACCATAGAAGTATATGTAGAACCCCCCCGGCGCTTACAACATCACCGAACTGCAGGAACGTGTGGGTCAAAGTTCACTCTGCTCCATTCCCTGACCCCGTGGCGACTCGGTACCATTATGCGTGTACACAGCTCTACTTTGCATACTTGTATTTCTGTTCCCGCTCTCCAGGCCGCTCGTAATCAACTCCACTTTTCACACGCAAAGTACACAGAAGTACGCACAAGTACGCACAAGTACGCACACATACGCGGCAGTTACTTCAAGTCAACTGCTATTAGTGCAATCAGGGGCCTTCTACGACAGGTCAAGAGCAAGGTGCAACATGGGGATTCTGATTTGAATAATGCAAAGAGAAGGAGGAGAGGAGGGAAACCAGAGGAAGAGGAGGAGGAGAAGGAGGAGTGGAAAGGGGAGGGGGGGTAGATGATATGAAAATGAGTGAAGCATTTGTGGGTCGAAGTGGTCGGTGACCGGAAATAACTCGAGGAGGATTGCAAATTTAGCTTGGTTTGGAAGGTGTTGATCTTCAAAAGAAAAAAAAAAGAAGGAAAGTATCTGTATGATTTACTAGTACTACTACAACTATTACTACAACGGCTACTAATCTTACGAATCATGCACTGTGACTCAAAATTACTTGCTTAAAAATACTTCAATGCCTCACCATTACTACTACTACTACTACTACTACTACTACTGTAAGTAAAGCAAAACCTTCACCCTAACAACAACTATTGCTACTACCATCACTACTACTCCTGCAAGTACAATAATAACAGCTACTACTACTACTACCACTACTTGTAGCCATGCATACAATCCAAAATGTCTTCCATAACCGCCCGGCCTTAAATTGTGATAAGACTACCCCTCCTCCTTCTGCTACTACTACAACTGCTACTACTGCTGCTACTACTACTACTTTTACCCAGACATATCCAGAATGGCTTTCTTAACTTCTCAAAGCCATGACTTGTGATAAGACTAAGACTAAGACGGCAACGATGACGACTACTACTACTGCATACCATCCAAAATGTCTTAACCTCCATGCCATAACCTCCCATCAAAGCTATGACTTGTGCTAAGACTACTACTACTAATACTGCTACTACTGCTACTTTTACTACTACGCACACCCATTCATAACATTCAGAATGTCTTCAGTAACCTCCCATCAAAACCATGACTTGTGATAAGACTAGGACAATTACTACTACTACTACTATTCCTACTGCTACTACGAATGGCATACCATCCAATAGGTCTTCTATAACCTCCCATTAAAGCCATAACTTGTGATAAGACTAAGACAACCATTCAAAATGACTTACATAAAGTCCCTTCAATGCCTCACATTACTACTACTACTACTGCAAGTACAATAATAACCGCTACTACTACTACTACTACTACTGCAAGTACAATAATAACCGCTACTACTACTACTACTTCTACTACTACTGCAAGTACAATAATAACCGCTACTACTACTGCAAGTACAATAATAACAGCTACTACTACTACTACTACTACTACTACTACTGCAAGTACAATAACCGCTATTACTACTACTACTACTGCAAGTACAATAATAACCGCTACTACTACTACTACTACTACTGCAAGTACAATAATAACAGCTACTACTACTACTACTTCTACTTTTGCCCATGCATACCATTCAAAATGTCTTCCATAACCTCCCATTAAATTCCATCAAAAAAAACTAAGACCTAGTAGTAGTAGTAGTAGTAGTAGTAGTAGTAGTAGTAGTAGTAGTTGTACTAGTAGTAGTAGTTGTACTACTACTACTTTTACCCAGACATACCATCCAAAATGTCTTTCATAACCTCAAAGCCAGGTCTTGTGATAAGACTAAGACTACTATACTACTACTAGTACTACTACTGCTACTGCTACTACTACTGCTACTACTACTACTACTGCTACTACTACTACTACTGCTACTACTACTACTACTACTACCTTTATCCATGCATACCAGCTAAAATGTCTTCCATAACCTCCCATCAAAGCCATGACTTGTGATAAGACCAGGGGGGACTGGACTGATGAGGATTATAGAGGGGGTGACCTCTGGACCACACGCAGACAGGTGTGTGTGTGTGTGTGTGTGTGTGTGTGTGTGTGTGTGCGTGCGTGTGCGTGCGTGTGTGTGTGTGTGCGTGTGTGTGTGTGTGTAGATGTGTGTGTTTGTGTAGATGCTGGTGGGTGCTCCTGGGTGCTGAGGTGGAGTGGACAGTGAGCCGGATCAGATCAGCTTCCCCTGTGGTCTGTAGGTCTGTACTGAGAGAGAGGGATAGAGAGAGGAGGGAAGAGAGCGAGAGGGCAAAGACAAGGAGGAGTGAGAGAGAGAGAGAGGGAGAGACGGGGGTAAGAGAAGGAGAGAAGAGAGTAATGAGATGAGAGGGAGACTGGAAAAAGAGAGACATGAAAGGGGATAAGAGTGCGTGAAATAGTGAGAGACGGAGATGAGGGGAAAATAGAGAGACGAGGAGAAAGTGAGAGTAAGGAAGGAGAGAAAGAGAGAGAAAAGAGGAAAGGAGAGAGATGGGGAAGGATAGAGGAGGAGAGAGCGAAGGAGAGAGTGAAACCAGAGTCTTATCTCGTGACCGGAGGGGAGCAGGGGCAGACAGTGCAAGTGCAAACCGCTTCCTTTAAGTGCTGTTTGTTTGTGCGGTCCGCATTAAAGCCACAGTACGTCACTTTTTAGCCCAAAATATTACTATGCCTACCACGAAAATGATTACCACTAAAATAAAACAACACATTCCCATTTTGGTCGTGTTTATTTGTCTAAATAATTTCGTTCATGAAGGCATTTCAAAATGTTCAGAGGCCAGAGTTAATGTAATGGTAACAGCTACTAGCATGCTAACGGTGCACCAGCCTCACTTCCTGTTCGTGGATTATATAAACACTTTGCAGTTAGATGCAAACAACACGAAGCAATCTCAATTTAAATTTTTAAATATAAATTTTTTTTTAAAAATTATAGCAAACCAAAATATGAAATGAAAAAAAAATGACACAAAATGTATTTTATTTTAATTATTTTTATTTGCGTGTGTGTGGTTTTATTTTTGTTCCTTCCATCTGTTTTTTTTTTTAAATTTATTGATAAAAAATTTAACTTTTAGACAGATAATTTTTTTAAAATTTAGTTTCTATTTAGTTTTGTGAGTAAAAAAGTACAGCAAAATACAACAATAATGCACAGAAGATGCCAATGTCCTCGTCTAATCCCTGTCTCCAACCAAGATAAGGTAAAATTAATTAGAAAATAAATATGATACCAATACTAACCCAAAATAAAAGCAACAATATGTAACTTTTTAGCTAAAAAAATATACACAAAACAAAACGATTTCTTAGACTCTGGACGGCAAACTCCAAACACAGTCACTTCATAACCAGCCCTGCACTTGCCCGTAATTACAAATGTCCATTCCCCCTTTTTCCAATGTCCCTTTGTCTGTCCCCTCCGAGCTCCCGTCCACCCCACCGAGTCCCTAATGACAGCCCTCTCCCGGCAGGTTCAAGGCTCACCGCTGCGCCGCCGAACGCTAATGCGCCACCTAACTACTCCACCGCGCTTTCCACCATTATTACCCAGCGCCGACCACCGAGGGCTACGGGTCCCGTCCTTCCGCCCGTGATGGCCTGAATGACGCACGTAATGATAGCGTGTACGCCGGCGAACAAAGAAAACCTGATTGGTCTTTGATTTCGTAGCCGGAGGTCAAAGAATGTATCATATCATTCGCGTCAACCTTTGGCACTTGACGGACCGGCGGGGGGTCGCTTTAAGTGGATATGACTTTAAGCGCCGATCGCATACTTTACATGATTTTTTTTGTAACTTTTTGACACGTTAACACAATGGAAGCCGCTGTCCGTGCTGTGAAAATAGGGGGACCGGGGGGAATTGGGTTTGCATAACGGTCGGTACAGGTGGATGGACATGTGTAGGGTTATTACAGAAAAGTTGAAGAAAGTTGGAGCGGCTGTGTTCAGAGTGGTTAGAGTTTCGATTGCGCTTTTAACTCTGCAGTAATCCAAGCTAAACATGCTCACAGTGCTACTTCTCCTTACTCCTAACCGTGAAACTATAGCTAAAGGTAGTATTTAATGAGGCACTGTGACATTTTTTTAGTGGACTGTTCTCTACAGGGTTCCCGCGGTCATGGAAATCCTGGAAAAGTCATATAATTTTATCCTTAAATTCCTCAGTTCGATCAATTACATCAAGGCGTCAGTCCTCAGATAATTACAAACGTCCTGCTCCTGTTTTCGATATTAGATTTTTGTACTTTTTGATGTACACAGAGTTGCTTTCCTTCAAAAATGTATAAATATATCCTGTATTGAACAGTGTGAATGTGTGTTGTGTTTGTCTTTTGTTTTCTTTTGATTTGTTCTTTCTTTTCTGTAAATGCTATTTTTGTTAATGTATAGAGGACCTTCCTTTAAAAATATCTACTACAACTACATCGTTTTGTTAAGTTATCGTTAGGCTATTGTGATCATTTCCGATTATTTTTACGTCTCTGATACCGGCGAACTCCCCACCCACTTTGACTAACAAATGTTCTGCGGGAAACACTGCACGATAATACGCAATAAGGTGTTTTGTTTAAAAGAGACGACAATAAATGCACTGACAGTATTCTGAATGTTAAAAAAATATAATATCAAACCATAAGGTGAGTGGAAGGGGGGGATTCATCACATCGATGACGTCACGAATCACATACCCCATATTTTAAAAATCCCACCACTACACCACTGCCTAAAAGTCTGCTCAATTCTGCACATGTAGGTGCTGTAAAGTCATGGAAAATTCATTTTAGGTCATGGAAATTTTTGAAATTTTGTCAGTGAAAAAGAGTGAAAACCCCGTCTCTATCTGATTGAAAATTCCTCTCCCTTGGGAATGAAAAAGGGAACTACAGAGGGAACTACATAGACCATGATCCTTTGGTGTTGTCAGTGCAGACTACGTGAAGAAATAGCACTTTTAAATCTTAATTCTTCATATTATAAAGGCTTTTAAAAGGAAAAACTAAACCTCCACCAAATGTCGCATTAAATATTGAACAATGAGATGTATATCATTAAAGTATCGTATCAAGAGACTTTGATATTGTTACACCTGTGGACACCATAGCCACAAACCAAATCTGCAAACAGACAGTTATATGGAAACTTCTACCAGAGAATTAAGACCTGTCCTACACCTCAATTTTTAAGGTCCTATATTACGTAAAATTGACTCATGTGTAGTTTGACCATGTTAGAATATCGTTACCTCTATGTTTTGTTTTGTAGTGCTGCAAAATGAAAAAAAAAACCTAAGATATTGTCGCTTTGTCTGGAATGTTCCACAATATGCCATTAAACTTGCTGATAATAAGCAGGCGGCGCCTTCAGGTCAAATTACCGGTCACATCTGCGGTGAGGGGACTCCATTCACGGTTAAAATGCACGTTCTTCAAGGTAGATTCGATCAAAATAGACAAAATAGATAATTGAGTGTATGTCAGATGTACATTTAATGTGGGACATTCAAGTCAAAGCGGGAACATCTCCATGGAGACGGGCAGGAAGCTGAACACCTTCACTGCGTCTTTAATGAATATGAAAACTGGGGACAGAAAAGATTGGCTGATAATGACAGAAAGGTAACAGGAAGTTGCAAATATTGAGTTTTATGCTTCAGCTCCGTGTTTCTAATGAGTAAAAAGTAAAATAATGAATAACGCCTGAACTATAAAGCACTTCAAATCATTGTATCGCCCTTATAAAGATCTTGGTGCAGTGAAGTGTTGCGTTCCCAGGGGTTTACAGCGCCAAGGTCAAGTGCACGGCGAGCGGGTCCAGCGCCCCCTGGGGGAGTGGGTCCATATGGCTGTTTAAGAGGCATGATTAATGAGAAATCTGGCCTCCCATTCGGGTTAATTGGGTCTGTTAGTTACCATTTAGATTGGGACGAATTTGCAGGGGCGAGAAGACGGCGAAAGTTACTCACGGACTTTGCCAACTTTGATACGCTTCTATTACTGGACTTGCAATGAGGTTTCGACTTCACTTCAGAGGTTTTTTCAAATAATATTGAATTGGTTTGACTAACTTTTCTTGGACTGAAAATAAAGTTTCCCTTTCTCTGACATAATTCCTGCAAGTCTGTAACCATTAGGGATGTAACAATAACCAAAATATCAGTCAGTAATCGTGGGTCATCACAATATATTGAATTACATGTATTTTTGCTTAAATGAATAGTGGTTTTGATGTCTGTGTGATTTTAATGTATTTTAATCTATAAAGCATAGTGCTATACCAATAAACTTGCCTTGCCGTGGTGCAGAAATAGCTAATAAATAGAAATAATTATATAGACCATGATCGTTTGGTGTTGTCACTGCAAACTACATGAAGAAATAACTTATTAAGCACTTTTAAATCTTAATTCTTCATATTCATATTCAATTCATATTAAAACAGTATCAAAGGCTTTTCCAAGGCTTTTAAAAGGAAAAGTAAACCTCCACATAATGTCACAATAAGTAATGTACCATACCGTACCATATGCATTTCATGAAAGTGTCATCACCTAAATCGTCGCATGTTGAAGGACTATTTTCTCATATATCAGTCCGCCGCTGCCAAGCTTTCTATCAGGAAGTACAACTCACCGCTGCTCAGACATAAATCCTTCAAATTCAAGGTTGGTTTTACTTCTAAAATTGTTCTATCGACACAGACGTTCACATGGACAGTCTGGAGTTCTAATAGTTTGGCCTCGGGTGCGCTGTGGAGTGAGTAAGACTGTTTTGAGGCCATTGACATGCACTAGCCTAGCACCAGCGACCTCTGCAAATACAAGGACTGGACGGAAGATTTAAAAAAGTGTCTCCACACATTTCCAACACTCTGGCTCACGAGGAAATTAAGCCCTATGTCCAAAATTCCGAACTGTCCTTTTATGGAACCACTCACCCACTATACACAGACAATGGGACTCTGGAGTTAAGTGTCTTGCCCAAGGACACAAAGGCAGCATTCACCTGTGGGAGCTGGAATCACACTGCCAACCCGTAAATCAATGGAATTAACCGAAAGCTCAACCACTGATCGAACTGCCAACTGTTGGATTAGTGGAAAAACACCAACTGAGCTATTGCCGCCCATTACCACGTGACATCACAAGGTGGAACAAGGTGTTTTCCATTTGCGAGAAGAGAGTTTGTGTGTTAAACATGTAAGAATGAAACAAAACACAACTCCAGGTATGGTTTTTTATGAGGAAACAACATTAAAACAGATCAGAACATGGAGTAATACAGGCCCTTTAAACCTTTCTAGAAAGTTGCGACCGCGGCGTCTTATCTTCCGCGAGAGTGACTTTGCAGACATCGCTTCTTCATTTCCGCATCCCGGTCGGTATCTCTCTCCCGGGACAGCAGCCCGAGTGTGTATCAGGCGAAGAGGAGGAGGAGGAAGAGGAGATGAGAAGAGGGTAAGCGAGACACGAGGAGGAAGCCAGAAGGTGAGTGGAGACTTGTAAGAGGACACGGGTCTACCTCAGCCTGACCCCGTCCGGACACTGCGCTGTGGCCGATACCTGCACGGGACTGTACGCCCATTAAGAGGCTCCGCTGTCTTATACCGTGGAAAGAAAAGCTAGGAAGTGGGTGGGAATCATAATATTTATTTAGAGTAGTTTTGAGCAGGTTTAGGTAGACGGTCTAAGGTTTTGGTTTCAAGGTATTTCGAAATTGAACTGAAATCAACAATGGAAGCCCAAAAAATTTTACTTCTGTCTGAAATATAGTAAAAATATCCTGAAAACTAAAACTAAATCCACGTACTATCACTGGCTGGTTACACTCTCATTTTTTAAAATTTTTAAATATTTACATACATGCAAAATTGGGTAGAGAAGCCAAAAATTTGACTCTAGTAAAAGTAACGTTATTTCAAAACAGGCCCATCGAAAGAAATTTCGGGGTCCGGGTCAAGAAAGCTCACATGGGACCCGCTCTAATATAAGTTAGGAGGCAGAGGGTGCAATTCTGGGCCCTGGGACAACAGACAAATATAATGTCATTCGTGTAGAAGGACAAAGTGGTGGTACAAGAAATTATTAATAATTGTTTAGGAAAAATATCTGATTTGTAATTTTAAGTAGGATAAAACTTTAAATACTGCACACAATCTGGTGTTTTCAAAGAATAGACAGACAGGGATGCACCGACTCCACCTTTTTGAAAACTGATACGAGTACAATCATTTCCATACTTGCCGATACTGAGTACCAATACTTTACCAATCTTAGAAATTCGCAAAAAATATATATTTCATAAACCAGGAAAAAATACAAACAACCATGATATAACCTCTCAACACACTCCCAAAGAAGAACTTTGGACTTTTCTTTCATTTTATTATTATTATTATTATTATTATTATTATTATTATTATTATTATTATTATTATTATTAAATTTAGCTTTGATTGAGAGTGAGAAACATAATAAAATTTTTTCATGTGAGTATGAAATAAACTTTTTGAATCTTGATTATAATGTGTTTAATGCAGCTTTGCGCACATTTGTTTACGTTTTACAGAAGCGAAACTTAAAACCACATGGCTCATTTGCATACAGTATAAGCGCTGAAAAAAACAGCTCGTGCGCTGATACGTCAGCTTCTGTGGGACTAAATGACACGACTCAGTGGATTATGGGTGTTCTCCCTGTGACAGAGGGATGTGCTGCTGATGGTGAGTCTGTTCTGTGCGTATGTCGCGTTGGAGGTGGTTCATGTTAAACTTTTCACAGATCGTACGAGTGCAGCAGCTCTTTCACGGCTACAGTCGCTTTATTTATGTTGCTCTGGTTTCTCATAACATACTGGATACTGCGTAATGTGTTGCGTAACAGTGGTATCGGCGCGTGGTATCGGCAAATGTTTAACGAGTACGAGTATATTATGGAACTATCAGTATTGGTGCATCCCTACACACAAATGAGACAAACTAAATCATAATATTATAGATATTTGTCCTTATGTTCTGTCAGCTTTGTACTGCAGGCCTCAGGTTACGCATTTACTCACAGATTCACTCATTTTCCACTATTCCATTATATAAAGTTGCTTCTCCGTCTCGCGAGTTTGCAGCAGGAGAGGAGCTAAAATCCCCGTGTGCTCCTCTTCCTCTTCACTTGAGTGGGAGCGTTTGTTGTGATTCTGTCGGTGGTTCTCACAGACTAACCTGAGAGGTGGAGGGGGGCCGGGGCCGAGGGGGGACGGGGCGCCGGACACTTGAACACTAGAACTTTAAGCCCTCAACGCTTGGCCAGTTTGAGCCGACTATGTCTTCCCTTTGACTGTAATGCAAGATAGAGCTGGGAAGTGAGGATAAAACTGAGAAATTAAAGAAGACATTACGCTTCTTTTAGTATTTAGATTAAACTATAGTATTGAGGTCCATTGAAAAGCCCTGCCCTATCATAGCGGCGTTTTACTGTAGCAAGAAGCAGATTTTCCAGAAAATACAAATGACTCTGAGCTCTGAATCATACGTAAACAGAAGTGGGCAATGCTCACGAACCACAATTCTCCATAAATATACAACAACATGATACAAAACCGCACATAACAACTTAAAGGGGGGAGCAAAGGGAGTGGAGACTAGGGATGTAACAATAGCGTAAATATGGTGATATCGTATCGTCAAAGGTCTCATCATAATATCGTGGACCATCACAATACATCGAATCACAAGTCTCTTTGCTTAAACTGAATAGTTCTGATGCAGAAATAACTAAAGAAACAGAGGAAACTACATAGACCATGATCCTTTGCTTCATTTCAGTGCAGACAACATGAAGAAAGAACTGTTCTAAGCACTTTTAGATCTTCATTCTTTGGATTAAGTCTTGTGAAGGCATTTTTAGAGGAAAAAGTAGCGTGCAGCTCTGGAAAAAAATAAGAGACCACTGCATTTTTTTTTCCCTCTCTCTACATGTGTGATACCCGTTTTATTCCAGCGTCTGTTGAATTCAACACAAACACACCTCATTCTGCTTCATGAGGCACTGATGAGGAGATCACCTGAACCAAACCTGATTTAAGGAGGAAAAGGAGAAAAATCACTGTGATTAAAAATAAAAAATCAGGGTTATTCCACCAAATATTGATTTGTGAACTCTTCCTAAGTTAAAACATTAGTGTTGTGTTGTTTTAAAATGAATATGATCTTGTTTTCTTCACATTTAAGGTCTGAAAACATTCAATCTTTTTTTTCTCCTTTTGACCATTTGTCATTTTCTGCAAATAAACGCTCTAAATGACAATATTTTTATTTGGAATTTGGGAGAAATGTTGTCAGTGGTTTATAGAATGAAACAAAAATGTCCATTTTACTCAAACACAAACCGATAAGTAGTAAAATCAGAGAAACTGATCATTTTGCAGTGGTCTCTTTTTTGTTTTTTTTTTGTTTTTTTTGTTTTTTAATGTATATGGTGAAAATATGGTACAGAGAGATTTGGATTTCGTTCCATCCCTAATGACAATAAATGTTGTACAAAATGACTGGTCAAAGCATTTTAAAATATCAGTCTTGTTATGTAGAATATCGTAATATCGTGAGCTTTACCACAATATCGCAATAAATATCGTACTGTGAGGTTCATACCATGACAATATCATATCGTGAGACTTGGATATCGTTATAGCCCTAGTAAATAGTTTTTTTTCTTAAGTTTTCAGTCCATCTTAAAACTTTTTTGGACTGTTTTTGCCCATGTGTGAATTGTGTCACCATGGTAACTGCTGTAACATTCTGCCTTAGACAAATGTTCGCCCAAGGACCATTAGCCAACAGTTTTTCACAGTTTTTTTGTCACGTTCATCTTTTTTCTGATATTAATATGCACCATTTTCACAACAATAAAAGTCAGCGCGGTCATTTAGCTGTTATTACCTCATAGAAGTAAAATATCTTGTTTTTAACTTGGCTCCTAGTTCTGATCATCTGCTTTAAGTGTTTTTTTTTCATTATTATTTCTTACCTAAATCTCTATCTGTCCCATAAGAAGTCACCCGTCCACTCCCGCCCACCCACATCTCCTGACCACCGCAGAGAACACCCCCAACAATTTGCTCATTCCCAACCAGAACATGGGCTCTTTGGATGGAAGAGAGAAAAAAAAAGACACCCAATATCCAAAATCCCTCTCTCCGGCCATCATGTGAAGCACCCTCCCTCCCTCCCTCCTCTTCGTCCTCTCCTCCTCCTCCTCCTCTCCTCTCTCTCTGCTTCTATTCTTTTTTAATCAAGCCGTCTGGGGTTGTCAGGTCTTTTGAGAAGAGGACTCCCAGCCATGTGAAAAGTTAATCCCATCGCGGGCCTTCTTCAGCGGGCCGCTCATCTCCCTGGGAACCCCGGCGCTGGCTCCCAAGCAGGTGGCTGTTTTGGCGGATAGGAGGTGTGGGGGGGAAGAGGTGGGGGTGGGAAGCGGCTGGGGAGAGGGAGGGCCGGACAGGGATGAACACAGCTAATTCTTTATGTCAAAGTCCGAGTGGTCAGATATAAAGTTACGCCGGTGTTTTTTTTCGAGGATTGTGTGCGGAAAATGTTTTTCTTTGGGCGGTGTGAATTAAAAGTAAGTCCAGTAATAACAACTCTTTTCCTGTCATTTCTAATTGTTTTTTTTGTTTTGTTTTTTAAGTCACGTAAAACTTAAAGGGGAACTCCGGCACATTTGAAGCTAAAGTCCGTTGCTAGAGGTGGTCGAATTCTGTCAGAAGCCAAAAAACGGCACAGATCAGTGTTTCCTCGGTGGAGATCTCACTGTGGGAGTGAGTCTGTCAAGGCACAAACTAGTGTAGTGATGGGAGCAAGTTCTTAACTTCCACGTAAAACACCAGTTTGCTTCACACTGAAGAAGCTTAACACCACTTTAACCCATCTTACAACAGCCACGAGTCTAACAAACAAAACGCTCTGCCTGGTTCACTCATTAGTGTCTGGAAACGTTAGAAAACAACTTCATAAGCAGCCTTAGCCTTACCTCTGTTGATTTCTCATTACGCATGTCAAAGCCCAAAAGACTCGATTGTCGACTCCAGCAGCGGCGAGAGGCTCGAGCCGCAAGAAAAAACAAGTGAAAATCGACTACTGATGGTGAAGAAGAGAAACTGAAAGTTGTAGAAAGAAAATGGTTCGGGAATGTATTTTTAAGCTTTTTTCAAAAAAATATAATTCACTCGTAAATAAATGGGATTAGAAACGACATCGGCGATCGAGTATTTTCACCAAAGAAAGCCACAACACACAAAAAAAAACACCCTGCAACGCACCAAAAAACCCACCACACACCAAAAAAAGCCACAGCAGAAGTGACCGCGGGACTCTATTTTCCAACGGACCAAGCGGGAAATTATTTACGTCGGTCAGACAGTGACAACGATCCTGGCCACAAAACAATACATGACTTTTACTTACGTTTCCAACTTCTTTCACTTCTCCGTTAATTTACTTTTCACGTTCTTCTTCTTCAACTTTTCCCTTTCACTTCCCGCTCGATCCCCGTGCGCTTGGTTGGTCAGAAAATCGTCCTGCCGTCACTTCCGTTGTGGCTTTTTTTGGTGTATGGTGGGTTTTTTTGGTGCGTTGCAGGGTGTTTTTTTTGTGTGTTGTGGCTTTCTTTGGTGAAAAGACTCGATCGCCGATGTCATTTCTAATCCCATTTATTTACGAGTGTTGCGGCGTTTGCATTTGCTGTGGAGCCCCCCCCAGCTTCCGTAGATTTTTACTTTATCCAACTCTTTTACACACTAAACCATCGTCCACCCCTCCTCTCCACCCTTCTGATGAGCTCCCTCCCCGACCGTCAGGACCGCTCCGTGGATTTGCTGCTCGGAGACTTAGTCAAGTAGATTTAGAGACAGGACAGAGGTTCACAACGAAAATGGTACTTCATCTAACCACCACCACCCCCCCTACTCCCCCCTCCACCAACCCCATACAACCAACCCTAAAAACCTGCCCCACCGTACCCCTCCCGGACCCCACCCACGAGCACTTGGCTTAAACCTCGGCCTCTTCAGTCAATTCAGTGTGTCAAAGCAGCATTCTTGACAGACTCCACTTGGGCTCTGGGCCAAAGGGCTGAATGGACTCGATGGGCGACAGTGAAGACAAGATAAGACTTTGCTCTGTAGTTTCACTTTGTAAACGTGTTAGTTAATGCTCTATGTAGCGGCAAATGATGTTTTTCCCATAAAGTTTTGTTTTATTTGAAATTTTCTTAAATTCAGGGGTCTGTCATATGTCATTGCTCTGCCTGGAATGTCCCACAGTGCGGCATTAAACAGCTCTGCCGTACATTTATTCAATTATAAGTGGTTTTATGGCTCAAAAATACCCAGGAAAACACACTTTCTGACTGTGAGCGGGTTTCGCCTCTCCACAGATCTGACCTGTATCTTGGTCTGGTTTGGTCTCCATGAAGATAGAAAGGTTTAATGCCATACTGTGGAACATTCCAGACAAAGCGATAACATCTCTCATCCCTCCACCAGAAAGATTACACAATGCACCTTTAATATTGCAAAATTTTTTTATTGATTTGGGTATTTTAGATTTTGTTACAGAACAAAAGAAGCTTTCAATTTGTTATTATTATTATTATTATTATTATTATTATTATTATTTATTATTTTATTTTTTTAATTTATTATTATTATTATTATTATTATTATTATTATTATTATTATTATTATTATTTCACATGTTCACAATTTTGAGGAAATTTGAGGGATTCTTCAAAATAGTGTTTGAATTATTTCTTTCTTTCTTTATTTTTTTTTAAAGTTGCAATTTTTGATTTTTTATTGATTTTTTTTTACTTTTAGTCCAATCTTGTCAAACCAACTTTATTATTATTATTATTATTATTATTTTGCATTATTATCATTATTGTATGTTAAAAAAAGACATTGTTTTTTGTTTATTTTCTAAGTATCCACTCAAAAATGTAAATAAAAACCATAGATATATAGATTTTTTTTTTCTCGTAGTGTTTTTAAAGACTCCACACTGTACTGCACAGCCCCCTTGAACGCTCTGCTTATAGTGCACATTTTTCCTCCTCTTCTTCCCACTCGAGACGCGGCGGCATTGGGACGATGTGAATGCCCCGTCAGCCCCGTTAATCCCCCCTCTCCGTCAATCACGCGCCGTCGCCATGGAAACGTCACCCCATTAACGTCGGCATGCCTCGTAAATGGGAATCTAAGTGCGTTTGTGTTGTCGTTCGGGAGACTTTCTGACCCTTTCCGACCCTACTTACCAACATGTGGACTTTAGGCCTTTAAAACGTCTATAATTATCCAATATTTAGAAAAGTCTGAATTTTTATAGTATATAAAGTTATGTAATGTGTACCTTTTGGCCCCGCTTCATAGTATAACGGTCAAAAGTCAAATTCCAGATGTTTCTATAACTATATAATACAAAATTTCACTATATTCTGCCTTGAAAACATAATTAAATCCACAGTTTATGGGATTTCTATCTTCATGGAGACCAAACCAGACCAAGTTACAGGTCTTGCTAATCCAATATCATCATAAAACTAAAATGATAAAGTCATTGCGGTGAATAATTAGGATTCTCAGACGATATAAGGTAAATAAGGGATAACTTTAAACCTCTGCAAACTGTTTAAAAAGAGCTTGTTTTGTTTATTACGTTTTAAAACAGTGAAAATCAGGTATGACTTGAAGACATTATGTTTATTTTCTGGGACAAACTTGTTTTTTTTTTTACCAAATTTTAAATATTTAGGAAGTTTTAAGTGAGAAGTGCTGCATTTTTGGTGGTTCGTCCAGTGTTACAGGTCAGATCTGTGGAGAGGCGACCCTGCACACACACTACAAAAAAGGATTTTCTAGCACAGTTAAACTGACTTGAAGTAAGATTTTTTTTTATGTAATAAGATAAGATTTTTTTGACTTATTTCAAGATATTCCATCCTGATTTATCTTATTTAGATATTACAACGTATTCTAAGCACTTTTTATATTAAATCAGTCCAGGTTAAGCCTCTTTAACTTCTTTCTCAAACAAATAAGGTGAAAAATCTCACCATAAATACTTGAAACTAGTGTTTTCTGCTTAGAACAAGATTCGTATATCGTCTTGTTTTAAGGTAAGTGAACATTTCTTACTGCACTGGCAGATAATTTCACTTAAAATAGGGCATTTTTACCTCAAGGTTAGTATTTTTTTCATATTTTTTGATAGGCCTTTCGAGGTGGGTAGAGGTTTTCGAGGTATTTTCGCTTTAAAACCACCTTTAATTGAACTCATGCAAAGCAGAGGTGTTTAAAGTCACACTGTGGGACATTTCAGGCAGAGCAATGACATTTCCATAGAAAGAAGAAGGCGACGGACCCCCCTAACCGAAAAGTTAACACAGAAATGCAGTGCGGGGCTCAGTTGTTGGTCTTTGGTGAGTGAGATTTGGGAGTTTGTAGAGGTCAGCGCGGACTTTGTTCAATCTGCTGCTTTATCTGACCGACAGCGGGGCCGGACAATGGGGCCACTCGCCGCGCGACAGAAACCCAAGCTGTGTCTGCTAAATTACTCCACTGATAAGGACGAATTAGGAGCTCTGGGACCCGGGAGGCCGACTACCAAAGAGGGAGAGAAAAGGAGAGGAGAGGGAAGAGGGAGGAGAGGACAGAGGACTGGACTCAAAGCAATGAACCTCAGACTGAACAAACGGGTGGGGCGAGAGTTTTAGATGAGTTTTTAGCAATTTAGAAAGGTTGGCATCATTTCGCAGACCAAGATCTTGTCGAAATAACCTTGAATTTTCACAGAATGTA
Source organism: Odontamblyopus rebecca (assembly GCA_030686955.1). NCBI lineage: Eukaryota > Metazoa > Chordata > Actinopteri > Gobiiformes > Gobiidae > Odontamblyopus > Odontamblyopus rebecca. The sequence goes on from CM060654.1 coordinate 8,342,270, forward strand.
TAGAAACAGATCCAGATTTTAGATTTAATTGATGTTTTAGCTTTGTTCTGTTTGCAGGTTGTCGAGTTGTTCACTCAAGAGAAGTTATTTTGCGTCTTGGAATTTGCTCCAACACAGTCGCCCAAGACTGTGCAGCGAATTCAATGTAAAATGTGGAAAAAATTCACCAACTGGGAAATAAAGTTCCAGAATAAACTAAAGATAAGATAATTGTTTTTAAACTGATGTCAATTAGTTTGGGACACACTGTTTATTCTCAAGGAAATGTGAGAAAATATGGGGCCTGAGAAGAGAGGAGAAAAGAAGGGAGAGTAAAGGAGAGGAGAGATGAGAAAAGAGGGGAGAGGAAAGGAAAGGGGAAAGGAGACGAGAGAGAGGAGAGAAAGGGGAGAGGAAAGGACAGAGGAGCAAAGAAGTGAGAGGAAAGGTGAGGCAAGGAGAGAGGAGAAAAGAGGGGAGTGGAAAGGAGGAAAGGAGAGGAGAAGAGAAACAAAGGGAGAAGAAAGGAGAGAAGAGAGAAGAAAAGGAGGGAAGAGGGAGGGGTGAGGGATGAGTTTTTAGTCATATATTCCATAGAAGATGTGAAAAAATCTGGTTTTACTAATCAAATATTCTCATAAAACTAAAATGATAAAGTCATTGCGGTGAATAATTAGGATTCTCAGATGATATAAGGTAAAAGAGGAATAACTTTAGACCTCTGCAAACAGTTTAAAAAGAGCTACTTCTGTTTTTCACGTTTTAAAACAGTGAAAATCAGGTACAACTTGAAGACTTTACGTTCACTTTTTGGAACAAACTTGTTTTTATTGAGCAAACTTTAAATATTTCGGAAGTTTTAAGTGAAAAGTGTGACATTTTTGGTGTTTTTCTTCACGTAGATGTTATTGCTTCGTCTGGAATGTTCCACAGTATGGCATTAAACCTTTCTATCTTCACCAGAGCAAGGTACAAGTCATATCTGTGGAGAGGCGGACCTGCTCACAGTCAGAATCCCTGTTTTTTGAGGTTTTCTAGGCTTTTTGAGCTATGAAACCACCTGTAAGGGAATACATTTTAGGTATGCTTAATGTCAGAGCAATGACGTATCCATAGAAACAAGCAGGTGACGGACCCCCAACGAAAAAAGTGACATAATGCACATTTAAGCTCTTAATACGCCGAGTTTGAACCCACATTCACAAAGTCAAACCTCTTAAAGTATCTTGTGTTCATGTGCTCATTTCAGTGGAGAAAATGCGTAAAAACTCAGTCATGCGTTTCAAGCCCTACGGCCAAAGTAAAGACACGTTGACAGTGTTTGTGGATGGGATGTCGTCATGGCGATTCTCACTTCGCTCTGTTATTCTAAAACGTCCGAAAGCGGGAAAGAACAACACGCGACCGTCCACCGCCGGCCCCCCGATGTTGGCGTTAACCGGACGTGCAAACAGGAGCAGCGCTGATGGAATAAACTGTGAAGTAAGAGCGCAGGTGTGGGTCTTGGTTACGATAAATATTTAAAAAAAAAAAAAAAAAAAACTAAAAAAGAAAATAAGTTCACCTGTTTTGCGCCCTAACGTTTCTGGTAAAATGTCAATTCAAATATTGGACTGACGTAGAGCGCTTGAAGACGCATTATTCATTCATTCCGGGCGAACTTTTCTAGTGGAGGGTGCGCTTACATTTTTGTCTCCGTTGTTTTGCTTGGAATGTTTCGCAGTATAGTACTAAATAAAATGAGTTGTCGCCATGGAAACAACGCAGAAGATGCCACCCGCCCAAAATACCGGTCAGATCTTTGCAGAGGACGGTCCGCTGATTGTCGGTGTGCGTGTCATTCGAACAATAAAAACACCTGTAACTGAATAAATTAATGGAAGATGGAGAAGTTTAATGCCACACTGAGAAACATTTCGGACAGAGACAAGCAGGCGGTGGACCTTCTACCCGAAAAGTGGCGCAACGCACCTTTAAGCTGCTATTGTAACTAGGGATGTCCCGATCCGATATTCAGTATCGGTAATGGCTCCTGATCCGGCTCCTTTATGAGTATCGGACAGTATTTACTTTAACTGTGGCATTTACCTGTATGTTTTAATCACATGTAATTTGTTTATGTTGTAAGGCGAACTCGGGTGTCCAGAAAGGCGCCTAATAAATAAAATGTATTATGATTATGATTATGATTATGATTATGATTATGATTATGATTATGATTATTGGATTTAGTCACGTGATTGGACCAATCCAGTTTCACGTGTTTTTGTGGCTTCAACACGCTTTACATCACATAACACCAACCTGCCCAGGGACGACAGGGGGAAATTAGCACTGGAGCTACAACCTGGTACAAAGCATCTCTCCTGTTAAGGTTCATGTATATTGTGCATTGTCCCTGTCTCATTAAATAGATAAACTAAACTAAACTTTACGGCAGCTGTAAATCTAAACGCCGCCATGTCGCTGTGTGGGACTTTTCACTACAACAAAACGAGAGTCAAACAGCGACGCAATCGCTGCAAACAAACAGTTTCTCATGGAGGAACCAGCAGAGCCACTTTAACACGACCAATTTGATTCATCAAATCAAAGAATCATCCGGACGAGTTTGAGATTTACAAGCGCAAGACGGCAAAGCCACAGCCGCAAACACTGACGGAGGCATTTCAAAGAAGGTCGGTAAGGCTTTCGTCGTCTAATGGACTTTTTAGAGCTAAGGTACAAACTTCATTACAGAGACGGCGCTACCGGAGCTATAAAAAAAAAAAAGGTATCGTCTCGGTATCGGAAAGAGCACTCCTTAAAAAAATCGGATTGGAAGCCAAAAAATCTTGATCGGGACGTCTCTAATTGTAACCACAGTGACCCCGGGACAGACCGACGGAGGTTCTGCCGATCTGCGCCATCCACCAACACTCTTTGACACCATTTTTATACTAAGCGAGGAGGGAAAAGTGTCTTGCCTAACGACGCAACAACAGTATATGGTAAAGTCACTTTACCCTATTGTCGCACCAACCCTGCTGTTTGCATTTTCCGGATCAGACCAAACGAGTCCGGTCACGGTCGCCTGTTAACTTTACTCATGGACAATCTGCTGATCTTCTCGGTAGCTCCTCCTGACAAAAATATGTGACTGACCCTTCAACAACGGTGCGATTGTCGAGAGCTGAAACAACAATCGCACCGTTGTTCCTTTCAACGGTCAACAATTGTCTTCAGTTGAAAGGTCTTATGATTAATATGACAAGTTTGTGGAGCCCGTCCTAAACAAATAATGACAAAATTCGAAATACACATTTGTGTATCATCGTCCATCCGAAATTGTTAACTAAAAAACGTGACAAAACGAGATACGAGACTGGGTCCACGAGAACGAGCTTAGACGAGATTTTAACTTGATTCCTAATATATATACATTTCCGATTCACTTTACAATTTTGCCCTCACAATTTTGTAGGGGTGTAACGATATCCAAGTCTCACGATATGATATTGTCACGGTATGAACTTCACGGTACGATATTCATTGCGATATCGTGGGAAAGCTCACGATATTACGATATTACACATAATAACAACACTGACATTCTAAAACGCTTTGCCCAGTCATTTGGTGCAACATTTATTGTCATTAGGGATGGAACGAAATCCAAATCTCTCTGTACGATATTTTCACCATAAACATCTCACCGTACCAGATTTATTGTAATATTTCAATTGTGAATATGCAACTTTTTCCTCTAAAAATGCCTTCACAAAACTTACTCCAAAGAATGAAGATTTCAAAGTGCTTAGAACAGTTATTTCTTCATGTCGTCTGCACTGAAACGGAGCAAAGGATCATGGTCTATGTAGTTCCCTCTGTTTTTTGGCTATTTCAGTATCAGAACTATTCATTTAAGCAAAGAGACTTGTGATTCGATATATTGTCATGGTCCACGATATTATTGTGAGACCTTTGACGATACGATCTCATGATATTTCAGTTATTGTTACATCCGTACAATTTTGTATTTATTTGATTTCATATTTTTGCTTCCACTGTAGTGCTGCTTTTTGGAACTGTAAGAGATGTAACCCACAAACCCGTAACCTCTTTTTCGTCCAATCCAAATCCGAACACTTTTGTGATTTTGTGGCGATTTTGTCTTGCGGTATGAGATCTTGTACCATCTCTAATACTTTGTCAGCATATCCAACTGACATATCTTCAGTTATAATCAAAATTTCACGTTTTCAATCAAAATTTTCAAACCGACTTGCATTTTCCCCGCAACCAAAATGAATGTTGCAAAGAGTTTATAAGCGCTTTTCACAAATTTTGAAGGTTGGCACGGTAATACTAACGACAGTAGCTCAGTTGGTGTGTATTTGAGTGTTTGCCCACTGATCCGAAGGTTTGCGGTTCGAATCCCACTCTGGACTGGCAACCTTTTTGTACACCGTGGTCCGAAGCGAGAAAAACGATCTGACGAAGGCTTTTTTTTTGGTCGAAAAGTCCCGCTCTCGACGTAAACATCATTGGTGGAGCTGTCCAATCTACTGGCCCACAGGTTGGCGGTGCGATTCCGCCTCCCAAAGATAAATTTTGTCGTCGTGTCCTTCGGCAAGACTCTTAACCCACCTCGCCCTTAGTGTTTACATCCATCGGTGTATGATTGTGCGCTCGTTTTACGTCAATAAAACGGTTTGTGTGCCTTGAAAGTGGAGAAGCGCGACATAAAAACGCAACCGTGACCAACTAGAATGCTAACCGTGCACTTCCTTATCATCGCTTTACAATGACATGTACACAGTAAACTTATTTTGACTCCAAGAGCTGCTTATATAATATATCTGGACTCGAGAAAGACACATTTTGCTCCAACACACGGGGGAAAAAAAGGCCTTTCAGATGCTCCTTCAAACGTGGCGAGGCAGACAGAACAGAGGCCCGTGTGTCCTCATCCATAATTCAAGCAAAAGTCTAATCAGCTACATAAACATCTTTGATAAATGTCAATAATGGAGCGCGCCTGTAATAGCAGTGTCTTTGTCTGCAGGGCCCCGGGGCCAGCACGCCGATGGGACGACTCCAAAAACACCAAAAATGAAGGATGGCCGTACGGAGAGACGGAAATGTGGAGGGGGGCGGGGGCAGATGTGGTTTTATGCATGTAGTTTGGGTAAAGGTCTGTTGTTCTGCTTTTATTATTCATTATATTTTTATTTTCTGTTTGCTATTGATTCATATTTGTGATTGAAATGAAATGTTTTAAGGTGTTATGGTACTGTGGAAAAGGGGACTCTTCTTTCTGCTCATTTTCATTCATTTTCTTTACGTTTAATGCTTTCTGAATGAAATAAACATATACATTAATACACATTTTCTTGATTTACTTTCCTTTTTTGACCATATAATGTAAGATTTTACTCTATTTTGTTGCATTGTCAAGACATACTGTATATGGAGATATAGTTTGGTACGTTTTGCAACTTAAGGAATTAGTTCTAGGTACAAATGCAATTGTATATACAGTATTTTTGTGTGTTTTGTCATTGTTGTAGTGTGATTGTATTTTAGGCGGCCTTTCTTTCTTCTGGCCAAGGGACGACTAATAAAAATGTGCTACAATCAGGCAACTCAGGCATGTTTATATCATTTTCATGCTGGTTAATACGCAAAGAAATGAGTAAAAGAAGCTTTTAGGGTCAAAATCATCTGGTTACGAAGCCTTTTTTTTGGTACTGAAATCAGAAAGCAATGGTGATGCGCTGTTAGCTTGCTAGTTATTCTTTAGCAGTGGTGTGAGGCTCAAAAACTAAACTGGTTTGACATCTGGAATTTGTGAAAACCCGCTGATAACTTTGGACCTCCGCAAACAGTTTGAAACAGAGTTCTGTTGTCATTACTTGAGTTTTATATGTTTTGTTAGAGAGAAATGTCAGGTCCTACAAAGGAGTTTTCTCTGTCACTTTAAATTTAATTGTCAAAATACTTAATAAAGGATTTAGAGCTGTTTTCAGTGCAATGACTAGAATTTTAAAATCACGTTTTAGTTTGTTTTGGAGACATAACCAAAACACAATAATTCAATATATTGTTTAAACAGTGACTTATCATCACTTGTTTTGTTTTGTACGTGTATTAATCTGTACTTTTGATGCATTTTATTTAAAGGTGCATTGCGTAACTTTTCAGGTGGAGGCTTGTTTCTATGGATATGTCATTGTTCTGCCCGTTGCGCAGTATGACATTAAACAGTTCTAATTTACGTTTATTCAATTACAGGTGGTTTTAAAACTCAAAAAATATCTAGAAAAACGTGTATTCTGACTGGGAGCGGGGTCGCCTCTCCACAGATCTGACCTGTAACTTGGTCTGGTTTGGTCTCCATGAAGATAAAAAGGTTTAAAACCAAACTGTGGAACATCCCAGACAAAGCAATAACATCTCCACGGAGAAAACCAAGCCTCATCGTGGACAAATGACACTCCGAAGGGTCCAGACGATTCCTTAAAAGACAAAACGCCAAAGACAGAGAAGAACTCCATCTCGTGCAATAAAGACGGACATTGTGGAGGAGATGCGTGCCCGGGTGGGAGGGGGGGAGGTGGGGGGTGAGGACACACAACAGCCTCCTTTGACACGGTCCCGAGCGGATAGGCTGAGGTCTGCAACCAATGACCAAGTAATAACACTCCTAATCCCAGGGACAATATTTGCGGAGCTCCCCTTGCTCTTCAAAGATGGATGACTTTAGCCCTTCACTTCCTCGCACCATCTCCACCTCCTCGGCATGTGCCCTTTTACATTTGTGCAAGGAATAATGAACAGATGTCGGCGACAGGTTCGAAAATTCACAATCATTCTGTCAAAATAACTGTCAAAACGTTATATGAGTGGAGGGTATTGGAATTAAAGGGTTCATGTTACGCTGTTTTCTGATGTGTTATAATGTTGTTTTCTCATCACAAACAAACCTGGAGTTGTGTTTTGTTTCGTTCACACATGTTTAACACACAAAATCTGTATGTTTAAGTATTTTTCTAAAACTGAAAAAAGTTCTGTTCCGCCTTGTGATGCCATGTGGTGATACAGGAAGTGCTTCACTGCATTTTTAAACTCCACACACTTTCACTGGAATCATTTAGGTACTTTCAGACCTGACAAAACCTAGTGCCTCCGCTCAGTTTCATTTCTCTCCAGTGACTCGGTCAGGGATCAGAAAACACTCGGCGGTTCGTTAAAAACTCCAGAAGTTGTAGTCGGTGAACCGGCCAATCAGGGAAGAGCTGTGAAGCCGTGACGTCAAACTGAAGCGCCTCTGGGTCCTTTTGTGTCCAGTACAACAGTAAACAAAACGGTCGAGATGGACGTAGACGAAGCCAAACATTTTGTGTTTTGTGTCGGCAATGATCCCCGACATCGAGGATTTAAAGCTGGAACAAGGAGAATGTTTGGTGAATTTTATCAAGGGGAAAAACGTTATTGCCTTTCTACAGACGGGATTTGCTGTTGTGCTGTGATTACTCGGACACCACTGAGCGTTCCGGCGCATTGCAGACGTCACCACCAAACAGCAGCGATTGGTTAAATAAAAAAAGTACCCGCCGACCGTCGAGCGAAGAAATCCTAATGCTGCGAGGTCAGACGGTTTCCACAAAGTGAAACCGGCTCATGAATCAGGCTAGCTGACCTCTACTGAACTAAAGGTAAAAAAAAGAAATGTTGTTAACTTGAAAAAGACCATTTCATGACATCACGAGGTGGGACGGAGCATTTTGAGCTTTGGAGATGTAAACAGTTACATAAATGGACTTTCATTTCTATGACTAAACTTGTTAAAAGAAATCGGTTTTGATTGTTTTTGACCCTTAAAATCTTGGGCAAAGCGACTCCCGACCAGAGCAGAGCCATCACTGTAATCCTAACTAGCATTCTAACTGCACACTTCCTGATCCTTGGACAATAAGATGCTTTATTTGGCTTATTTTGACATCAAGACCTGCTTATACAACATATATGTACTCGAACAATGCGCATAATACATGAATACATGAAGAAAAAAACATCTTCTAAACAAAAATACAACTAGAAATGCTTCAAATAAATCATTTTTGTGGCCTTTTTTGGTTCTATAGTAGAGCTGACGAGACAAATCGGAACCAGGGCTGTCAAATGCCAAATCTACCCAAGTGTCTGAGTAGTTCGCAGTTTCACACCAAGAAGGTCCCGTCTTCTTTTCCCAAACCAGGTGAGGCCTTCTTATGTGGCGTTGGCGAGTTCTCTCCACGTTGGCTAATCCCTCAGCAATGTTCTTCTGATTTTAATTTGGAAAGAGTCATTACGACAGCGACAGGAGTCTGATTGTTTGGCCTGTGTTGCAAAAATGTTAAGTCCAAAAAGATTGCACCTTCACGTAGAGCTTTAGGCTTACACTTTTTTCTTCTTTTTTCATCCAGACACACATTAAACGCATATAGTTTTGTTGTCCATTTAAGGATTTTATTTTATTTACTTTCTCCGAAGCTCAAAATGCTCTGTTCCACCTTGTGATGTCATGAAGCAGTAGAGATCGGCAATTCCAGAGCTGAAATTATTAACCTAGTGAAGGTGTTTAGAGTTTAAAAACACAGTGGAGCACTTCCTGTAGTACCACATGACATCACAAGGTGGAACAGTGTGTTTTCAGAGTGTTTTTTTGTTTCAGAGAAGCAATCAAAACCAAAATATGTAAGATTTTTGTGTTAATAACATGTGAACGAAGCCAAACACAACTCCAGGTCTGTTTGTGATGAGGAAACAACATTATAACATTAAAACCAGTGCAGAGATTCATAGATATAATTTTAAAATCGTACTTTTCATGTTCCAAAATGTGTCACATCGAGCTCAGTTCTGCTACGATACTGAGGAGGAAAACGGTGGAGCAGTTTTCACATCTGGTTCGTGACGGCAGCTCAGAAATGTTGTTTAAATGTTTTGTTTGAATCGAATCTGTTTAATCTAAGGTGTGTAAATGTTTTTTTTTTAGTATTGCACAGTTATAATGTTCAATTTTAATGTATTCATAAGATGGAGGCTTTAATTTTATCCGTTTTTTGGCTCTTGCTGCACCTACTTTTTCATCTAGTGCGTGTTTTTTTATTGTTATGTTATATATGTACTAAAAAACAAAAAGTAAAGGTAAAAAAGATCTCATTATTTGACATCACAAGGTGGAACTGAGCATTTTGAGAGTTTTTTTTAGCCATGCAGACAGACTGATCATAAAGGATTACTCAAGCACGCGCGAACGAAACGAAACAAAACGCAACTCCAGTACGTTTCTGACGAGGTACCGACATTCGAACATGGTTTAAACCTCGCAAGAATCCATTTTGCGTAATGTAGAACCTTTAATCCCTCATTCCTCCTCACACCGTTCCTTATTACCTCTTAAGACCCGTTCCCAAAATAATTAACAGATGTTGGTAACAAACTCCCGACAAATGAAAAGGCATCCGTCCGCTAATCAAACTGGACACTCGATACGCTCCTTGGGCTTTATCAATTACGCCGAGATAATTGACGACGTTTTTTTTTTCCTTTGTGCGCTGCAAGATTTCGCCTCCCTCCCCGTCGCTTCAAGACAAACCCGTTCCACAACAGCTCGCTTGCGACCATATGTTTAATATTAGCGGCAGCCTGTTCCAGTGGAGTGCTCCGAAAGCTGGGAAAATTGGATTAAATTGGCTAATGGCATGTTTAAAACCTACATAAAATGAATGGGCATGGAAGATATTACGCGGGGGCTCTTGTGGTGTTACGCTGTTTTCGTTCCCCGGGTAAACTTGGGGTTTTCGTCAAAGGCCAATAATGGCGCTCACAAGCCGCGCGACTGTTGGTCAATACTGTTATTAGAAACCGCACATTTTGATATGCCTTTCATTACGGCGTGGGGGTGTGGACGAGCGTGCCAGAGGGGTGTCTATGTCATTAAAACGTCATTTATTTAGACCAGAGGTATTTTAAGTACAGGCATGTGGGAGAACGGGGCAGCTGAAGTGTGGAGGGGTTTCGTCATGGGAGTTTTTAAAGGCTTTTTAGGAACCTCGGCGAGATCCCTGTTGGCAGAGACGGAAGACGAGGCAGTGCGATGATATGACGTCGAGGCTTTCCGTTGGCTTCCTCTGCGTCACGGGAAAGTACGAGAAATAATCGAGTGTCTGACAATGTTTTCACACAGCAAAAACTAGAGGGTTAAACTCTCAGGGTTAGGGTTATTTTAACTATTCGAAAGCTAAATGTGGGTTTGAGTTGGGGTTATTTCCCAGAGTTGATGTCGTTGAAGTTAATTCAGCTTCCCTTAGTGTTAATTTGGCACCTCCCACCCACTACGTCAAACTCCCATGAGAGTTTGAACCAGTTTTCTACATAATTTCATCTTAAATGAACTCAAACAAAGTGCAAAAATAAAACAGCTCAGTGTGTTGTTTAGCTAAATCAGGATAACCCTACAAAGTGGTACCCGTTTACTCTCAAAACGTTAATATAACTCTTGATTTCAGGGTTAAACGGGAACTTTCGTCCAGTGTTGCTTAATTAACATTTCCAAAAATGTTAAATTAGCTCTAGAACAGATTGGACTCATAGAAACCCTGAGAAAATGTTGAAATCGATTCTGTGAGAGTCAATTTTAACACTCCACTTTTTGTTGTGCCATGAACCTCCTCAGATTTTCCATCTCCAGGGTCGACGCGGGGTCTTAAAAGTCTTAAAAAGTCTTAAATTATGTTGTCCAAGTCTTATTTTCTCACAAAGGTCTTAAATTTCATTAGCCTACTTTTTGTATACTCTACTAGGCTGCAGTGCAACGTGAGACAAGACAATGTGAAAGCTTAATTTGTTTTGTTAGAATGTTATAAATAATTTTTTGGCCATTTTACAAGTAACGCATACGACTATAAATTAGTTCTCAATGAGATTTTATCATAAAAGTATTTTTTGTTACTTAAAGCAGTGAGTAATGGTCATAATTAAAATTGGATCTGGTGTTTTTCGCCCACATAATGGGTGCGATGTTGGTCTTAATTTTCATTTAAGTCCTCTTTAAAAAAGTCTTAAATTTGGGAGGGTCAAACCTGGGGATGCCCTGATCTCCTCTTTACAATTACCAGTGTCTTGGCCTTGGTTTGAGTGATATTTCAGTGGACATGCGGGTTGTAATTTGAAGAATTTTTTATTTAGTTCTAAAAATCGCAAGCTCTGCCCACACCCAGGTCCAAAAATAATTGAAGAATTTTGATTTAACCCAGAAAATCACAATTGCTCTTTTTTGTGCTTAAAATGGGCAGATTTGTTGTTTCTGGAGAGCTTCAATATACGTTGCCTTGTTTAACCCTTGGAGACCTAAGGGCAATTTCAGAAAATTTGTCCTCGTCTAGATTTTTTTCTTAATTTTGCTATTCAAACTGCCCCTTTTACCCCCAAATGAAGTGTTATACATCCCTTTTTTCAGTACAACCTGTTATTTCACAATCTGCTGCTGTAGTCGAATGTGATTAAAGCTATAGGACCAGAAATAGAAAATAAACATAACATGGATAAACAACTTTTTGGATATAAAAATGCTTAATTTAGGGCCTTAGCTACAAAACTGCAAAATATCAAGTCTGTCAAGCTATCAAGCTCTTTCAAAGGAAAAAAAAGAGTAAGTTTCTGTCTTTTACGGTTGGAAAGTTATGAGCGGTTATATAAATCCTATTCTCCGGTATAATATAGGATACTGTCAGTCTTGAAAGGTTAAACATTGTGCTTATCCACTTAAAACACATAGTTCTAAAAATATATTTCACCAGACTCTGTCCTACACAGATGAGACTGGGTGTTACGTGCAGGTGATGTTTTTCGACTTTACCAGTGCATTCAACACAATACAATCGCTGCTCCTGAAAGAGAAAGTGGGAGGATGGGAGTGGATCCTATTTTCATCTGTTGGATCCATAACTATCTGACTGAGCGGCCACAGTATGTCAGACTGGGGGAGTGCCTGTCAAAGACAGTGGTGAGCAGCACCGGGTCCCGCAGGGCACTGTATTATCGCCGTTCCTCTTCACTCTGTACACTGCAGACTGTGTATATAAATCTGCATCCTGTCACATTCAGAAATATTCTGATGATACAGCAGTTGTGGCATGTGTAAGAGGAGGGGATGAAGTGGAATACAGAGAGGGCATCAGTGCATTTACAGCCTGGACTAAGAGCAATGGTCTCATCCTAAATACATCTAAAACCAAGGAGATGATAGTGGACTTTAGGAGGAGGGAATGTGTGCATGTGCCAGTATCGATAGGAGGAGAGACTATTGAGATGGTGCAGTCATATAAATATCTTGAAGTCCATCTGGATAATAAACTGGACTGGTCTGTACATTGCAGAGAAGTGCACAAAAAGGACAGAGCAGACTTTTCTTTCTGAGAAGACTGAAATCTTTTGATGTCTGCAATGAGATGCATGTCTTTTATCAGTCAGTTGTAGCAGGTGCTCTTTTCTTTGGGGTTGTGTGCTGGGGCAGTGGTCTGACTGTAAGAGACAGTAGCTTGACAAGATAATTCGTAAGTGTGTTTCTGTCATGGGGGTGAGAGAGGACTCAGTGGGGGCCATTGTTGAGAGGAGGATGAGGAGCATGATCCAGTCCATCCTCAACAACAGCAGACATCCTCTCCACCAGATCGTTGGTGCTCAGAGAAGTAGACACAGTGACGGCTCCTCTCCCTGCGATGTAGAACTGAGAGGTTCAGGAAGTCGTTTATTCCTGCTGCTATAAGACTGTTTAACAGCTCTGGCTAATGGGCACCTTATTACTACTGTTAGTAGCTTTTAACTATTAACTTATTTATTTTATTGTTAATGTATTTATGTATGTAGGTTTTTAAATTTTAAATGGTCTTTGATTTGTGCGTCTTGTTTAATGTTTAATGTCTATGCTACTGGACAACTTGAACTTCCCCTCATGGGGATGAATAAAGTATATCTATCTATCTATCGATCTATCTATCTATCTATCTATCTATCTATCTATCTATCTATCTATTGACCAAGGATGGAGGCACTGACACCTACAGATTTCAGACAATAAACTCCGTTAGGAAATGCCATGAGGGAATATTCTGGATTCAAGCGTCTTAAACGTGTCTAGATGCTCCTCTGTTTCCTTCTTCACCCGGTGACAGGCCTTTGTCAGAAGAACCCTCCTGAAGGCCAAGCTCATCAGAGCACGGCTGTGATTTGATTACTGAGAGACATGATAATGGCCCATTTAAGAGAAGAGCTGCAGTCAGGGGCCCACACTCAGGGGCCCACACAGCAGGGGCCCGGTTTAAACAGAGCTAATGTTAGGACAAGGGCCTCAGGATTGGGCTGATGTGTTATCATTATGGACTTAATGAAGCTGAAGCAGGAACTCGACCAGGACTGGGTGTAGTGTCCTCGTCTCCTGTCTCCTCAGTGTCTCTGTTAGAGCCAATCACAGGCCACGACTTTTGCCCGTCAGCCAATCACCACCGCTGATGCTCACGCTGCACTTCAGCCTGTTTAATCAGAAATCCAAACTGTTTTGTGTCTGTGCAGAGGAGGCGCTGTGTGGACACTAAAGACGTCTGTGATTTTCTCTCAAGCTTTTAGGGCAGAAGTGATTTAAAAAAGCTGCACAACGGAGAGGGCATTGTTCCCCATTCATTCCTGTTCATTCAGACTGAACACGGACAGAAAAAGACGGAGATAAAAACATTTCCAGCACCAAAATGTCTGGCTGTTCTGTGTGTGGTTGTCAGAATCGATATTCTACAGGTGGACTAAAGTTTTAAAGTTTTACTCACTGATCGCACAAGGACCTGGCAGTCGGACACCGTTTGTCAAAGTCAAAGCTGAGGAAATATTCGTGATCTTCTGACGATAATCCTTTCGCAGACCTCGACAAGCTGCTGAGTTCTGCCAAATTTCTGTTGCCAAAATGCGCAACCGAGCCTACGTCATCACTGTTTAGGGTCTTTAAAAGGGTCTACTGGGTTTAAATACAGTTTGGTTTCTCATCGTGTTCTGTTGTTGTGATGCTTCAGCCAATCAGCTTCACATTTTCTAAAACATGGTTGGGATATTAATCTAAGTTCTGAGTAATATGAAGTGTACAGAAACAAACTGTTGGCGTTTCTTCAGATTTTTAATGCATTTTGATATTTTCTTTTGCTCCAATATGACAGTCGCCTGCTTGTGTTTAATGAACAAACTACTGCCCTGGAAAATGCATCAAGAGAAGAAAAATGCCTAAAGAACCATTCACCCAAGTCGACTTTGTCTGTTATTAAAACTCCAGCCATAGAATTCCTGCTGTTATTAGTCGCACCACATGATGCACGGTCGCACCACGTGACATTTTAACACTTTAAGGACAAAAAACATGCAGAATAACTCATGATTTCTGAAAAAAATGATTTGGTTCCATGGAGGTCAGAGGTGCTACAGAAATGTGGTGAATTATTATGAAATTTTAACCTTTTTAACTGAGGAAATTGCAACTGGACATCGCCATGTGTGTCTTTTTGAAGCCTAACCTTGTGCACTAAAAAATGGAGTCTAACTGTACCCAAATGCTCACCCCCTTTCTTATAAACATCTCAATTTCTTGTGGCCACTAAAATGAGTAGCTCTTTGGTATTTTTGTTTTGTAAAGGTATCTCATGTTTTTTTTTTAAGTTTCAATTTCGTTTTTTGATGCTCTGAGTTCCCCCTCGTTTTGCTCACTGGTTCGTCAAGTTGTTGTGCACAGTTTTGCGTCATGTTTTTGTATATTTATGGAGAACTGCACAGGATTTTACAAAGACAGAGATCGCTAAATGACCCAAATGTGCATAGTTGACATCTAAAACCTCATCAGGCGTGTTTTCAATGAGGGAATAAGGTTATAAAGAGATAGAAATCTCAAATAAACGCTCAATCTTTAAGGAAACCAAACTTCAGGTAAGTCAGGCTCTCGTTCCTCTCACTTTACAGGAAGAGTCAGAACATAATATGACTTTTAATACGGCGCACACATCCTTATCTCCGCTCTCTACCCTCTATTCAAACGCCGGGCCCATTGTCCGCTGCCAGTCCCACAGCGTTCCTGCCCTATCAGCGCCGTACCAGTCGCCTTGAGAGCCAAACGCCCAGATAAAAAGCTTTTTGTGAAGAAAGTCAAACAGATGGGACGAGTCTGAAAGTGCACCTTGAACGCCCCGTCCCGTGTAGGGTATCTCGGAGCCTGGCCATCCGCCCTCCTGAGAGAGAGGGCAAACACTTGAGGAGGCGCGATAGGAGAGCGAGCAGATAAGTGCGAGGGTGAACCAGGTCAAGAAGCGTGAGAGGGCGCGAGGACCAGGGAGCCGGTGCAACCCGAGAGGAAGTTTAAGACCTAAAAAACTGAATTCTGAATTTAAATAAAGGGTTGGTGTATTGGTTGATGAATGGATGAGGGTTGTAGCTAAACGAAATTCTTGGTTGTCGATGTCTTGCAGCGGAAGTCGTCCACATTTCCTGGGGGTGTGACGCTAAATGTTGGCTCTGTTCTGTCTGAAACTTAACTCAAGTTCAATCTGAGCTTTGTTTTAAGGTAATCTGACCAGAAAGAGCTAATTTAGTTGACTTTTTGTTGAAAACCAAACTCCTAAATAAGACTATGAACGCTTTTAATGATCACAGGCTTCTGAAAATGCGTTGTTTCAGTCAATTTTGTGTTTTTTCTTGAGTTCTCAGACTTTTTTGGCACCGTTTCCTCATCTGTGGTTGTTGTAGTTTTAGCTATGTCAGTTTTTTCTGCTCAGATTGTGTTAAAACAAAACTCAGATTAAAGTCTAACTCGAGTAACAGCTTCAGTTAGCATCACACCCCCAGGAAATGCTGAGGACTTCAGCTTCAGGTAACAACAGACAACCAAGAATTTCATTTGACTACAGCCCTAATCGAATACATCAACCCTTTTTTATTTGGAAGTCTTTTTTTTTTTTGATAAAAGGATCCAGGATAAGGCAGCACGGTGGCTGAGTGGCAACACTCAGGCCTCACAGCAAGAAGGTTGCGGGTTTGATCCCCGGGTCGCCCGGGCCTTTCTGTGTGGAGTTTGCATGTTCTCCCCGTGTCTGGATGGGTTTCCTCCGGGTACTCCGGTTTCCCCCATCAACTCAAAACATGCAGCACCTGAACTAACATCAAGGACCATGATGTCCACCCTCCTGTGGGCTCACCACCCACAGAGGGGTTCATGGGGGGGTCAGGTGCTGTGAGGATTGGGCAGCAAACTGCCCCCGTGACCCAGCTGGATTAAGCGGGAGAAGATGGATGGATCCAGGATAAAAAAATAAAAAACTCTAATAGGAGTTAGTTTGTCACTGCACTAAGATAAAATCATAATAATAGTAAAAAGAGACTAAAAGTGTTTTTGAGATGACTGCAGAAGCTTGTCAGAGATGTCGGTCATCAAAAAAGTTCTTTTTGTTGAGTTGTTAACTTCACATTTAACACCAAAATGTCCCGGAATCCATTACAGAGAAGATGTTATAAAATTATAAATAAAAATAAAATGAACAAAATCTAAATGGTGCACTGGAATCTGCCAGTGGTTTTAAGTGCAAAAACTTGTTTTTCTTATTTTAAGTGTATAAAGATGTATTTTCACATTTTAAGTACAAAGTCATGTTCCACTACAGATCATTTTACTTGAGTGAAATTTAGTCAAAACATGGTCAAACTTTCTTAATTCAAGTCATCTTAACTTGACTAGATTTAGTTTTTAAAGTGTAAGACGTTTATTTACCTTCAAATAGATAGAAAATCACAAAAAATCTATATTGCAATACACTGTTTTTCTTCAGGTCCCAGAGGATATATATCTATCTCATTTTCGCTGTCATTAAAGTGTAAAAACCTGAACCTAACAACAACTAGCATGCTAACTTCCTGATTCTCGAACAATAAAATGCTTTCTAATAGATGCAGACAGTACACGGAGGACTTATTTTGATCTAAAGAGCCGCTTATAGGGAAGATACTGTACGTTTTGCTCAAATACACGGGGAAAAACCAAGTACGGGGCTTTTAAGGACGATTCCCGCTAAACGTGGGCATCCGCCACATTCTGTACGTGGCGACACCGCCGAGGCCGAGCTCCATCTCGTCCTATCGCTAAGTCAACACGAGCCGGGTAAACAGAGGAGCCGGCGAGCATACTTTTCACCTTTCCACACACCGCGCTCTGAAAGACAGATACGCAAAATCACACCACCAAAAGTCAACAGCGCAGACGCAAGGACAATACCGAGAGCCGTTATGAAGCAGCAAAACAAAGTCGTATCAAGGTCCAAAGCTCCAGGACCGACAGGAAGGGCCGGAGGGAAGACTCGGACGGGCCTGGACCTGTCATGACCCCTGTAGGATTAATAATCTGTGTTTAAAAGACGGAGCTTTGTCCTTGTGGTGTAACTTTGTCATGATACCAAAGTTTGAAGCACAATATGTTGCTTAGAGAGACAATATTATGCTATTTTCTATGTTCTAATGTTGTTTCCCTCACATCTTTTCTTCTCTCAGGCTGAAAACACTCTTTCACTAGAAGCTTTTGGATCATTTCAGCCCAGGAATTGTCCGTCTCTACTGAACTTAAGTTAAAAAGTAGCCGTTTAAAACTGGAAACCTGAAAACTACCACCAAAATGAAATCGCAAAGTGGAACCGAGCATTTTGAGCTTTGCAGATGTAGACAGACGAATAAACCAGGATTTCTCAAAAGTGTGTGAATGAAACAACAAAATAAAACAAGTATGTTTTTGATGAGGTGACAACATTATAACATGACTTAAAGCTCAGAAGAGTCACTTGTGTGTGATATAAAACCTTTACATTTTGAGCATTTTGGAAGTCTATTTGGTTCAACAAAATAATAATAATACAAGAGTGTGCTATCAAATATCCTCCACGAACAAACGAGAAGAGAGAAAGTAGTTATAAATTACAAGGAACTCCTTTTTTTTTTTTTTCTAAACCTAAATTTAGGACAAAACCAAAGGAACAAAGTGTTTCAATCCAGGAGTCAGTCTTTGGAACAGTCTTGGTTGCGAAAATAAAACTTCCAAGTCTATTAAAGTTTTTAAGAAAAGTGTGAAAGTAGCATTATTGAAAAGATATAATACTTCTGTGGAAAAAGAAGAGTATGTTTGTTTTTTTGTTGAACGTATACAGCACAACCCACTGGAGTTGTGATATAATTTTGAGTTGATAAGAGGCAGATGTTATAATCTTTTGCTTCTTTCTGTGCCTTTTCATTCATATTTATGTTAAAGTTGTGTAGATTGACGTATGTTCCATTTGCTTTTGTTTTGTTTTAATGAATGAAATAAAGAAAGAAAAGACAGAAAGAAAAGAACACCATTAAAGCTAGTACCTATTAACTCTGAATCTTGCTTTTATAGTAGAGATGCACCGACATCGATACTGGTGTTGGATATCGATGCTAATACTGAAAATGTTGCTTGATTGGGTAACAGTGCCTTGACATATGTTATTGGACGTAACATGACTCAATTTACAGGCAGATTTTTGGCTTCGATCTTATTTCATTGCTTAGCATTTTATCACTAAGATGTTCAGATGTGATTTGAAGGACAAATAACAGTTACATAACAAAATTTAATCTCTTGCGTAACAAGTTAACTGGCTTTTTCTTTTCAAAACTCTGAGTATACAAAATAAAAAAAAAATGTAATATACAAAATATACAAAGCATTGTCTCCAATAACCTACTTTGCAATTTTGCATATTTGAATCAAACAAAAAAGAAAAAAAAATACACACACACATACCTGCACAATAATAATAATAATAATAATAATAATAATAATAATAATAATAATAATAATAATAATAATAATAATAATAATAATAATAATAATAATAATAATAAAGAGCTGTGTCAGTATTTATTTATGCCCCTGTATGTGAATAAATCAGACAAAAAAAATAAAAAAAATAAAAAATAAAATACTACCAAAACAATCAATAAAAAGTTTCCAGATAACATAAAAAAAGCTCTTGTGTGTTTCTCAGTGAAAACCTATTTTAAGTATTGCATTATATCTCAGAAGATTTTGGTGGGATGTTTTTTTGTTTTTTGCTTTTCCAGTTCAGTAAAATCAGGGACCTGGGCCATAATGTAGCACAACTCAGGACTTTCTTTTGCTTAACGTTAAAACACACATCGACAGTTGGTGCTCCAAATAGTCGTAGTCGAGTCCATCGGAAGCCGAGTCTTGAAGTTCACAGATAGAGTCTCATAAGTTTCCGGTCTACAGCGATCCCAAAGCCGCAATTTTGTCACGCGTCACTCAATCGTAACCTTAAAAGACGTTATTCCAAAAACCTGCTCCGCCATTGGGTCCCGGGCCTCCTGCACGTCGCCCTTTATGCAAATAGAAGAGCAGAACAAACGGGTGCGGCGCTTTGAGTCACGACGCTGAGGTGTGAGGAGTCGGACACAGGTCGCTGTATCACGAGAAAACCAGGACGGTACGACAGAAGAGGGAAGGAGGGAACCGACGAGAAAGAAATGGAGCGAAGGGGAGAGTGGCGGAGCTTGTGTTGCCATGTTGGAGCTTGTTGAAGAAAGAGTCAGTTCAGAAGATAAATGAATTCAGTGTTTGTTTGATGTGACGTAATTAGAATAGCAAAACCGACAAGTGTTTTGACTCATCTGAGCAGGAATCGACACTCAAAAAGTCACAAGACAGTCGTCAACAGGGGTGGAGTGGGGATTTTTTAAGTGGGGGTACGCGATTCTTGACGTAATCGACCCTCCCCCCTAAACCAGGACTAAACCAGGACTAATCTTGGACTTGAGAGCTGGAGAGGTGTCCGCAAATTGTGATCAGGCGACGGTTGCATTTAGCCCCATGGATCGTGGAGCATTGCACTGGTTCTTCCTCCTGCGATCACCCGACGTCTACACGAGCGCCTCCCTGAGTCAGTCTCGACACTCAGTCCTGGTTCAGTATGGTGTAATCCTGGTTTAGACCTGGTTTAGAACTGGTTTAACCCTGGTTTAGTCCTCCTGGTTCAGTCCTTGTCTACCAGGACTAAACCCGGTCTAAACCAGGTCTAAACCGGGACTAATCTCGAACTTGAGAGTGCGAGAGAGAACCTCGAGTCCGTGGAGTAGGGTTTCTGCAAATCATGATTGTTTAGCTCCGTGGGGTGTGGAGCTCACCCGACTTCTACGCAAGCTCACTCCGGGTCCATCTTGACACTCACCAGTCCTGGTTCTGTTCGGTTTAGACCTGGTTTAGTCCTGGTTCAGACCTGGTTTAGTCCTCCTGGTTCAGTCCTGGTCCCCTCATGTCACTTATAGGACAGTACTACAGAGATCATGAGCCTGTGCAGGTTGTTTTCACCATTGCCAATTGCTCCAGTTTGACATTTAAGTTGTGGCTATTTTATATTTGTTATTTTTTAAATCCCAGTGGACCACGGCCACTACACCCCTGGACATCAATGGGCGTGCGTTGCAGAAACTTTGCTCGAATCTACTAACAAATACTGTTTTTACTGAATAAACCTTGGTCTACATTTTGCCTCTGCTCTGCGCCAAAGGAGAATAAACCCTGGCTCGAATATTGTCCTTTGTGTTGCTTCGGATTCACCAAATAAGAGAACGGTTTTACTTTACTTTTCTTACAATGTGGCGGCAGCACCAAACAAACAAACGACTCAGGACGCACCAGGATCAGAGTGAAGCAAATGATCCGTCAGAGCAGCAACATCACAACATCTGCCCCACAGTGAGCAAACACACAGACGCACTGTTTCAGGAGGGAGATTTTATCTGTTAACCCATTTACGCCTGAAAAAAAACGCCTGAAAAAAACGCCTATAAAAACCAATGCTATTCTAGGTCCTTATCGCCTGAGGGTTTTTGAAGAATTTTGATTTCGTTTATGAAAACCTCAATATCTCAGCCTCTGATGCACATAAAGACATGAAATTAATTGTAGTTAAAAGGTAAAACTCTCAACTTGTATTAAATTGCATCATGAAATTTGACAAAATGAAAAATGAAATGAAATTTGTGTCATGAAAATGTGGACAAATCAACAACACTGCAGTGCAAAAAACAATCTAGTCAAGCCAAAATGACTTGAATTAAGATAGTTTTATCATAATTTGAGTAAATTTCACTTGACAAGTAAAATTATCTTCCAGTGGAACAAGACTTTTTGTACTTAAAATATGAAAATACATATCGCTCTACTCAAAATAAGAAAAACAACTTTTTGCACTTAAATAAGAAATAAAATCAAATGTTGCTTGAATTAAGAAAAACAAACTTATTCCACTGGCAGATCATTTTACTTGTCAAGCTGAATCAGCTCAAATAAAGTAAAATGTTCTTAATTTAAGTCATTTTAACTTACGTACAGATTGTTTTTTCGCAGTGTGCACCACGCAGCGTCCGGCATAAATCAGTGAACTTCTGGTTGATTCTCTGGTTGAGTCCATAAAGCGGCCGATCATTGACTCCATAGAGAAGTCTTTGACTCTTTGAAATGTGAATGTCAAGACAAACTAAACGGATTACAGAACAAACACAATGACACAACATGGATTTTTATTTCATTTGGGATAATTGTGGCGTGAGGAAAGCTTTAGGAATTTGTTAGTAATGTTTTATTTGATGGTTTGGGTTTTATTTGAGTCGTTTTAACACGTAAGATGTTAAAAAGGGGGTAACTTGTGGATGTCGTCCGTGCATGTTGGAGTAATTTTGCGACTCTCCTGGGCACTAACCAAACTCTCCTTACCATTAGCTGTAAGATTGGGTGCAAAGCTCAGTCCAAAAGCTTACGTCACCCATACTTCCCCACGACAAATCTCCATAAATACACAAAAGCAGGACCCAAAACTATACGCAGCAACTCGACTAACCTGATGTGAAGGTTCAAAAGGTGAACATGATGATCTAAATGTGTTATGATACCATTTAATACCTCATAAAAGTAGAAAAGAAATGCTCTTTCTTCCAGGACAATAGATCCTTTGGTTCAAAAACCCCTCGTGCACATTTTCATCATAGTACTTGACTTTCAGTTATGTTTGTCTATTTATTTTACCAGTAACAAACAAACTCATCCTTCTTTTCCTTGACACATCCTTCCACCTGAGCGTTTGCCCTCTTCCTCCCTCACTCAGGCCCGGGGAATCGGATCTCGACTCCCATTCACTCCGACACAATACCATACCTCTGGCTTTTGTGTGGCAACATGTGCGCATCAATGGAGGAGCGGGGCCAATCTCACCGCAGATAATGGCCCCATAGTCCTCCTGACAGTACATCCACCAAGTCCGCCGTCTCTGGGGCCCTCGTCTCCCCCGACCGAACCTCGCCGCTCTATCATGTAGCGCTAAAGGGGGCTGGGCGTAATGGTTTTGAAATGGATGACCCGCGCCCGTCCCGTAGAGACAGGGGGGTAGGTAGGTAGGTGGTGGTGGTGTGTGGGGGGGTGGTGGCCGGTCTCGTAGCCCGGGGCGGAAGGGGGCAGATTGAGCTGTCGGTCTCGCCGAAATGAGCCCGAGTTAACGCGAGTGTGGTAGCGCTGACGTCGCCGCGGGGAGGACAGCGGAGAGCTTCCTGATGGGTTTGGCGCACCGACAAGGCAGTTATGGATTATGGCCTAACTCCCCGGAAAAGTCGAGCGAGCGCAGACAAGGCGGTGATGCCGTCGAGCCGGGTTACACGTCAGATCTGTGGAGAGGCGACGGAAGATGTGTTCAATCACGGCAAAAATGCACTTGTAATTGAATAAATGCAAGATAGATAATGCCATATGGTGGAACATTCGAGGCATACATTCAAATGCCGCTGTACGTGAATCAATAATCAATCAGAGACAAAAAAACAACAAAAAATGTAAATATAAAAAAAAAACACCTGCAGAAAAAGAAAATATAAAAAAATAAAACATTTAAAAATGCCCACAGAATAAATAAAAAAATAATAATAATCATAATCATAATAATAATAATAATCATAATCATAATCATAATCATAATAAATACTATAAGGTTGTCTCAGTACGTATCTACTACTAAAATAGTCAATAAATTTGCCAGATTGCATAAAAAAAGCTCTTGTTTATTTGTCAGTCAAAACTAATTTTTCTAAGTAGTTAAGTTATTGTAAGTATTGCATTGTCTCTCATTCAAGGTATCCCCTATGCCCCTGTACATGAATCAGTCAAAGACAAAAAACAAACCAAAACAAACTGAAATATTTAGAAAAAATGGCAAAATAAATAAATAAAAAATAATGATGATATCTATTATTGGATGTAATATGACTATTTATAGGCAGATTTTGGCTTAGATAGTATTTTATCGCTTAGTAATTTAGCACTAAGGTGTTCAGACATGATTTGAAGGACAAATAACAGTTACATAACAAAATTTGATCTCTTGCGTAACAAGTTAACTGGCTTTTCTTTTTTTATTGTCTCCAATTACCTACTTCGAAATTTTGCATATTTGAATCTGACAAAACAATTTTGCATATTTGAATCTGACAAAAAAAAGCAAAAAAAACCCCAAAACATCTGCACAAAAAAATTTATAAATGAAATAAAAATAATATTATAAGGCCGTCTCAATATTTATTCATGCTCAGACAAAAAAATAACAAAAAAATTGAAATATAAAAAAAAAATGCCAGCAGAATAAAAAAACATAAAGAAGAAGAAGAAGAAGAAGAAGAAGAAGAAGAAGAAGACCCAGCCAGATACAGCAGAAGAAGATGGATGGAAAACTGATCCAAATGTGTTATGTCGCTGTCATTTATCTCTGAAGTCCCTACAGAAAGTCTTTGCATAAATTCAAGTTCATTCTGAGACTTTCCGGTCCAATCAGTAACGTGTTGCCAGTTCCTATGACTAAAACAACCCAAAAGCTATGGCTGCATTCACACTACAACACACCAGCACTACAAGAACAGAACCAAGACCCAAAACAGGACTAGAACTCAACCAGGACTGAAACCAGAAGGAACAAAAGTCACAAGTCACAGCTATTACCTTTGAGAAAACATTTTGACGAAACTGTCTCCCTCCGACCAGTAAATAATTGGTTTCAACCATCTAAAAACCACAGTTCGCTTAATTTTCTCATTTCCAAATAAAAGTGACTGTGACTTGGCCTGGTGGAGCTGGAGAACCTCGGCTTTGTTGTGCGACCGCAGTCCTCACAGAGCCACATAATGAACCATCGCCACTCGCAGTAAAAGAACCCACAGAAATGTCACCAATGTCGTCAAACTTTTGGGACAGAACTGCGCGATAAATGGAGTGTATTGCTGCATAGGTTACGCACGTGTCAGAACTCAGGAACTGTTCGTTAGCATGCTAGTTGTTGGCTTTACCGTCACGTGAAAAACTCCACCCTCGTCTTTGAAAGTTGTGAAAAGCACTTATGCATGTTTGAGTCATACTTTATCGGCCTCTTTCACCTACCAACTAATCCCCGCCCACGTCCTTTTCCATTTGATTCAGCAGCGTGGGAATGAACTCATCCATCTCCAAGACAAAGACAAGTCAGATCTGTGGTGAGGCAATCCCACAAAGTAAGAATGCATGTTTTCTAAGGCATTTCTGAGCAATGTAGTGGACTCAATTTAATGTCATACTGTAAAACAATGACATTCCCATGGAGATGAGCTGGAAGCAGACCGAACCCTACCTGATAAGTTACACAGTGGTGGCAGCATAACTTATATGTTCTTCTCATGCCCTCATATCAAAACCTATCGGGAGAAAATTATGAGTAAAATGAGTAACACTGTAGGAGTGAATATCGTACAGAAGCTGAGGGGCTCACGGCAAATGCAAACGCCACAACACACCAAAAAAACACATAATGGAAGTGGCCGTGAGACTCTATTTTCCGATGGACCAATCGAAGGGGATCAAGCGGGAAATTATTTACAACAGTCAAACAGTGACATCGATCCGGGCCACAAAACAATACATTACTTTTACTTATATTTCCAACTTCATTCACTTCTCCGTTCCTTTACTTTTCACACTTTTCTTCTTCTTCAACTTTTCCCATTCACTTCCCGCTTGATCCTCCTCACTTGGAGAGAGACTAGCGCTTTTTGTCGTGTTGCGATGTTTGCATTTGTGTTGCGGCCTTTGCATTTGTGTTGTGGTGTTTGTATTTGTGTTGCGGCCTTTGCATTTGTGTTGCAGCCTTTGCATTTGTGTTGTGGTGTTTGTATTTGTGTTGTGGTGTTTGCATTTGTGTTGTGGTGTTTGCATTTGTGTTGTGGTGTTTGTATTTGTGTTGTGGTGTTTGCATTTGTGTTGTGGTGTTTGTATTTGTGTTGTGGCGTTTGTATTTGTGTTGTGGTGTTTGTATTTGTTTTGTGGCGTTTGCATTTGTGTTGTGGCGTTTGTGTTGTGGTGTTTCCATTTGTGTTGTGGTGTTTGCATTTATGTTGTGGTGTTTGTATTTGTGTTGTGATGTTTGCATTTGTGTTGTGGTGTTTGTATTTATGTTGTGGTGTTTGTATTTATGTTGTGGTGTTTGTATTTATGTTGTGGTGTTTGTATTTGTGTTGTGGTGTTTGTATTTGTGTTGCGGCCTTTGCATTTGTGTTGCAGCCTTTGCATTTGTGTTGTGGTGTTTGTATTTGTGTTGCAGCCTTTGCATTTGTGTTGCGGCCTTTGCATTTGTGTTGCGGCCTTTGCATTTGTGTTGCGGCCTTTGCATTTGTGTTGTGGTGTTTGTATTTGTTGTGAGCTGTTCCGGGTCGGAAAATAGAGTCCCGTGGTCACTTCCATTGAAAAGGGAAAAGGGGCCAGATAACATATAGAGTTCCTACAACGCCTTAAAAAGTCTTAAATGCATTGAATTTATGAATTTGGAAATAATACCTTAAAAAGACTAGAAAAAGTATTGAATTTTTATATCTGGGTCTTAAAATTTGTGCAGTACATAACTTCTCCGTATCACATTTTTCCTCAGAAGTTTAACTTGTCGACCACCATCATTTGGTTAAATAACGTCGCCTAAATAAAGAGCGGCGAAACCAAAATACTCAAAACACGTCGTCACTGAAGATCACCACAAGCAATAAGCTGAGCAGAAGTGCAAAACATCAAAGGGAATCTCAGCAGAGCACAATGTTTTATTAACGCTGTTCTGTTGTTTTTTAATGTTGGTTTTATGTTCCTGAGTGACACATTTCATGCCGTGGTTATCGGGAAGTCTTTCCACTCTTCATATTACTTTGTTTGAGAAATAAATGGACACAAATTCAAGAATTTTGTTTTTCTTTGCTGTAGATCTGTGAAATCGGTATTAAGTTTTTATATAAATCGCCTTATAAAGGTCTTACAAATACTTGAATTTCACTTGAAGAAACCTGTAGGAACCCTGAACATACGATTACTTCTACTTTACTTTCTTTCTTTTTCATTAATTTCTTGTATGTTTGATGTTGTGACACTGTTAATGACTTTTTATACTTGATGAATGAAATAAAAAACATTTTAAAAAAGCTGAGTGGGGCCTGACGCTGGACTATAAACCAGCCTTAAAGGGGAGAATGAGGGACGGGTCTCTTTTAGTCTATTTGTCTTGCCGTAGATGAGCTTGGTGGAGGAAAGGAAGGGGGGTAGCTTGGACAGGCGGCGATGGAGGGGGGCTCTTAAGGGACCCCTGTGATAGCCATCAACTTCTGATTGTTATGACTGCTCGTGATAAGAGTCTAGCAGAGGAATGGTCCCAAATGCCCCCCCACCTCCCCTCAGTCCCAGTCCCTCTCCAGACAGGATATCATCGACAAAACAAGCCGGTCAAATCTACCGTTGTACAGAGGAAGATGGACGATCGATTTTTTCAGACAGTCCTGGCGTTGGAGTTTGAAGGGTTTGGCGATGTGTGCGGCGGAAAGTGATGTTGGATCTTATGGAGGTGGAAGGGTTGACTGGTTTGGCCCGAAGCGGCATTTCTTAACCAGAGGTGCATGAAACACTAGAGGTACAGGAAGATTTTGTACAGTATTACTACTACTTCGACGACTATGACCTCTAATACAACAGTTTATACTTTTGACCACTACTAATTTTTACTACTACTACTGCAAAAATCAATGTCACTTAGGGATGTAACAATAACCAAAATATGGTGATATCGTATCATCAAAGGTCTCACAATAATATCGTGGACCGTCACAATATATCGAATCACAAGTCTCTTTGCTTAAATGAATAGTTCTGATGCAGAAATAGCTAAAAAAAAACAGAGGGAACTACATAGACCATGATCCTTTGCTCCGTTTCAGTGCAGACGACATGAAGAAATTGTAAAAGATGTAGATGAAGATGTAAAAGAAAGCACTTTTAGATCTTCATTCTTCGGATTAAGTCTTGTGAAGGCATTTTTAGAGGAAAAAGTAGCAGATTCACAGTCAAAATATTGTAATAAATATGATACGGTGAGATGTTTATGGTGAAAATATCGTACGCAGAGATTTGGATTTCGTTCCATCCCTAATGACAATAAATGTTGTACCAAATGACTGGTCAAAGCATTTTAGAATGTCAGTCTTGTTATTAAATAGAATATCGTAATATCGTGAGCTTTCCCACGATATCGCAATAAATATCGTACCGTGAGACTTGGATATCGTTACACCCCTAATATCACTACAACAATGAATTACTGTTGGTACCACTTCACAAAATAAGTCTTGTGCGAATGAAACAAAACACAACTCCAGGTATGTTTTTGATGAAGTAACAACATTTGTGAGTTTAATTGATTTCTATGGAGACGTATTTGCCTGTATGAGGAAAATATGTATTGAACCCGTGGCCAAATTGACGGCAAAATAATGGGCCGATGTGCAGTGTTTTGGCCTGTGCAATATTTTATTATTTGGCCCCCGTGAACCCAGCTCTTTGGGACAACAGATCCTTCGGCTTTAATCCAGTGTGTTTACGTTCATGTTGTATTGTGCCTGTCCATTAATATGCTCAGTCCCAACCAAATAAATCCATAAATAAACTTTTTAACGTTCCTTAAAGCTCACAAGAGTAAATTTTGCGTAATGTAGCACCTTTAGGGAAACTATTACACTATTCTACGCTCCAACCAGGTATTATACATTATTTAAATTAACCATAGCGGAGTAAAGAGTTATATAAATACCTACTTAGTAAATAAATCTATAAAGCAGAGTGTGCAAAAGTGCTAGAGGAGTTAGCATCTCGGGTTTCCTGAGATGCTAATTTGAAAAAAGCAAAAGCACCGACTTCTATATTTAGTCTGAAACTTGATCTCAACATTATGGAGTCGGTCCAAGATTAACACATGCAGACAGGAGGGTTTGTCTCTAGTTCTTATAACATGTACAAGGATCAATGATGGTTGGGATATTAGTCTAAGTTCTGAGTAACATGGAGTGTATAGAAACAAACTGTTGGCATTTCTTTTGATTTTTAATGCATTTTGATATTTTCTTTTCATGTCCAATATGACAGTCGCCTGCTTGTGTTTAATGAACAAACTACTGCCCTGGAAAATGCATCAAATGAAGAAAAATGCCTAAAGAACCATTCACCCAAGTCGACTTTGTCTGTTATTAAACTCCAGCCACAGAATTCCTGCTGTTATTGGTCGCATCACATGACATTTTAACACTTTTAAGTACAAATAAAGCAATTTTAAGGTTATTCTTGGTTGCACCACATGACATTTTACACTAAAAATGCTTAATATAAATGTTAAACATAGAATTATGCACCTGGCACTGTAAATATTTGAAAAAGTTAAACAGAATCTAATATTTTTTTTATATTTTAAACTTTGCCTGTTGAAAATGCTTATACGGCATTGACCCATTTATTTTGAATACAGCACTTTAAACTGGAAGAAAAAGGTTTTAAATCAACATAAAATAGTGAATAGTGGAGAAAATATTTGATTTTTTGAGTGTTTAACTAACCCAGACAGTTGTTCCTCTGTCACGGTTCAACAAAGGACTAAGTGGCCGAGAGTTCGTTCTGTCGCACGTTCTTCACTCATGGGTCCAAATCACATACGGGTCCTTTAAGCAAAACATTTTTATTTCATTTTACTTCTCCGTACTAAGTTGTTGCTCAGCTGCTGCCGCCTGTCTGTGTTTTTCATAAAAGTTTGAATGACTGGTGTGAGAAAAGTGCTGAGTGCTCTGAACACTGGAGCAGGTCATAAAGTGGACCCTCCAAAGTGGAACAATGTGCTGCTGAGTTGGATTTCGGGAACTGCGTGTGTGTGTGTGTGTGTGTGTGTGTCTGTGTGTGTGTGTGTGTGTGTGTGTGTGTGTGTGTGTGTGTCTGTGTGTGTGTGTGTGTGTGTGTGAATGGATTTTAGTTTTTTTTTCCAACGGGAGGGTGGAGGATTTCTTCTCCTGCAGGACTCAGACTGAAATCATGAATATGCAACAGAGGGAAAGAAAAGAGGAGGAAAAAAAATATATATAAATGAAGCTATGGGCGGTAGTGGCGCAATGAGTAAAGCATTTACCACTTAACCACGGGGTAAAACGAATGCATTCTAAAAGCTGGTGTAGTTTTAGTGCCTTTTCAGTGGGAGAAATAGCAGGACCATTGACCATTTTCTGTTAATAATATTACATAGAGAAAAAAATCCATCTTACTTGCAAATTAAGAGATTTATTAGGACCTACTCCAATGTTTCGGCATTAGAACTTCGAAATAATCATGAAAGATATACTAATAATCACAGTAAAGAAATAATTAAATAGGAAAATAGAACAGAAGAGTATCTGAATACATATAGACATTGTACATACTCACCCATATTACTGTCTAAGAGTTGACCGCCTTTGTAATTGGTATTATGTTGTTTTGGGTACTATTCCTTTATGATTTGTCACCCTTGGGTGCTTGCTGAGCTCACACTCTCTATTCGCCCGATGAAGGCAAAGGTCCTAATAAATCTCACTATTTGCAAGTAAGACGGTGTGTGGGATTTTGGATCAGTGGAAACCGTTTTAAAACTAGACAATTCCAGACAAAGCAATAACATCTACAAGGAGAAACGCTTTTGACGGACAAAACGCACCTTTAAATATTAATATTCTGAATTATCGTGACTCTTACTGGTACAGTAGCCAAAAACTGTCAAGTAAGAGTAACGTTTATTCAGAATATTAATATTTAAAGGTGCGTTTTGTCCGTCAAAAGCGTTTCTCCTTGTAGATGTTATTGCTTTGTCTGGAATTGTCTAGTTTTAAAACGGTTTCCACTGATCCAAAATCCCACACACCGTCTTACTTGCAAATAGTGAGATTTATTAGGACCTACTGCAACGTTTCAGCACTAGGCCTTCATCGGGCGAATAGTGAGTGTGAGCTCGGCAAGCACCCAAGGGTGACAAATCACAAAGGAATAGTACCCAAAACAACATAATACCAATTACAAAGGCGATCAACTCTTAGACAGTAATATGGGTGAGTATGTACAACGTCTGTATGTATTCAGGTTTTTTGAGTATCCCGGTTATGATCGGGTTTTTTGAGTATCCCGGTTATGATCAGGTTTTTTGAGTATCCCGGTTATGATTGGGTTTTTTGAGTTTCCCGGTTATGATCGGGTTTTTTGAGTATCACCAGGTTATGATCGGGTTTTTTGAGTATCCCGGTTATGATCGGGTTTTTTGAGTATCCCGGTTATGATCAGGTTTTTTGAGTATCCCGGTTATGATTGGGTTTTTTGAGTATCCCGGTTATGATCAGGTTTTTTGAGTATCCTGGTTATGTGAGTTCATGTAACCAGGGTTGTAGAAGTTTTCAGCTTGTCCAAGAAAGGGTGGAATTAAAAGGCTGGAGACCAACTGGATGTCTTAAGCAGAAGATTATCATCAATAATACAGGCCCGGGGGACTTGAAAAGTGAACATAGTGTGATTCCAAAAGTGAACAGTCGACTTCAGTTCCAGTGAACAGAATAGTCTGATCTTTGAGTGTTCAAGCCCCTTGTCTTTGCTTCCAAAGGAGGAGGTTTATAAAGTGAGTGTGGGGAGACTCTGAAGGCCACTAGGCAACAATTAGTCAGCATTATGCCACAATTTAGATAGTGATGTGCCAATGGTGCACCAAGAGAAGATCATGGTGTAAATATCGCCTTTGTGAGTCAATGTTAAACTGAGGTAATCTAAGTGGAGGATAAATTACTTAAATTCTCTGACAACCAGAAGTCTCCAACTTGTAGGTCACCAAGGGATTTCAGAATTCTATGTATTGTGGATAATAAGTAAAATTGGATTAATGACCATTGTATGCATATAATTTTAATGCTTATCTTCGTGCATCAATAAATGGATCATAGTTTATGTTTTATAAGCATTTAATTGTTCCCCATCCAAGGCCTTGGCTCTTACACTGACTCAGCTTCTTTGCGACTGCTGCAATTGGTCGCTCTCTGGCATTTTTGTTTCTTAACGTTAGCTCACTTGGTTGGAGACCCCAAGTTGACATGTTTTGGCTGCTGCAACAAGGTAAATACACTTGACTATATTGTCTTAAAAAATGACCTAAGAAGTTAAAGTACTAAGAAGATATAATGAACATCTTTGGCGGCATCTAACTGTACCCAAAGACTCGCCGTTTTTCTTATAATCGTCTCAATTTCTTGCTAAAATGAGTAGCGCTCTGGTATTTTTTGTTGTGTAAAGGAGCTCACTGGAGGAAAAAGGTTGGAGACCCCAGATGTAAACACAGTATCCTGATTTCAGTATCTTGGATAAGCCGGTATCCCAGTTAAGAAAAAACATGGATACTCTTACTGGGTTTTTCAGAGAGTATCCAGGATTCTGTAGCATGTAGACGCAGTATCCTGATTTCTCAAAACTGGTGGTGTATTGAACATGTGCAAACTCAAGAAACAAACACTTTAGGAACAGTTACTTTCCCAAAACGACTCAAACTCCTACCAGGACTTTTTAAATAAACCAAACAAAGCCATGTACTGTTTAATACAACCACATTTTTAACATCACGCTCACTTCTGTGCCTG
This sequence comes from Odontamblyopus rebecca, assembly GCA_030686955.1. Classification (NCBI taxonomy): domain Eukaryota; kingdom Metazoa; phylum Chordata; class Actinopteri; order Gobiiformes; family Gobiidae; genus Odontamblyopus; species Odontamblyopus rebecca. The sequence goes on from CM060654.1 coordinate 8,374,367, forward strand.
TTTGTGCAGCTCTTGAATGAAACCGACGCTGCGATACTGTGTTATCTGTTGTATTTTTCAACTGTTAAAATACTTTTTACTGAAGCTGTGCCAGAGCTCCACAGCCTCATGTTCTTACTTCAATGTATGTCTTAGTTTTTGTTGTTAGAAACCTGTTAAAAAGCCTTAAGTTTGCAAAGTTGCTGCACGTTTAGCTCCTTGCCATAACCGTGCCCATAACGACCAGTGTAAACATGAGAATCCTGGTTTCTTTAGGCGCATGTAAACACCATATCCATCATAACCGGGATAAGACTCATAACCAGGATACTCGTCCACATGTAAATAAAGAGAACAGAAAAGCAGCATTTCGCCAAAGTGTGAACGCGAAAATGGAGGTGTAGTTCAGAATTGGCAAAAGCGAATGGTCAGAAACATCAGTAAAGCAAATGTACTTTTAACAGAAAGAGCTGGAAATGGAGGGAATAATGCAAAAGGTGAAAGAGGGATCAGCGCCTGAGCTCGACTGGTTGGATTTCTGCCCAAACAAGCAAAAAGTTGCATACAAATGTTACCGTCGGCAGTGTGTAAGTTGTGTAAGTCCAGTGTTTACGATGTTTTTTGGAGTTTTTTAAGAAGTAAAAATCAAAAACAGCGACTTTGAAGTGGTAGATATTTGTGAAATGACTTAGGTGACAGATTTTTATGATTGATTTCTCTAAATGAAGTGTTTTTTTTCTCGGACTATTCACAAACTTAACAAAACAAATGACTGAACCCTGACTTTGTGACACGGGGATAATGGATAATTACAATGGAGTTTCATTTGTACGACAGGGCAGCTCCCTCAGGCCTGATCATGTCTGTGTTTGATACTCCGTCATTAACCTTTAGCTCCACTCCCCGATGAAATAATTACACATCTGTCACGTTCGGCTCAGGCAAATACAACTTTTCTTTTGTCTTTTTATTGTTTGAGGATCTGAAAACGAAACAATACCATTTCTCTAAACACGAGACAAAGATTTTCAAAGCTCATAATTGGCGTAGATGTTTGTTTGATTTTCTTTTTCCTGCCCCGCGTCATGGAAATACTAAAGACATATTGCGTAACTTTTCTGGCAGAGACAAGGTATAGATTGGATCTGCGGAGAGATGACGCCATTTACAGTCAGAACGCCTGTTTTTTTAGGTATTTTTGAGCTATAAAACCACTTTTAATTAAATAAATGAAGGTAGATCATCCCTTCACCTGAACCTGTCCGACTTCAGATTCGTCTCCGCGATCCGACCCTTTACGACGCCCTAAATACAAAACAGGCCTGAATATTTCACCAGTGATTAGACCCTGAAGAACGAGCGAACAAAGCTAACCTCCGTATCCTCCCACGTCGTGCCCAAACCAAAACGAACAGCCAACCCGTTCCCTCGCCGCCGCCACCGCCGCTCGACTCCTCGCATTTCCATATCGGGTACCGTGACTAAAAACGAACGCGCGGAAAAACGAACACCGCCCCGTCGACTAATCAGGGACTTTTTTTCTCCCCCCCAACTGCCATATTGTCGAGAAGAAGGAGGACCATACTCGGATTGTACGGGGAGAGAGATGGGGGGGAAGGTTGGGGGTTGGGGGTGTGGGCGTGCAATCAGTGGTCCATCATGCAAATGCGACGGACATGCGGAGAGGAAAGAGGGAAGGTCTGGATGAAGAAAAATGGCGTCCGGTGCATGGCGTCAGGGGCATTATCAGTCTTAATATACCCATAATGTAATGTAGTCAAAACAGTCTACGCATATGTAGAAAGAGACGGGGGATCCTAGTGGCTAATGGCTCTACGTCGTCTAAATAGTTCTGCGTCATTCGTCTTTATCTAAGTATAAAAGTCTGAGGAGGGGCCATCTCAGGAAATCAGGCGTGGATTTTTATGTTTTTATGAAATATTTGATGCGGCAAAGATTTGACCGGATCACGAAGGCTTCAGAATATTGGTTAAAGGTTAAAGAGGTAACGTAAAGAGGGGGTTTTAAACTTACTGTACAGAACAAAACAGAACAAAAATAAAACATTCAATATAAAATCTTGATCTGTTTCTGTACGTTCTGTGAAAATTTGAGGTTATTTCAACAAGAATTACCAAAATTATCACATTTTTTGGGACACCCTGTACAGTAAGTTTAAAACCGCCTCTTTAAGTTTTTTTTTTTACCTCTTTAAGCCTTTTTTTTAAAAGAGTTTTTAAATTTAACCCTCAATCGATATTCTAAAGCCTGGTCAAATCTTTGGCGCATCAAATATTTTGTAGAAACATAAAAATCCATCCTGATTTCCTGATAGTTTTATATTTAGATAAAGATGAATTATGCAGTACTATTTAGACAGAACAAAAATAAAACATTAAATATAAAATCTTGATCTGTTTCTATACATTTTGTGAAAACTTGAGGTTATTTGAACAAGAATTGCCAGAATTATTGGCCTGTGAAATGATGTCAGATTTTTGGGACAACCTGTACATGGAGTATTCATCACTAAAACGTAACAATTAGTTTTAGTCTTCATTTGTCGCTCAGAGTTCCTGCTCTCCTTGCTGCTCGAAGTTCAAGTAGTGCATGTTTTTGTTTTGTTTTTTAAGGTCATGAGCCTTGCAATGGATTTTTAAATAAGCCAAAAATTGTACTAGCAGTAGTGGTAGTACAATAACTAAAAATAATAATACCTGAGATAAATAACAGTTTGGTTTGGTTTCTCAGTCCTTTATGTTGTTTTTTCTTTTTGTGTAAACCGCCATGTGGGGTTTTGACCCAAACTGACCATGTGTCTCTCTGATTGGTTAATCTGCCTGTCAGTCAAACCCTCTGAAGGGAGACAGGACACAGCTCCAGATCCACTCGCCTTTGTAAAGTTTTGTCAAAGTGTGGACCAGGTAAGGTCGGACATCAATAACACCAAAAAAACAAAACAAATATTTCTAACCATGGCTTCAAAATAACGGCTATTCACACACATCATCCCTTCCCAGCTGGCAAACAAATTTGGACTTGGTATCAAAAATCAAAAAAGGATCTGGTGGACCAATATCAGCATCAGAAGAGAAGTGAACAGGAGTGAACGGCCTGGCACTATTACATCCTCCTACTGACACTACTGCACATCTCATCAGGTTTTGAAGTTGTCGTGCACAGTTTTGCGTCATGTTTTTGTGTATTTTTAGAAAATTGCCGTGTGGGAGCATTGGTGATTTGTGGACGGAGCATTGCACAGAATCTTACAGCTAACTAAAAGGGGGGTTTGAATAGATCTCAGGAGAGTTCACTAGATCCTTCAAACATGCATGGATGACATCTAAAACCTCCAGACTGGTTCATAAGATGATAGAAATCTCAAAAAGTTGATTTTTTATAATACCTGCTCTTATTACGATGCAGATATGCCCATTAAAGCAAAAACATTCTCTTAAATTCTCAGTCTTGAAATGAAAAATTTGCCCTGTCAGATGTGAACACTAAACGCTTACCTCATCTGAAATTCCACTGTTTCTCCGTCATCCTCATCAGCAATGACTGCACGTTGGTTTGTTTGCTAAAAATGGCCCATACACCTCCCGGATTGCATCATGCCCTGTCGTACACCCCTGAGTTTACATAAGCAACTCGTCCCCACCATTACTTATGCAACCGACCTCACTCTGCCCTGCCCACTTTTGTGTCCAAATGCCTCTAAAACCTTTCCTTGTGGTGACTCTTCCGGTTAAGCGTGAAACCCATTTATTACAATGGAGAATTTGAGAGCATTTTGCTGCTAAAATTTGATATAAAGACGGTTGATTTGAGTAAAATGTTCGAGTGAGCAACAAGTCCGTGTAGTCCGTATAGAACTGATATTTGCAAGATCAGCAGCCACATGAAAATAAAATACATTCCCAGTACGGTAGCAACAACTTCTGGAAAAAGGCGAATGACCAACTTCCACCTGTATTGATACTTTGCAGCTGGTGTCGTCAACTTTCCCTGGGGATCTGAAGCTAACTGTGGACACTGCTCTGTCTGAAGCTCTGTTACTCAAACTTGACTTTAATCTGAGCTTTGTTAAACAAGTCTTTTGCACGTAAAATTATAGTCACAAGCTCAGTAGCACTCGCCAACAGTTTTAACTCCTAAACAAGACCATGAACGCTCGTACTGATCAAATGTTCCTAAAAATGTGTTGTTTAAGCACATTTTGTATTTTTTCTTGAGTTTTCCATCTTAACACCATCTTAACACGTTTTTGACCGTGTTTACTAATGTGTGCATTGTGTATCCACTGCAAAGTATCAATAGATATAGTATAAGGTATATATTAGTGCTGTCAATCGATTAAAATAGTTAATCACGATTAATCTCATGAATGTCATAGTCAACTTGCGATTAATTGCAAATTAATCACACATTTTTGTCCCTTCAATAAGAATTTTAATACTCTTATAGACATAGAAAAGTGGATAGGCTTTGTGCAATTTTTTTTATTTTTTATTGCAACTGTGTTTGTGACCGTGTTTGTTGCACTAACGCTGCTGTACTAAGAGTGAGGACGTCATCACACGGCGCTGTTTGTTTTCATGTGGCAGCAGCATGTGGATCTATGCAGTGGAGAAAATAAGTCCAGCGACAGAAGTATCTATTACATAGTGAAGCAGATTTGAGTCCTGCTGTGATTCGCTCCTCCGTCAGTTTATGGAAATAACAACAGCTCAGAGCAGTGAGGACAGCCGGAGGAGAGAGGCTGCAAAACTTCTGTTATTGTCACAGTCAGTCCTTATCGAAGGTAAGAGTGGATTGGCCACACATTACGTTACCAGCAGTGGCCACAGCTTATGTGAAAAAAACTAGTCGCAATAAAAAACTTGTTAATAACACAATATTTTTGACAGCACTAGTATATATGTTTTTATCACTTGTAGACTTACTCACTTCGGGAAGAGTATCTCAGACTTTTACTTAAGTAAGAGATCAGTTACTTCAATAAATACTGTTTGTATATAGGCCGACATTAACATGCCGTGGCACTACAGACGAAACATTCAAGCATATTTACAGAAACATTACTGTATGCACTGTTCCTGAAATAAACAAACAGCTGGAATGACGATGGCGGCGCCCCAAACGGCACCTTCCAGCAATAAAGCAAACGACCAAACTTCCACATACGATATCACACCAGCTTAGCCACCACACCAGCGCCGTGGTCCCTACCTCCCAGCTGAAGGAGCCCTCTTTGGCCCCGTGTTGCAGCATGTTGTGAAGGCCGAACCGCTGCCCGGCGCCGATCCGGACTCTGGCCCAGACGCCCAGCCCCGCCCCCGGTACCGAGGACTCCCGCAGCTCCAGCTCGTTGGGAATGGGAATGTCGTCGGGAATGTAGACGGGGGCCTCGTACGGGGACCCCTCTTTGGGCGTGGTGCACTCCTGGTCGTTGCTGCTGCTGTTGCTATGGTGGTGCAGCATGTGGGAGTAGACGTGCTGGGGCAGGAGGTGGGGGTGGTGGTGGTTGGCGTGGTTGTGGTTGTTGGGGTGTGGTTGCGGGTGGGTCGGGGAGGGCAGGGGGGACATGTGGAGGAGGGACCCGTCTTCGGGCTCCTCGTCTGGACTGTCGCTGCCCGCTCCCGCCCCGGGCGCCAGGGCGGGCAGGTCGGCCTCTGTGTCGTCGTACATGCCGTCCACTGGCTCACTGTCATCTGGAAACACAGAGGAGGGGAGAGGTTAGAAACATCAGGAAGAAATGATGTTACAGGGCGTCCCCAGGTTTGACTGCTCCAAATTTAAAACTTTTTTAGACCAACATCGCAGCCATTATGCGGGCAAAAAACACCAGATACAATTCTAATAATGGCCATTACTCACTGCTTTAAATAACCGAAAATACTTTAATTCAGAACTCATTTATAGTCATATGCATTGCTTGTAAAATGACCCAAAAAAATCTGAGTCAATGCATTTTGGTTGGGCTAAGATCAGACTTCTGTCCTCAGATTTGTTTATTATGTTGGTGTTTTTTATCAGTGGGGGTGACAGTGGCACAGTCGTTACACATGTGCCCTAAAACCAAAAGGCAGCTGGTTCATATATTAACAATATATTATCATTACAATAACATGGAAATGCAATTGCGACAAAAAATTGACAAAATTACCAAATTCTCAGTTCAGGGTATCCCCAGGTTTGACTCCCCCAACTTTAAGACTTTGTAAAGACCCTTTTAAGACCAAATTAAGACCAACATTGCACCCATTATGCGGGCGAAAAACACCAGATCCAATTCTAATCATGACCATTACTCACTGCTTTAAATAACAAAAAATACAGTCGTATGCGTTGCTTGTAAAATGGCCAAAAAATCATTTATTAGATTCTAACAAGACAAACTAAACTTTCACATTGTCTTGTCTGACATTGCACTGCAGCCTGGTTGAGTATACAAGAAAATGTAAGACCTCTCTGAAAATAATAAGACTTGGACAACATAATTTAAGAGTTTTTAAGGCCTTAGTTTAGGAACATGAAATTTAAGACCTTTTTAAGACTTTTAAGACCCAGTGGCGACCCTGTTTTAGGTCAATTTGTTTGACACATTTGGAATAATCTAATTAACAAACATCTGCATTTGATATTTTGCAGTGACGTTCTTTCTTGGGAATATGTTAAAATGATGCTCGAAGTCTAACAAAGACTCAGACAGCGCATGCCTACAGTTAGCATCATACCCCAGGGAATGTTCATGACATCAGCTGGAAAGTATTAAGTAACAGGAATTATGGATTTGCTCCTTAAATCTGAGAGCAGGACTGAAGATTTCATAAAAGTCAAACAGCAAATGGTGAATATTACAGCAAAAGGGGCAACACCTCCCTGGAAACAAGTAGGAGATCTTTCTCTGGGCCAAATAAGAGGCAGGTTTGTGGTTTGTGGTTCAAAAAAAGCTAAAAAGTTCAAATACTTTGGGTTCAACAAGGCTTCAAAATGTTCTTTTCGCGGAATGAGTCTGGAGAAGGTGAATGAACTTGAAAAACACAGGAGTTCTTCCCGGACTTCCACCTGATGACGCCACAAAGTTGAACCATCAGCCTCCGTCGAACAAGCTGACTCAAGGTTTACATTACACGAACAAACCGTATAACGAGGCCAATATCTCCGACACTCGATTCCAACCAACATAAAACCATTATGAGCTTCACTATATGTCAAAATCCCCAAACAAAACTCCGAGTGAGCAGAAAATCAAAGCATCCAGTAAGTTCTCGTTACTCCAAACCGCCCAATCACTGCAAAACCACACGGTGCAACAGGAGCCTGCTGGGGGCTCGTCCAAACATCTACCTATCCATCAAGTGACCTTCTGCTCATGGGAACTTTCCAGAGGCCATCAGCACAGGTTCCAGACAGACGAGGAGATGACGAGAGGTGAGGCCAGATGGGACGACTTTCCAGGAATCGTCTTTCAAAATCGCTCATGTCTGCTTAGCCTGTCAGCCCCCATAAGAGCTGCTGGTACGTTTACAGTTACATTTACTTAAGTAATATCTTAAAGCAGGCCTATTATGAAATAAAATCAGCTTTTTAGAGCTTTTAGGCTTGTTATAGCCGTTTCCTTTTCTCATTTACACTCCCAATGTTGTATTTGGAGTGGTTGGTGCGTGTTTGAGCGAATTTTAGTCACTTATTTTCAAGACGCTGTATTGTAAAACTCATTTTCACCATCACAGACATATGCCAAACTGGAAAAAAAACAATATCTAAGTAAGTTAAAATGACTTAAATTCAGAAAATTTTACTTTATTTGAGTAAATTCAACTTGACAAGTAAAATGATCCGCCAGTGGAATAAGTGTTTTTCTTAATTCAAGCCACATTCGATTTTGTTTTATTCTAAGTGCAAAAAGTTGCTGTTTTATTATTTTATTAAGTGTAGCAAGATGTATTTTCATATTTTACGTACAAAAGTCTCATTCCACTGGCAGATCATTTTACTTGTCAAGTGAAATTTACGCAAATCATGGTAAAACTTTCTTACTTCAAGTCATCTTAACTTGACTAAACTTAGTTTTTTGTAGTCCACCTGCTCTATACTTCATTCCCCAATTTTATATTCTTAATCGGTGAAGGTGCAGGATTTGGTAGCAAAGTAATTTAAAACTTAAAAACTTCGCTTCCTCGTGTGACGTGCAATTATCCACTGGAGGTGCCGACTCTTTGTTGTTGCACAGTAGCATTTGCCAACAGCTTTTTCAGTAACTCCTAAACAAAAATATAAACACTCGTATTGATGAAATGTTCTTGAAAATGTGTAGTTTAAGCGCATTTTATATTTTTTTCTTCCTAGTGTGATTTGCAATTATCTATTGGAGGTGCCGACTCTTTGTTGTTGACGTTTACGGTAACATGAGCTCCCATTGGGCACCGCAGTTTTCTAATGCAGAAATCAGTGAACTTTTTTGTTTCATTAAGTAATTTTAGATGAATATTACGATTTTTAATGTCCAAATTATAACATAATGATCCATGTGTCTATGCGTCATTGATTATAACTATATAGCACAAGCACCATATATCTCTTTTTAAAGAAAATGCACTTTTCAGAGCACTTTTCTAGTAATCGTGGGGAAAGTAGCCAAAAATTGTGCTCAAGTAGGAGTAATGTTACTTCAAAATAACATTACTTAAGCAGACGTTCAAAGTAGTGGTCCAAGAAAGAGTGAAAAGTAAAGTATGTATAAGAGTAAAGTGCAAAAAACAAAATGTAGTCAAGTTAAAATGACTTGAATTAAGAAAGTTTTACAATGATTTGAGTAAATTTCGCTTGATGAGTAAAATAATCTGCCAGTGGAACAAGACTTTTTGTACTTAAAATATGAAAATACATCTTCTTCTACACTTAAAATAAGAAAAACAACAACTTTTCTGCACTTATAATGAGAAACAAAATCACATGTTGCTTGAATTAAGAAAAAACTCTTATTCCATTGGCAGATAATTTTACTTGTCAAGTTGAATCCACTCAAATAAAGTAAAATATTCTTAATTTAAGTCATTTTAACTTACTTAGATATTGTTTTTTTTCCAGTTTGGCATATGTCTGTGACGGTGAAAATGAGTTTTACAATATAGCGTCTTGAAAATAAGTGACTAAAGTTCGCTCAAACACGCAGATAGATATTGTTTGTTTTTTTCCCCGTGTAAATATCAAGACGTCTGTAATTTCAAGTTAACGTAGCTTTTGTCACTTGTAACCAAAACTTTCCCTGTCCATAGAGACGAGCAGGTGACCACTGATCGGCCCGGTTGCAGGTCAGATCTGCGGAGAGGCGCCCTTCTGCTCACTGGGAATATTGTCCAGAGGCGATCGGCGCTGACTCCAGACAGAGGAGGAGCTGGGAGATCTTTCCGGGAACAGTCTCTCAGCAAACGTCTGGTTAGGCCGTCAGACGCCATTACCGTCCTGTCGAGATCCCCCCCAGATTAAAAGGATTCAGTGTATATCGGATTCAGATAAAAGCCAAAGTGGAAAGCGGCTGGATAGTTTTAAGGAGAAAAACAAAGGTGAAATTTGAACTTTTGGTGGAAGTCGATATGTTAAAGGCCCCGTATTAGACTTTCTTTTTTCCTGACGTATGTTATAACGTGCTGCTCTACAAAGGCAAAAGCAACATCGTGTTTGGTCCAAAACAAGTTCATGTCATTTTGGGGGTATTTCAGACCTCCTTTATCATGTGGATAAATATTGTGAAAAATACTGAGCTCAACATTGCCCTTTGACCCTTATTTGGCAGTTCCTGTACTCCGCCTTTGTATAATGTCCCAAAAATAAGGAGTCGTGCAAAGGCAAAACGCAGGTACATTTTGAGCTCAATATTTTTTGCATACAAATGTTTCTTCATCATAGCCACTAGTTGTCAAATTTTGGGAGCCCGACCTATAAGTCGACTTTTGGCCTGACAAAACAGAAACTTTGAATTCATTTTTCTCTGTTTCACACTCTGGCGAGTTCAGGTCTTTTGCTTTTGTGGGGCAGAATTGTTTCCTCAACACAAACATACCTGGAGTTGTGTTTTGTTTCATTCACGCACAAAAACTGCATATTTAGTCTGAGTTTGTCTCTCTGAAAGAAAACTGTTCCACTTTGTGTAATACAGGACGTGCTCCGCTGTGTTTTTAAACCCCACACGCCTTCACTACAATCATTTGGATGATTTCAGCCCTGGAATTGCCGATCTCTACTGAATTTAAGGCGCACTGCAAACCCGAATAAGACCAGAACTAAAAGATTTGAGGCAACTGATTGTCGCAATAATTTTAAGATGATAAACTTAAAAGTCACAATCTTCCAGAACTTAAAAGGTTGGACGGCTTCACTACTTTTACCTTTTGAAACCAGCTGAATTAAAAGTGCTCATTTACCTCAACTCAAATATTTTTCATAGTTTTCTGTTAAGGCAACTCAGTCATTTTGAAATTGTATTGTATTTAAATGAAGTTTCTTTTTAAATCATCCATATTAGAAACAACAGAAATAACAGGACTTTAAATGACTGATTTGTCCCAGTTTTATACAAGAAATGTCGCTTGGGTCCTTATTTTTGACCAATTTAATCCTAGCGAACAGTAAAGAGAGGCATAAATATTCACTTGTTTAGGTAAAATACAGAGAAGCTGCTTAAAAAAATGACCAAAACACAAAGACAATGTGACTATACTGACTCACGTTCGTCATAAATGGCCCAAGTGCAGAAAAATGTTCCTTAATTGTGCACTCGTTTCGCCATTTTATTATTACCAACCACCACAAATCAGAGGTATCCCAGTTTTTGATTCTGAAAATCTGGTCACCCTGACTTTAATAAAAAAAATACTTGTTAAAAATACTTAAAAAGAAGAACATGTTACTGCAACTTGACAAAATTAAGTTAGTTGGACTATTTCTAAAGCTTTGAGTGTACATAACTTCTATAACATCTATTTAATTACTTTGAATATTTGGGTTTACAGTGCAAAAGGGAGACGTTAACTTGAAAACTACCGCTTCACATTGGAAAAAAACATATCTAGGTAAGTTGAAATGACTTCAATGAAGAACATTTTACTTTATTTAAGCAGATTCAACTTGACAAGCGCAATTATCCGCCAGTGGAATCAGTATTTCTTTCTTAATTCAACTGACATTCAATTTTGTTTCTTATTGCAAGTCCAAAAAGTTGTTTTTTTTTCCTTATTTTAAGTACAAAAAGTCTTGTTCCACTGGCATATCATGCTACTTGTCAAGTGAAATTTACTCAAATCCTGGTAAAACTTTCTTAATTCAAGTCATCTTAACTTGACTAGATTTTGTTTATTGGTGGAACGGAGCATTTTGAGCTTCGGCAAGCTAATCATAAAGCTAATCATAAAGCTAATCATAAAGCTAATCATAAAGTGTTACTCAAACACGTGAATGAAACAAAACAACAATCACAAGTATGTTTTTGAGGCTCACAAGCGTGAATTTTGCGTGATATAACCCTGAAAAAATATTCTTTTATTCCATCTTTCATCACTGAACCAACGCCGACTACATCCCGTATTTTTCCTTGTTTATTTACGCGGCTAATTTTGTTTTTCGTTTGTATTTTTAGTAACCTCGCACCACCCCTGTGCCTACGCCGCTGTCTCTTTCTGTTTGCGAGTTTGTTGTTGACTGGCTCCATGTGTGTGTTCCTGGCCGCGGCCCAGCGTCTTTAGCGAAGGCACTGCTCCTGTTTTTTTTACTATCTAAACAACAGGCCCTGGCAATCACACGACTAACCAGGCCCAAAATGAGCTCGCACAAATGGTTCTCATCAGCCCCCACTCTCTCCCACAGTTAGCGCGTTAGCTCCCGTCCGGCCTGCCAGGTTTACACTGCGTGACATTTAGCGAACTTCAAGAGGCATTAAAGTTTATGGGGTTTTTTCAGAACGCGGATTTTTAATGAAACTCGGGGAAGGTAAAGAGTTATACGAGGGGAACGTGGACGCGGGAAACGGCCCGAGCGGAGATAAAGGGCCCGTGTTTTCTGATTTCTGACGTTTTGACTGCTTAAAAACAAACCTGGAGTCTTTCTCGCAAACTGTGTTCCACCTTGTGATGCCATGCGGTGATACAGGAAGTGCTCCACTGTGTTTTTAAACCTTCACAAGAGTCATTTGGATCATTTCAGCGCTGGAATTTGTGAACAAAAGGTAGATGTTAGCTTGAAAACTACCACTACATGACATCACGAGGAGAAACGGAGCATTTTAAGGACTTTGATACCTCCGAACAGTTACGTTACGAAATGTCTTGCTCAAGGACACAACAATACGCGTTGCCAGTCACAGGAATTGAATCAAAATTGTGATTTGTTGAGCAAATTTCTCCACAAATTCCAACAATATCGGAAGCAAATAAGGACTGTACCGGCACATTTACACATTCAAACACCAGAAAGTGTCTTGCTCAATGACACAACCCCCAGACGACCATTTACAGTTGCACAATATGTTTGGGTTTTTTTCTGGGGGAGGGTTCACCATTTACCTTTCTGACGTTTTTACTCTTTAAAAACATACCTGGAGTCTTTTTCTCAAACTAAAAACGGTCTGTTCCACCTTGTGATGTCATGCGGTGATACAGGAAGTGCTCCACTGTGTTTTTAAACCTTCACGAGAATCATTTGGATCATTTCAGCGCTGGAATTTGTGAACAAAAGGTAGATGTTAGCTTGAAAACTACCACTACATGACATCACAAGGAGAAACGGAGCATTTTAAGGATTTTGACACTTTCGAACAGGAATTGAATCAAAAATATGATTTGTGAGCAAATTTCTCCACAAATTCCAACAAAGAAACAATATTAGAAGCAAATAAGGACTGTACCGGCACATTTACATATTCAAACACCAGAAAGTGTCTTGCTCAATGACACAACCCCCAGACGACCATTTACGGTTGCACTATATGTTCTTTTTGTTTGTTTTTTCTGGGGAGGATTAACCATCTACCTGTCATTTCACTGCCCGGAATGTCCCGCAGTATGGCATTAAACATATCTATTTCCATGGAGACAAGCACGTGACACAGCCAGGCCAAGTTACAGGTCAGATCTGCGGAGAGACGACCCCCTCTCACAGTAAAAGTACATGTTTTCACTGTATTTCCGAGCAATAAAAACACTCCTGATTGAACAAATACAAGGCACATAAGGTTGATAATGCTTCACTGTGGAACATTCCAGACAGTGCAAAATGTTCTCCATGGAAACCAGCACTCAAAAAGTTCCATAGTGGATCTTTAAAGAACAGGAAGATGAAACACTAAAATAAAGAACTTAATTTATGTATTGTACAAATCTTATTTAAAGTGCACTATGTAACCTGCTTGTTTCCATGGAGATGCCATTGTTCTGACTGGACTGTACTGAACTAGAGACCCTGGAGGAACAAACTTTGATAATGTGTTGTTAAAGCCCCAGTATGTAACTTTTTTTTTTCTCATTTTGTTTGTGTTTATTGCGCAGAAAAACCTCCTTACTACAAGTGGGCTCGCATCTCCACAAACCTGACTCTGATTTAGCCTGGAGGAGGGCTTCTTCCTGCTTGTTTCTATGGAGATTCTACGGATTGCTGTGCCTGGAATGTTCCGCAGTATGACTTTAAACAGCTCTGCCTTACTTTTATTCAATTCCAGGTGGTTTTAAAGCTCAAAAATACCTCGAAAAACACGTATTCTGACTGTGAGCGGGGTCGCCTCTCCACAGATTTGACCTGTAACTCGCTCTGGTTTGGTTTCCATGAAGATAGAATGGTTTAATGCCATACTGTGAAACCTTCCAGACAAAGAAATAACACCTCCGTGGAGAAAAGCAGTCACAATCTAGCCAGAAAAGTTCCACAATGCGCCTTTAAGAGACATTTCTGAGTCGCTCTATTGTAACTTGGACCTTCTAACCTGAACAAATCTATTAAAATCCAACATTTATTTAAAAAGGAAACTTGTCAAACGTTATAATCGAGAGCTCTTTTTCTTTCCAAATGTGTAAAACGGAGCCATTCTTCTCGCGGTGACATGCGACCAAAACTATTACCTGACAGGGAAGTTCAGTGCACGGGACTTCATCTTTCTTTTTCTTTGCTTTTTTCTAAAACGTATTTCATTCTTGTTGAAACGCGACCTTCGGCACAGGCTTTGACAGGTTTTTTTTTTGAGCGTCTGGCAGCGCCGGAGCTCCTTCTGCCCGGAAACTTATCGGAAAAAGAAAGAAAGCTGCGTTTTATTATCACTCCGTCGTCCGTGGAAATGGTTTTTAAATAAGGACTGGTGCCACGGTGAAAGGCGACGTACAGTATTATGCAAAGCTTGTGCGCTATTGATATTTTGCGGTGACATCACACTGGGAGGGGCGTGCGCGCGGGGGTGTAGGTGTATAATATTCAGCGGTTACCACGGTGACACAACGCACTTTGGCTGGAGTGGCTGGAGTTACAGAATTTCCATATCTGTGCTGCACTGAGGGCTCCCGCTGCTCAGTCCCCGTAATCTTCACTTGCGTCATCAGAGGTATAATACTCCCTACAACGGAAGAAAAGCCCGACTGGATTGGACAACACGATCATAGCGTCGTAAAGGTGCATTGTGTAACTTTTCTGGGGGAGGGTGCGTCAAATGCTTGTCTCCATGGAGATATTAAGTCAAACCACCACGTGACATCACAAGGTGGAACCAAGAAGAACACAACCTAAACATGCAGATTTTTTTGTGTTTTTTTGTGTTATACGTGCGCGAATGAACAACAGAGATCAGAAAATAGAATCGGACGGACCATTTAATAATCAAAAATCCCAAAAAAAACGCAGCAACAAGACCTCATTGTGTCCTGGGGAAAACGTGCAAACCATCCGAGCTTCCACTTTTCACAAACAATTTAAACTTGACTCATTTGAGCGACCGAAAAAGACTCGGAAAACCTATTAAAATGTTTGCTCTAAACAGGCTCTGCAGTGTGGATGTCCCTGCCGAGTAATAAGGGGAAAAGAACTGTTGTCTATTTGCAAACGAACAACGCGCCTTTGTGGAGACCCGAGCTGTAAAGAGCCCGCGATATTAACCCAGTCGTAACTATTTTGCACAAACGTTGCCTAGAGATACAAGCGGGGAGTTTTCTTCAGATTACAGCGCACGGGGGACGCTTATTCCTGACAGGCGAATTTGGCAGAAGAAAAACACGGTGCGGTTCGCCAAAACTATGAAACACAAACTTTCCTGTTTCCGTCATGGAGTTGTTGTAGGAAATCATTAGCGCGGAGCTGGATGCAGTGTCACGACGCTAATGTGAAATGTTCCAGAGTCACGCTTTTTGTCTGTAAACCCGAACGTTCAGTAATTAAATAGATTAAGTTGTCAATACGGAAAGTTTTAGAGATAGTCCTACTCACTTAAGAATGTCAAATTTTCTTCTTTTTGATTAATTTTAACTAATATTGTTTGATTAAAGTGAACTATTTTAGGGATAAATTAGCGTAACTTAAAAGAAAATAGATGAGTTACAACTTAGTAGAAATAAGTTATAAAAAAAACAATATGTAATGTGTGTATAATGTACTATGTGTATGGGTCAATGACGTGACGCCTAAATTTTCTGTCCAATCGCAATTTCCTCAGTTAAAAAGGTTCAAATTTCATAATAATTCAGCACATTTCTGTTGTACCTCTGACCTCCATGGAACCAAATCATTTTTTTCAGAAATCATGAGTTATTCAGCTTTTTTGTAGTACTTAAAGTGTTAAAATGTCATGTGGTGCGACCGTGCATCATGTGGTGCGACTAATAACAGCAGGAATTCTGTGGTTGGAGTTTAATAACAGACAAAGTCGACTTGGGTGAATGGTTCTTTAGGCATTTTTCTTCATTTGATGCATTTTCCAGGGCAGTAGTTTGTTCATTAAACACAAGCAGGTGACTGTCATATTGGAGCAAAAGAAAATATCAATATGCATTAAAAATCTAAAGAAAAGCCAACAGTTTGTTTCTATACACTTCATATAACTCAACTTAGATTAATATCCCAACCAGGTTTTAGAAAATAAAACTATTTTAAGGTTATTCTTGGTCGCACCACAGGACATTTTACACTAAAAATGCTTCATATAAATGTTAAACACAGATTTATGCACCTGACACTGTAAATATTTGAAAAAATTCAATAAAAACTAATATTTTTTGTATTTGAAAATTTGCCTGTTAAAAATCCTTATACGTCACTGACCCACATACAAAAGTGAAAATTAATTAAATTATTCCAGTGGTTTGAAAACTCTCAATTTGACTCAAAATAAAAAGATAAATAAATAATAATTTAATTGCCTTAACAGAAAATTATGAGTCATATTAACTGCAAATATTTGAGCTGAGCCAAATAAACACTTTTAATTCTACAGTGTGTGGGCAGCTCCAAAAGGTACAAGTAACAAAACCATCCAACCTTTTAAGTTCATCAAGTTTTTTGAGGCAGTCGATTGCCTCATTTTCTTTAGTTCTTCTAACTTATTAAAGTTTACAGTGTGTATAATGATGTTCGTTTGTCAAAAATGTAATTCTGAAGTTGTGTTTTGTTTTATTCGCGTGTGTTTGTATGCTCTGGTGTAGTTGTTAGACCTTAAATGACCTCGTTTCGTTTTGCGTTTCAGCCGCATAAAGCCATCTTTTATTTATCTTTTATTCAGTAGAGATGGGCAATTCTGGTATGAAATGATCCAAATGATTCTAGTGAAAGGGTGTGGAGTTTAAAAACACAGTGGAGCACTTTCTGTATTACCAAATGAGATGTTTTTGAGTGTTTGAGAGAAGAACTCCGCCTAAATATGCAGAATTGTGCGTTAAACATGCGCGAATGAAACAAAACCCAACTCCAGGTCTGTTTGTGATGAGGAAACGACATTATCACACACTGTAAATCAGAAAATAGCGAAACACGGGTCCTTTAAACACGTACAAATGAAGCAAAACACAACTGTAGCTTTGTTTTTGATAAAGAAACAACTTGGTACTTGGCACAGATCTCCGCTCTGACCCCAATCTCCTTTTAGCTGCTCTTACTGTTGTTCTTTCTCTCTCCTCTCTCCAGCTCCATCTTTTACGAGGCACTATTTATCCAGATTACATCAGGGGTCAATCATTAATTCGCACCTTGGGGGTCGGGGGGGCTGGCGGGGTCCACAATGGGCCGCTTGTTCGGGGGCCCGTGATGCCAGCGGAAAAGAGCGAGTGCCAGGCCCACCACATGAAGGCAACAAGTTTATGTGATCAGCCGAGAACGTGCGCGAAAAAAAGGTCGAGGTTTTCAAGGCTCGTGTGGAGGCGTCGCGCTGGGGGTGTGCTACGTGTGGTTCTACGGCGGGATGTTCAGCGATTACCGTGGATGCGCGGTGACGCATTGGCAAAACTGTCAAAAACGTTGAAAGAAACTCAAGAAAAAATGCAAACTTCAGACTTCAGGGACATGTATGGACCGTCCGAATTAAAACAAATCTTATGAGGGAAAAATAAATTGAAATGAATAGTGCAAGGGACTAAGAAACTAGGGGTGTAAGAAAAAATCGATTCAGTGATATATCGCGATACTTCGTTTTGTGATCCTTGCATCGATTCAAAATGCATCTAAATCGATTTTTTAATGTCATGTTCTTCGTGAAAAAAATCATCGTCGAGTTCAATTCAATGTTCTGATGATTTAAAAATTTAACTAAATGTTTTTCATCCAATTTTGGTCTTGTGAAGGTGCACTCGGCCATAATATTATACGTAATTACTGATAAATCACAATACAGTATATCGTTTTGTGTTTTAGTATTGGGATATATTGAATCGTAACAGGGATATCGTCGTATGTATCGTATCGGCAGATTAATGGCAATGCACAGGCCTATAAGAAACATCTAAAGATTTCTGAGGAATCAAACACCAAAGCACCAAACTCTGTTAAAAAGCCCTTATTACGCGGTTTTCGAATTTTCTGATCTATGTCATAATGTAGTTTTCTCACAAACGTACCTGGAGTTGTGTTTTGTATCATTCACACAAACTCCAAAACGTAGCTATTAACTTGAAAACTGCCGCCACATGACATCCCAAAGAGAAAAACTGAGCATGATGAGAATTTTGACGCTTCCGAAACAGTCAAGTTACGAAGTGTCTTGCTCAGGGACACAACAATACGCACTCCCGGTAACAGGGATTGAATCAACCTTCTGATTTGTGAGCAAATTAGAATCATTTGGATCATTTCGGTCCTGGAATCGCCGATCTCTACTGAACTCCATGGTTAAAAAATGGTTGAAAACTACAATTTCATGACATCACAAGGTGGAACAGAGCATTTTTGAGCTTTGGAGATGTACGGAAACTATTAATAAATCGTGTGAATGAAACAAAACACAGCTCCAGGTACGTTTTTGAACAACATTCTAACATGGCTTAAAGTTCACAAGAGTCAGTTTTGCGTAATATTTTATGGACCTTTAGTTTCACATGTAACTGAATAAATTAAAGATAGTTTGGACTAAAAACGCGCAGAAAAGTTCACATTTTCTTATCTTAACTCTTGTGTTTTGAAAACGATATCCAAAATTCACCCATACAAATCTTCATTTCATACGCGGAATAAGACCCCTGTTGTTTGATTGCGATCTGATCTACATTTAAACACCGTTATTTCAGCTGAGTCTATTTTCGGACCCCTCCCCTGGTCCTCGAACGCAGCTCATGTTGTTCCTTCACGCCCACTTTACCTCCACGGCGCAGAAATCAGACGGCAGAAAATGTCCCAGATCGGTATCTCGCAAAACGCCGCGATTTAACAGAATTCGCCCTCAATTTGTCCCTGATCTTAACTGCTGATTCGCGGCAACCCCGACTATCGGCGTTTACAGTAGTTTTCTGTTTTTAATCTGCGCTCCCAAAGCCGGCGTATTAGCGTCGCATCTGCAGCGGTCTCTTTGGGTCCATTGTTCGGAGTCTAGAATGTTGTATTTTGTCATTTGAGCGTAATTTGGCGTAATTACGAGATAGGATCTGGACCTACAGTGCTACGCCGTATGATGTTTAGCATGTGTCAGCAAAGGGATAACAGCTCCTTCACTCGTAAACAGATGTGGCGCTGATATAAGCGAAGTAAGGAGACTTCTTGTACCGAGAGAAATTCGTGTTTGGGTTAATTGTTCGGCCGTGCGACGAGAAGGTTGCCGGTTCAGTTCCGTATAAGTGCGTAGCCAAGTACAGAGGTGCGTAGTACAGTTACATTTTACTGCGTTTACTTATTAAAGATATGCTTTTTAGAATACTTTTTTGCAACATACTCTTATTCCAACTTAAGTATCATTTTTTATTGAAGTAACAGTACAAATTTTGGTCATTCTTCCCACTTTAAGCTGATAATATGAAACGATTTGAACATTTGTGTTTCTTTCAAGGCTCCTTCTGATATGTTTTTGCCTCATTTTTGTGTCTGTCCCCAGATTTTGTGAATTATTTATTATAATTTTTATTGCAAATCACATTAACACCAAATTATGAATCAGATGTTACGTCCTGTCGCTCTTTAAGTTACCCTGACTCGAGTTGTAGTTTTCCCAAATACTTTTTTACTCTTAATTAAGTCATTTCTTGGACCACTACTTCTTCACAGTACTTCTACTTAAGTAAAAGTAAATTTTTTTGGCTACTCTACCAACTAGGAATGGCACAAGATCTCTCTAGACAAAATAATCTTGAGACTTTTTCCCCGAATTATTTGCCTGATGAAGTGCCGATACGTTGCATGTCCAAATAAATCTCACATTTTGCAACTAAGACGTGTGTGTGTGCGATTTTTCTCTATGTTCTTGGGCTGCAGAGCGGGTTAATTCGAACATTTTAAGACTAAAAAACGAGAGGGGAGACAATTTTTCAATGCAAAGTCAATTGGAAACCGAGTCCATGGAGCCGGAGGTGCCCCTTGCTCACTTCCTATTTGGAACATGGCGGCTAATGGATTATCTATGTCCATTTATACGCAAAGTCTATGGAAATAACGTTCTACTTCTTTGCTTTCTCACACACAGAGTCCATATCTGTCCTGCTGTAATCTGACCTGGGTCCATTCAAAAGCAAAGCCAAAGCCGGCCACTGATGACAAGACAGTGTCCAGGGAAAAGGCCCAAACTGTGCCAAAAAATATAAGAAAGAAACACACGCATAATCACGCGCCGTCTGCCTCCAAATTTGGGAAGTAAAAAACTATGTGTCGTACAAGCGAAACGTTATCTAATGTTTGCGCGTCTTTGAGTATCGAGTCTCTTCCTTCGTATCGAAATTGAGCTTGAAATGTTTGTATTGTGACCACATATAGTGATATTACCGGTGTTTTCATCCACGAAAATACCTTGAAAAACCATCATTCTAACTGTGAACTTGCTTGCCACGCCACAGATCTGACCTGTAACTTGGCTTTGCCTGTGTTTAATATCATATTGCAGCAAATTCCAAGCAAACCAGCTGGCTGTTCTTCCTAGAAAAGCTCCATATTTCACCTCTAAAGCCACCTTACGTCACGTTTTAACCAAAATAGATTCAAATGAGCGCAGTGTTTTCATTTCTCTATGGTTGGAAAACTCTCCTTACTCTGAGTGGGCTTGCATCTCCACAAATTTGATTCTTATTTGTTCCTTTGGCGATAATCTTCCACATTATGGCATAAAACATGTATCTCCATGGAGAATGTTCCAACGTGTGGTTTTAACTTTCTCTTTCCATGGAATCCTTCAGGTTTCTCTGCAAAATTTAAGATATAAACACTTAAATCTACAAGAAAATGACTTAGTAGTGAAAGATCATTTTACGTGACAAGTTATCTTAAAGGGGCAGTTGGGAATTTTGGACACTGGGCCTCATTTCCTCGTGAGTGTTGGACACGTGTGGAGACATTTTTAAAAAAAAATCTTCCATCCAGTCCTTGTATTTGCAGAGGTTGCTGGTGCTAGGCTAGTGCATGTCAATGGCCATAGTCGTCCTGCCACTAAAAACAGTCTGACCCACTCCACAGAGCACCTGAGGCAAAACTATTATAACTCCAGACTGTCCATGTGCATGTCTGTGTCAATAGAATAATTTTAGAAGTAAAACCAACCTTGAATTTTAAGGATTTGAAGGATTTATGTCTGAGCAGCAGCAGCGAGTTGTACTTCCCGATAGAAAGCTTTACAGCGGTGGACTGATACATGAGAAAATAGTCCCTCAACATGTGACGATCCATGCGATGCAAAGTTAGTTTTATTTCGAACATTATTCTTCACATGGACAGTCTGGAGTTATAATAGTTTTGCCTCAGGTCTGTGGAGTGGGTCAGACTGTTTTTAGTGGCAGGACGACTATGGCCATTGACATGCACTAGCCTAGCACCAGCAACCTCCGCAAATACAAGGACTGGATGGAAGATTTAAAACAAATCTGTCCAAAACTCTGGCTCATTAGGAAAGGAGGCCCTATGTCCAAAAATCCAAACTGTCCCTTTAAAATAAACTATCTCTAGACTAGAATTAAGCCGCCTCAGAACTATCAATCAATCGATAAAACTTTATTTATAGAGCGCTTTTCATACAGAAATGCAACACAAGGCGCTTTTTTGTGATTAAAAAAAAAGAACAGTCCCATATTTCCGAGATTTCCAGCCTCCACCCCCCACAAAGCTAAACTAAACAGATGAGTCTAGCGATTACTATCTGTGACAATCCCACATAAAGCTGAACTAAATAAGTAAATAAATAACTGTGACATAACTATCTGTATTTACTAACTGAAACAGGAAACTATGAGATTATTAGTAACTACTAGTAAGAACTAGTAAGCAGATTGGTCAGATCAGAGAAATTTGCAGTGTATGTGCTATACCTCCAGAAAGTTACACAGTGTACCTTTAATTAAAGCTAACTCGAAAGAGAAAGAAGCTGGTCCCTTTCCAACATGGCGGCTGTATTGATGACTTATTCGTCTGAACCATCGCCTCTTCGCTATCAGGCCTGGAGGACAGCAGAAGTGTGTGTGTGTGTTTATGCGTGTCTGCATGTGTGTGTGTTTAGGGGGATGGTGTGTGTGTGGGGGGGTCCCCAGAGGCCCCGGGGCCCGAGCCGCTCCAGACATTTATTAACAGGCCAGATTAATAGCACTGGAGGAAAAACATGTTCGCAAACATGATAAATATTAATAATAATCAATATTGAGTTACATTTGCCAAATTGAGTCGCAAACATCACCCAAGGGGGAAAGGGGGGAGGGGAAGAGAGAGAGCAGAAGAGGAGGAGGAAGAAGAGGAAGAGGAGGGGGGCTATAGATGAAAGAAAAGAAACAGGCTCGGGACATTCTAACCCTGTTCAATCATCTTAAAATCTCAGAAACGTCTGTAGAATACGACAAAAAAAGTCGCAGAAAAATAATAAAAGAAGTCATGTTTTGGCATTCGATAAGACAACGATTGTTTTGAGCCTCTCCATACATGAAATACACGAAGGTCTGGATACTGAGCAGACACTGAGCAAACATAGAATCTTAACTGCGATTCACTAAAAGAATGTTTTGTGAAAAAGTAAAATGAAATCAGTGAAACCGCACGTGCAGAATTTAAAGCTGAGGTACCTGCGTAACAAGAACCATTCGTTTTTAGGTGTGTGCAGCTTTGGAACGACTTATTTTAGATGGAAAAGCAAACTCGCAATGCTTTTTTATCTTACATCTGTGTTAGAAAACTACAAAAAAAGATAAAAATATATATCTCTACGTTTCAAGGGCCGATATTACACTCATTTCTGATCTAAGTTTTAACATTTCCTCATCACAAACTGACCTGGAGTTGTTTTTTTTTTTTCATTCACTCATGTTTAACTTAAAAACTACCGCATGAGATAAATAACTAAAACACAACTCCAGGTCTGTTTTTGAGGAGGTAATGACATCATATCACGGCTTAAAGCTCACAAGAGTCAATTTTGTGTAAGACGGGACCTTGAAGATTTTTTTCCTTTTCATCAGCAGTCAGTGTTTCACCATGTTTCTGCACTAGTCTATGTGCTTCTCCAACATATACTCTATTTCTCCTGATCCTTCTCCTCCTGATCCTCCTCCTCCTTCTGATCCTCCTACTTGTACTTCTCCTACTTCTCCTGATCCTTCCCCTCCTTCTCCTCTTCCTTTTCCTTCTTCTGATCCTTCTCCCCCTCCTGATACTTTTCCTTTTCCTCCTTCTCATCTTCCTTCTTCTTTCTCCTGATCCTCCTGCTCCTTCTCCTACTTCTCCTGATCCTCCTTCTTCTCCTAATCCTCCTCTTTCTTATCTTCCTCCTTCTTCTGATCCTTCTCCCGTCCTTCTCCTCCTCCTTCTCCTGATCCTCCTGTTCCTTCTTCTGATCTCTCTCCTCCTTCTCCTCATCCTTTTCCTTTTCCTCATTCTCCTTTCCTTCTCCTGATCCTCCTTCTTCTCCTGATCCTCTTCCTCCTTCTTATCTTTCTCCTTTTCCTGATCCTCCTCTTCCTTTTGATCCTTCTCCTTTTGTTTCTCCTCCTTCTTGTGATCCTCCTTCTCCTGAACCTCTTTCTTCTCCTCCTGATCTTCCTTCTCCTGATACTCAATCTCCTGATCTTCCTTCTTCTCCTGATCCTCCTTTTCCTGATCTTTCGCCTCCTGATCCTCCTCTTCCTTCACCTTCTCCTCCTTCTCATTATGGTAACTTTAGATTCTTTCGATTACGTGACATCACACTTCACTTCACCAGGAGCCCGTCCAAAACGCTTCCGTCTTTGCCATTTCACCACAAACGAACAAACCCAAACACACAAACTACATCCAAATATTCATCATCTTCCACTGGACGATCTCTCAGCGTCCGTCTCCAAATTTATCACTGCTTTTATGATCCAGACCATTGACTTTTCATGACACGTATTGACAGCGTCGGCCGTATAAAACCTGCTGACCAACAACTCCAGGACCTTATAGAGTTATGTAATTTAATAGAGAGATATGGCTTCAGAAAATATATAGGCAGATGGATTGGAGATTTACGGGGCCGAGCGGGACGACGAGGGAGCGAGACCTCGGATATGAGCGTCAATATCCAATCGAAAGCCATCCCATTGATTAAGCTGGTTTTAAAACGCTACTCTACGACATTAGATGGAGTCAAAGGTAGTCGAAAGTGTACTAGAGTAAAAGTACCGTACCCTACAGTATGTTACAATATTTTATGATCTATGTTGTCACGTCGTTTCCTCCTCACAAACAGACCTGGAGTTGTGTTTTGTTTCACTGACACAAATCCTGCTTAGGGAGTTCTTCTCAAGCAGAAAACATTCGACTTGTGACGTCATGTGGTAATACAGGAAGTGCTCCACTGTGTTTTTAAACTCTATACACCTTCATAATCATAATCAATCATTTGGAGAATTTCAGCTCTGGAATCGTCAGTCTCAACTGAACTAAAGGTAAGAAGATAGCGAAAAACCAGGGATGTAACAATAACCGAAATATGGTGATATCGTATCGTCAAAGGTCTCACAATAATATCGTGGATCATCACAATATATCGAATCCCAAGTCTCTTTGTTTAAATGAATAGTTCTGATGCAGAAATAGCTAAAAAACAAACAGAGGGAACTACATAGACCATGATCCTTTGCTCCGTTTCAGTGCAGACGACATGAAGAAATAACTGTTCTAAGCACTTTTACATCTTCATTCTTTGGATTTAGTCTTGTGAAGGCGTTTTTAGAGGAAAAAGTTGCATATTCACAGTCAAACTATTGTAATAAATCTGGTACAGTGAGATGTTTATGGTGAAAATATCGTACAGAGAGATTTGGATATCGTTCCATCCCCAATGACAATACCAAATGACTCAAAGCATTTTATAGTCAGTCAGTCTTGTTATTATGTAGAATATCGTGATATTGTGAGCTTTCCCATGATATCGCAATAAATATCGTACTTTGAGGTTCATATCGTATCGTGAAACTTGGATATTGGATAACGCTTCATGACGTCACAAAGTGGAACGGAGAATTTTGAGCTTTGGAGATGTAAACAGATTAATAATAAAGTATTACTCAAATGATCAAATTAATTAAACTAGCATGCTAACAGTGGACCAAGCTTACTTCCTGGTTTGCGGATGATAAAAACGCTTAATACAAAGATGTGGACAGCACATAGCGACCTTATTTTGACCTGAAGCTCAAGCAGTTCAAACGTAATGGAAAAATCCAAATTCTCTATAACTCTGGCATCTACTCGTTTCCACGCCGATGATGTTTCTTTGCCTTGAATGTTTCGCAGTATAGCATTAAATGTATGTTTCTTGCATTTATACAATTACAGATGCGTTTATGCTTGAAAATACTGCAGCGAGTCACTAATGTTGATGTTAATGTTTATGTTATGCTTATGTTCTGGTGATTTCGGGGTTGCCGGGGTAACGTGGGTGTGGTTTTGGGGGTGCAATGCATTCTGGGGGTCTAACTGGAGATTTTTGGGAGACAAATTTGTGTTTTATAGAGACTTAATCTGGTGTGGCTGTGGCTGTGACGTTGGTGTTTTGTTCCTGCCTATCAATGCTACAATACACCGAAAAACGTGAATTCTTATTGCGAGTCGGGATTGCCTCTTCACAGACATACCCTGTAACTTTTCCTGGTAGTTTCATCTGCTTGTCGTCAAAAATATCGACAATTTTAATGCCATACTGCGGATCTTTCAAAGCAAAGCAGTGACATCTCCACAGAGACATCAGGCCATAAAAGAAAGGTTTTATAGCGCAACCTTTAATAACATTTTTACTGAAAACTTGTACTTCATGAACTTCCATCTTGTCCCACATTTTCAGCTCGGACTCTCCCAAGTACCGGCCCCTCTGTAGACTCAGTCCAGCTTCATTTAGCGCCGCTCTGGGGACGCTGCTGCAGACACTGTGAAGCTAGAACCCATCTATTCTGATTAACCAGGCCAGGACACGATATGTAGGCCTCTCACACTCTTCTACCACTCTGGTTTCAAGCACAATAGGCCAAATCCTCCCGCTAAGGCCGTCCTGACCAAGACTAGACCGAGATCTGGAGACGGGAACCCACTGCTCCTGACAGGTGGCCCCAGCGGTGCTGAGGGATGGGTCAAACGCAGAAGACAACCTCATAGTTTAGGTTACAAACACAGACTGTATAAAGAAGTGGACGTCAGCTATAACGTTCGGCTCCAGTCAAATGAAGCTCATCGAGGCTTGCCGCTATCGTGAATTTGGAGGCGAGTTACGTATTCGGAAAAGGAATTTATTCATGGACAAAATAGTGAAATAAAAAGATTGTTTTTCCTTATTGATTGTCATACTTTGCAATAAAATATCCAACAGCTAAATGCAGAAATTTGGAAACTGTAGCCAACTGTAACAGAAAACTCAACGCAACAACAACAAAACAACAGATTTTTCAATTCTGACACCGATAACGATACTTTCACTTTAAGTATCTGCTGATGCCTGATATTAACCAATGTAGAGACCGAAAATGGCGCTTTTTAATAGTTGTATTCTTTTTATTTGTTTATTCATTTGATTTATAAAGTATAAAAAGGCATAAACGGTGTGTAAACGTACAAGAAATGAATAAAGATTGAATGAAAAAGGAGCCGAAAGAAGAGTATGCCTATGTCATCTGCCCTCTTTTCCAAACTAATTGATTTTATTGGTTTTAGTTATTTGTTTATTGATGATTGTGCTCTTATTTTATTTTACTGGTTTTATTGTTTTAAGACTTGTATGGATAAATCTGAGCGTTTATGTTATTATTATATTATTATTGTTTCTATTCGTATGTATTTGTGCAGCAGTTTGGAAACTGTTTATGAAATGTGCTATAGAAATAAAGTGGATTGGAAGTTAATATAATAATAAAACAATTAACTTATAACACAAGAGGTCCAACTGTGTTATGTAATTGTTATTTATCCTTCAAATACTGAACCGCTTTGTATGAATAAAAGTTAAAACAGTATGAGACGTTCTTGGCCAATATCCGCCTGTAAACAGTCTCATTACATCCAATTGCATAAAGGTCCAAACAGGATATCGATTGCACCGATATTTGGAAGCCGATACAGCAAAATATTCAGTATCGGTGCTGATATTCGATACTACACTTTAGTGCATCCCTACTTAAAATCAGTATTTGTATTTTTGGTCCATGTATTTAGATACTTTCTCATAATGACCAAACCTTTCGCCTTATCCACCCAACCTCCATCCTCCTTTCTCTGCTACCTTCCCTTGCACCCTCCCCTCCTCTGTCCCTGCCGCCCCTGCCTCCCCGCTCCTGTCGGCTACACCCAGGCAGGGCGAGCGCGTTTGTCAGGGTGATTAATAGCGCGCTGCATCCTCGTTAATTCAGCGGCTAATGACTACAGGGAGAGGAGCGTGGAGGGGAGCGCTGCGCCTCGGCCCTAATAGACTGATGTATGGAGAGGCCGGGCCCGGTGGCAGAGGTGAAAATCTGCACTCCTCCTCCCATAAAACCCCCCGATCCTTCGCTCCTCCTGTACCTGTCCAAGATGGGATCCTCAGAACGGGAGCGACTGGAGGTGATAGAGATGATGGAGATGCTTGCGTGAAATTTTCAAACAAACGATGCAGTGGAGAGATCGTAAAATGGACACTGGACGAATTGACAAACTGATTTGTAAAGCTGGTCACGTGATTGGCTGTGAGCTGGTAACGAATAATACTCCCTACAACTGTATATATCACGTTTATGTAACAGATAATACTCCCTACAACTGTACAACAACTCAGACTTATGTAACAGATAATACTCCCTACAACTGTGCAAAAACTCACTCTTATGTAACAGATAATACTCCCTACAACTGTACAACAACTCAGCCTTATGTAACAGATAATACTCCCTACAACTGTACAACAACTCAGACTTATGTAACAGATAATACTCCCTACAACTGTGCAAAAACTCACTCTTATGTAACAGATAATACTCCCTACAACTATATCCTTATGTAACAGATAATACTCCCTACAACTGTACAACAACTCAGACTTATGTAACAGATAATACTCCCTACAACTGTGCAAAAACTCACTCTTATGTAACAGATAATACTCCCTACAACTGTGCAAAAACTCACTCTTATGTAACAGATAATACTCCCTACAACCATATCCTTATGTAACAGATAATACTCCCTACAACTGTGCAAAAACTCACTCTTATGTAACAGATAATACTCCCTACAACTATATCCTTATGTAACAGATAATACTCCCTACAACTGTGCAAAAACTCACCCTTATGTAACAGATTTTTACATCTTAAAAATGTGAAAAACAGCAGAAGTTTTTTAACGTTTTTCAGCGGTCCGAAGTTATTCCAAAGTTATTCCAAAGTCATTCCTCACTTTCATAACACATTCCGAGCATCCTCATATTCACCGCAATGTGTTTGTGAGCACTTTTCCAAACTCGCAGACCAGAGGGAACGTGATCACGGCGCACTTCTCGTTTCACGAGGAATAAAACGTTCTAAAATTAGGTCCAGACGACAGACATCAGCCTCGTTTTGACTCCAAGAGCTCCTTTTATATCTGTACCGAGGGAAGGCGAATTTGACTTTATTACATGAAAAACATAACAAAAGAAACAAAAAACTACTGGCAACACATGACTAACTATACCTGACTAGTCTTAACATGTCATTTAATGGTTAGTGAAGATATAAAAGCCTAACTAGGTCTCTGTTACGTTCCTAAATGTGTTGGGGGGGATAAAAAAGTATAATAAAGCAACAAGTATATCAAGTAGGCCTGTACATTAATAAAGACCTAATAAGACCTTAACTTAAATTTTTGCTGTGACAATTCAGTTTGGAGCTTTTTTTCACATTCTTTTGTCAAATCCACACTTACTTTGATTTTACGGTAGAGTCTCAAATACAGTACATAAAAATAAATGTGTAAAAAGCACAAAATAGATAAATAAATGTATACTTTGGGCCACTTTTAGCTTGTCTAATCCTAGCTTCAAACTGCTGTCAAATCTTTCACGACGTCAAACTGACTTCTAGTTCTCAAAAGTTCTATTATTTTACCGTTTTATTTTGTCAGGTGGCTTAGAAGCTCCTCTGACCCCCGCGTACCACATTTAAACTCCTGCCTAAGCCCCGGACCCCCCCGGACCCCCCGTCGCCCTGTCTCGTGTGCAGGGGACCACCTGCCGGGACGTCCCCCCGTGGACCTCAGGTGGGTCCAGTCCTCACCCGGTCTGTCCCATGTCATCGGCCTGTCAGAGCGAATGCAGCTGACACAGAGGTATGCTAATCCACTTAGCGTCAGAGTCTGGAGGCGCGGGGCGTTCGAGGGAAGGCTGAATACACGAGCTGCGACTTTTAGAAATAAAAACTGGGGCACACCTGGACTGGGATGGTCGGTATAAATCAAACTGTGAAAAGCGCGTAAAATTCTTGACTCGCGTGTGGATCAGTCATAATCTGAGGGACTGTTGGTGCATTTTTTTTTGTTTTATGGTCATTTTCAAGCACGGTTTCTTTATTTTACTTAATATTCCCCTCTTTACTGTTAGTTGGGATCATATTGGTCAGAAATGGGGACGACGGAACATTTCTTGTATAAAACTGGGACAAATCAGTGGTTTTGGATAAATCTGCTGGGACAGGGGACATGAGGTTCAAAACTGGGACTGTCCCGGGTAAATAGGGACGTTTGGTCACCCGAGTTTATGGCCATTTTTGAGAGTATGAAAGTAAAGTTGCACAAAAGGTATTCACAATAAGTCGTACGCTGGATAGTAGTTTTGGTCAGTGTGCCATCGCTATACCCATATGCATGATTAGCGTACGTTAAAATGTTGTTTTTGTTTACATCCGGCTTTGCACAGTGGCTGGAAAGTAAAAAGTCAGTGGGGCCGTTGTTGTTGACAGTCGCGTTGCATATGTCTGTCATGAGATAACTCGTCTTATTTTGAAGTAGGTTTTGCATTTAATTGTTTTTACGTGATTGTTGAGGATCAAAAACATTACTTTGAAAAGTTAAAATTCGCTGGTAAAGGCATCGATCTCCTCGACCTATTGTCTTTGGGAGACGGCTGACTGACAGATGCACAACAGCGAGTGGGCATGTTGACTGCCGACCAATATCTACCGGATGTGACGTTATCGTGTTTTCTCGTGTTGGTTTAATCTATCTTCTTTCCCCAAAGATGAAGCTACAGACCCTTCCAGAGTTAGCATTAGCCTCCAGAGTTAGCGTTGTCCTCCAAAGTTAGCGTTCGCCTCCAGACATAAACCAGGAGTAACACCGGCGCCTCTTAGAAAGCCTGAGTAACACTGTTTTGTGTGCTTTATTGACATAGGGATTAACACCAAAATTAGCCTGATGCTAATGACCAAATAATAAACATTTCCTATTGGTGCTGGCAGACAAACCGTCTACAACAAATACATGAATAAATAAATAAAATCTAGACAGAAGTGCACCCTGCAGCCCTGCGCCTGCCCATTCCACCGGGGTCAGAGCGCCAGGACAGTTTAAGGGTTTAATCAATTTAATCGAATAAGAAAATATTTTTAAGGCTGTTTATACATCATGTTTTCTTAATGGTTTTTCTGGTATAGTGTCCACTGATGAAGTTTGGCAGTTCAAATCTCGCTCTCGACATAAACATCATTGGTTGAGCGATCAAATCCACTGATCCACAGGTTGTTGGCGTGACTCCAGCTCCTACAGATGAACGCTGTTGCTGTGTCCTTGGGCAAGACACTTAACCCACCTCGCCCCTAGTGTCTGTGTGCACTGGTGTGTGAATATGTGTGTGAATGGGTGAGTGGTTCCTTATTATAAAGAACTTAGAGTGCGAAAAGCCCTGTATAAAAATGTGACCCTTTGCCATTTTTACCATTTAAAAGACACATTCCTGTTCAATGTAACAAGTTTACAAGAGCTTCTCTCAACTTTCAGAGACTTTTTATGCCATCATGTTAATCCTAATACTGTTCTGCAATTAGCTTCATTAGTCATTTAACTCTATTGAAATCTTTTCAACATTGTTAACACACAGCGCCTTCTTAGCGGTGACCCGGCGTGCTCCAGTATTAGACAATGCTTCTCTGGCTCATACCTCCCCTTTAAACACGGCATTGTAACGACTTCCTGCTCTCCGCGACTCCGATGTAAAAGCCCCATTAACTGTGCCCTGATCAAAGTGTCCCCGAGTGCACAAACACACACAAAATCACGCACACTCGCACACAATCACACAGAGAGAGGTGTCATGGTTCAAAACTATAGCCCCTGATGATATCTCCGCTCCAGCGTAGTATTGCTCCGGCCCCGCTTCCTCTATTACAGAATCCCCCCTCCACAGTCCCACAGCGACGGGAAGGAAGTCCAGGAAACAGCTGGGGGCTCCGGGAGAATGGACCAGGAGACTTCCCCCCTCTTCCCCTCTCCCCCGCCCCCCTTTCCTCCTCCAACGGCGGCCCTCGCGCTCCGCCGTGGACAGTCAGAAACCGCGTTCACAATCAGCCCGGCGAGGGGAAAAAAAAGAAAAAGACGACAATACTGTATACAAGGAACAATGGAGCCGAGGCACAAAGAATTCTGGGAACCTGGGCCCTGCCTGCTTCTCTCTGGGCTCTCGGCTCCTGAGTGCCGGGGGACGGTGAGACTGAGTGGGGCCGTGGACAGGGACTGGGCAAGGAAGAAGAGGGGCTGATTGTGGGAGTAAATAACGGGGAAATAGTGCATTACGGGTTAGTCATGGTGAACAATCCTTCTGTTGGAGCGTCCGTCAAACGCTTTTCCCCACTGAGATGTTATTGCGTCGTCTGAGATGTTCCGCAGTATGGCATTAAACCTTTCTATCGTCTTGGAGACCAAACTGGACCAAGCTACAGGTCAGATCTGTGGAGAAATGACCCCGCTCACAGTCTAAATCCCTGTTTTTCTAGGTGTTTTTGAGCTATAAAACCACCC
>CM060654.1:8411436-8643936 GCA_030686955.1 Odontamblyopus rebecca
TGCAGCTCCACAAAATCTTTGGCGAGATTCAAAATCTGAGTCGTGTTCTGCACCTAAAGAGTTTGTTTGGAGATCTCAGCTCTCTCTCTCTTCTTTCTCACTCTTTTTTCTGTTTATTCTCTCAATACCTCCCTCTTCTCCCCCTCTCGCATCCTTTCTCTCTCTCTTTACCTCTCTTTGTCCCTCTCCGCCTTCTTCTTTCTCTCCCCCTTTCTTTTTCTCTCTTCCTTCTCCTTCCCTTTCTCTGTCTCTCCCCCTTCTCCTCTTTTTACGCCCATCTCTCTCTCCCACCCTTTCCCATTCTCTCTCTCTCTCTCCCTTTCTTCTCTTTCTGCCTCTCTCTCTCTGACCCCCTTCTCTTTCTCTGTCTCTCTCCCATACTTTTTCCTTCTTTTTCTACCCCCCTCTCTCTATGCCTCTTTTTCTCTTGCCTCCTTACTTTCTCTTTGCCTCTCTCTCTCCCTCTCTGTCTTCTTTCTCTCTCTCTGACTCTTCTGCTCTCTCTGTGACTCCCCTCTCTCTTCTGTACACTCTCTTTCCCTTTCTCTCTCTCTCCCTGTCTTTTTCTCTTTCTTCTCTTTCTACATCCCCTTCTCTCTGTTAACCCTCCTCTTCCTCTCTCTATGTACACTCTTCTCATCTATCTCTTTTCCTTTGTCTTTCCCTTTCTTCTCTTTCTCCCTCTCCCCCTTTTGCTCTCACCTCCCTCTCTCACTTTCTTTTTCTCTTCCTTCTCTTTCTATCTCTCATCTTCCGTTAATCCATCCTCTCTCTCCCCCCTTGTACTCTTCTCCTCTCTCTGTCTTTCTGACTTTTTTCCTTCCTTTTTCTCTTTCTTCTCTTTCTCCTCCCTCTCTGTTCTCTCCCTCTCTCTATGTTCTCTCTTCTCTTCTCTCCCTCTCTTCTCCTCCCTCTGTTTCTCTGTTCTCTCTCTCACCCTCTCTCTTCTCCTCCCTCTGTTTCTCTGTTCTCTCTCTCCTCCTCCCCGTTTCTCTGTTCTCTCTGTTTCTCTCTCTTCTCCTCCCTCTCTCTTCTCTCCGTCTGTTCTCTCTCTTCTCCTCCCTCTGTTTCTCTGTTCTCTCTCTCCTCCTCTCTCTCTCTCTCTTCTCCTCCTCTCTCCTCCTCCCTCTGTTTCTCTCTCTCTGTTTCTCCTTCTTTGTGCCGGTGTTTGGCTTCCTGCTGTTTTGTGTCCAGACGGGGCCTTGATTTGAATACTGATTCCCCGTTGATAGGGCCGCACTTCCGATCTCATTAACTTGTTTTGTCTTTGGCTAAATGAAAGCGTTCCCGATCCGAGGAGGAGGAGGAGGAGGAGAAGAGAGGGAAGAGGGAGAGGAGGGAGGAAGAGTGTGTGATGTGCTCGGCTGTAAATAACAACACGTAAACAGACACAGGACGGGTCTGGGGAAGGAGAACATCACGTCTGAGCTGCAAAAACAGCCGAGAGGGAAAAGAACGGACGACATCTACGGTAAATATGACTTCTCTCTCTCCTTCTCTCCGTTCTCTGTTTCTCTCTCTCTCTCTGTTTCTCTCTTTTCTCCTCTCTCTCAACCCTCTCTTTCCCTCTCTTCTCTATCTACCTCTCTCTCACTCTCTGTTCTCTCTCTTTCTTTCTCTTCCTTCTCAATCTCCCGCTATGTTCTCTCTCTACTTCCCTCTCTCCCCTGCTCTGTTCTTTTCTTTCTCTTCCTTCTCTATCTACCTCTCCCACTCTCCCTCTCTCTCTTCTCCTCCCTCTGTTCTCTCTGTTCTCTCCCTTCTCCTCCTCTCTCCTCCCTCTGTTTCTCTCTTCTCCTCCCTCTGTTTCTCTGTTCTCACTCCTCTCCTCCCTCTCTCTCCCTCTCTCTCTTCTCCTCCCTCTGTTCTCTCTGTTCTCTCTCTTCTCCTCCTCTCTCCTCCCTCTGTTTCTTTCTTCTCCTCCCTCTCTCCTCTCTTCCCATCCTCTCTCTCTCTTCTCCTCCCTGTTCTCTCTCCTCTCCTCCTCTCTCCTCCCTCTGTTTCTCTCTTCTCCCTCTGTTTCTCTCTTCTCCTCCCTCTGTTCTCTCTCTTCTCCTCCCTCTGTTTCTCTGTTCTCACTCTTCTCCTCCTCCCTCTGTTTCTCTCTTCTCCTCCCTCTCTCCTCTCTTCCCCTCCTCTCTCTCTTCTCCTCCCTGTTCTCTCTCCTCTCCTCCTCTCTCCTCCCTCTGTTTCTCTCTTCTCCCTCTGTTTCTCTCTTCTCCTCCCTCTGTTCTCTCTCCCTCTCTCTCTTCTCCTCCCTCTGTTCTCTCCGTTCTCACCATGTGTCTTATGTAAGTTATTAAAGGTCCTCGACCGGAGTTTTCCTTGTGTTTGACTAAAAAAACACGACTTTTAACATTTTCAGAACATTAACTTTTATTATTTTACGATCACAAACGATAAACTTTGTGTCGTCTTTATCGTTATTATTGGGTTTTTTTTCATTATTATTGACGTTTATTTTGTACGATCATAAACGATAAACTTTTCTGCCTTGGTTAACATTATTATTAGTCTATACGACCACAAATTAAAAAAAAATTCAAAAATCCTTAAATTATTCATTCTCAGTTAGCAGATTTTCATACTATAATAAACAATAAACTTTTGCGCTTTTGTGAAAATTATTATTAGTTTGTACGACCAAGAAACGAAAACAAACAATCCTTATATTTTTTCACTGTTACTGACGTTTATTTTGTACGATCATAAACGGTAAACATTATTATTAGTTTCTACGACCGTAAATTTAAAAAAAAAATCCTAAAATTATTCATCCTCATTTTGCATATTTTGATACTGTAATAAACAATAAACTTTTGTGCCTTTGTTAACATTATTATTAGTTTGTACGACCATAAACGACAAATAAAATAAGATAAAATAAAATAAAATAAGATAAAATAAAATAAGATAAAATAAAACAAGATAAAATAAAATAAGATAAAATGAAATAAGATAAGATAAAATAAAATAACAAAATAAAATAAGATAAAATAAGATAAAATAAAATAAAATAAGATAAAATAAAATAAAATAACAAAATAAAATAAGATAAAATAAGATAAAATAAAATAAAATAAAATAAAATAAGATAAAATAAGATAAAATAAGATAAAATAAAATAAAATAAAATAAAATAAAAACCGGCGTCTTTAAAAACTGAAGATAAGCACTAAGAAAAACGTATGGAACAATCTGAGAGCCGAACACTATAAGCCTTAAAAAAAAAAAAAAACTGTATAAAGTTTTATGCTGTGAAAACTATCGAGCTCCGGAATGAATTGTGCATTAAAGTTTGTTCGCTTTAATTTATATTTTGTCTCTTATACAAACAGTAAGTCGCAAGTGAAGCCGTAAATGCAAACCTGCTGTTCGCACCTTTATCTTATTTGGTAAATGTTTAGGGGTCGGCTCAGGTTTGGTGTTTGTAAAGAGCCACAGTCTCTCTGGAAGGTGAATCTATCTGATGCTAAAGTCAGAGGAGCAGATACTGGGAAGGAAATGACCCTCACGTGGCGCCATTTACGTCACATTTTTATACAGCGCTTCACAAAAGGGAACCGTTCACCCGTTCACCCGTTCACCCGTTCACCCGTTCACCCCAACAACCGGAAAGGATCGTGGGATTGAAAAGATGCTCACACTGTCCTCTGAGTGGAAGTCACTGACGAAAAACAGCGATAAAAGCACAAAAACAGCAGTTATACAACTCAAAGCTCATTTTCTACGATTCAAATTTCCATTTAAATGCACTTTACCTTTTATAAGAACTTCGTCATCGCATTAATACT
Organism: Odontamblyopus rebecca; assembly: GCA_030686955.1. NCBI lineage: Eukaryota > Metazoa > Chordata > Actinopteri > Gobiiformes > Gobiidae > Odontamblyopus > Odontamblyopus rebecca. Next base: position 8,415,231 of record CM060654.1, read on the forward strand.
GTTTGTACAGCAACGCTATGAACGCCAAATGATGATGCTGCCTCTGAATATTATTTTATTTCATTCATAAAGTATAAAATGACACTGACAGTATCACAATATCAAACGTACAAAAGTTGAACGAAAAGGAGCAGAAAGAAGAGGCGTCTAATGTTTGTATGTAAATATGAACCAATCACGCTGCTGTTTTACATGGATTATTATTTCGTGGGTTAGACGACGGGTCTCCGAACTTTTTTTTTTTTTTTCCCAGTGAGCTTCTTTTACGAAACAAAAACGCCAGAGAGCAAATAAATACAAGAGCCACGGCCTTAGAGGAGGATTATCCATTTACTGATGCACCAAGTTGGGCATCAAAACAAGACATTTACAAAGGTAATTAATCAAATTTTACTTATTATCAACGATACGATGCATAGAAATCAGAAATCCCTTGGCGAGATATTTACGGAGCGACAGGTAAATCTGAAACTTTCGTTAAAACCATCGTTTTGTGCTCCACTCTACTGTAACCGTATAAATGCAAAACGCACAGGTTTAATAGCGCTCTGGGGAACTGTGCAAGCGAAACATCGTATTCCCGTGGAGACAAGCAGGTGGTGGACCCTCTGCCAGAAAAGTTACACAATGCATCTTTAAAACCTGCAGATAAAGGACACATACGCGCAATTTTGTGCTCAGAGTCTCCAGAATTCACTCACGTTTTAGGATTAAACCAACTGGATTTCAGGCCTGGAAACGAGGCTCATTCTGCGTTCTGATTGGATAAACGCCTCGACAACCAAAACGCTAAATTATAACATAAACGTAAAGCTGTCCAGCCTGCCCAGCGGTTTTGTGATTAAAAATAAATCCGTATCCGTCTTGGCGATCAGCACGAGCCGCAATTTAATTCAGACCTGTCAGATTATTGATTTCTGCCCGTGTCTGAAAGTATTTTGTTTGTTCGGAGACAAAACAAGATGACCTCAAAGATTCCCACGCGTCCGTCACTGCTCCCGAAATAGCCCGAAGATTCCAAACAATGGGAAGGTTCTGACGGTGATGAAAAGCGCGGAGGGCAGGACGAGGCCCAGAATACGGAAAGGACACAGTGACGCTCCCGAACTCGTCTGGTGAGGCGTTCAGAGGCGGGAGGAAACCGGGATGTTCGCCTGATACCAGATGACGCGGCGAAGGGTGATTAGAAGCGCTGGAGATTTCGGTTAAACGCAAATGAAATGGTCGTCCTGGGTCTTCAGGTATGACGCAGGTGATGGTGTCTGGGCAAAAACGCAGCCGTGACGAGTTAAAAAAGAAAGAAAAAAAAAGGCTAACTGGAAAAAAATAAAAATAAATAAGTAAAAAATAAAGGCTAACTGAAAAATAGACGAACAAAAAGAGAAAAAAAGCTACCTAAGAATAAAAAAGACTCAAAGAAAAAGCCAAACAAAAAAAAACTAACTTACAAAAGGGCAAACTACAAAACAAAAACAAAAAAATACTAACTAAATAAAAAGACTAAGTAAAACTAAAAAAAAGTATTTAAAAAAACTAAATAAAAAAAGACTAAAAATAAAGGCTAACTAATAAAAAAGGCTAAAAAAAAGGCTAAAAAGGCTAAAAAGAAGCTACCTAAGAATAAAAAAGACTCAAAGAAAAAGCCAAACAAAATAACTAACTTACAAAAGGGCAAACTACAAAAAAAAAAAAAACTAACTAAATAAAAAGACTAAGTAAAACTAAAAAAAGTATTTAAAAAACTAAATAAAAAAAGACTAAAAATAAAGGCTAATTAAAAAAAAGACAAAAAAAAGACAAACAAAAAAAAGCTAACAAAAAAAGGCAAAAAGTAAATAAGACTAACAGACAACGCCCCCCCCCCTTCCCCCGTCCCGCCCCCTAAAAAAAAACTAACTTAAAAAAAAAGGCAAAAAAAAATAAATACTAACTAAAAAAAAGACTAAGTAAAAAAAAAAACTTTCTACGTTGTGACTGCTAACATTAAAAAACAAAAACAAAAAAAAACAAAAACAAAGGCCCGTCAGGAGGTTGTGACCAGGGTGACCAGACGTCCCTGTTTACCCGGGACAGTCCCAGTTCTGATCCCTGTGTCCCGTCCCGGCAGATTTATCCGAAACCACTGATTATACAAGAAATGTCCCCGGAGTCCCTATTTTTGACCAATCTGATCCCTGCCAACAGCAAAGAGCCATAAACTGCCATTTGTTTAGGCAAAATATAGAAAAGCTGCTTAAAACTGACTCATCACAAACATAATCTTAAAAAAAAGCACAAACATTTAACTGCCCCCATGTCCTTTTCCAATCCCTGTTAGACTCTTATAGTGAGTTACATCACTCCAGATACAAAATAAATGTTATAATTTACAATCAGATGATAAATAAACTTAAATTCTGTTATATCTTTGTTTATACATGTTCATAATTGGCCATTAGAGTTCCAGATTTTGACCCCACAAACTAAAATACAAAAATTGTTCCTTGTTGTTTGGACCATTTTAAAGAGAAGCATTAACCTTAAATGATCAGTTCTTTCTCTTTCAATGAAGTGTTTCTGAATTTTTTTGGCAGTTCTTTCCTTGCCGTCTACTTTAAGTACCAACAAACTTGTTCCAATGGCAGATCTTTTTTTTTTTTTTAAACTTCTGAAGCGAAACTGACTCAAATCCTGACGAAACTTTCTTAATTCAAACGATCTTCTGCCTGTGACGACAAGCGAAGGACACGACGCCGCCCCAAAAATACATAAAGAAACACAATAACGACCCCGAACTCGTCCACGTGAGGCGTTCGGAGACAGCGGGAGAGGGGAGGAAACCGGGATGTCCGCCCGATAACCAGATAACGTGCGGGCAATTAGCGCGCCGACGATTTCCATTAGGCCTGATGAAATATTTATGGTGCCTTCAGAGCATGTCAGCGAGCCGCCCTCAACCTTTCATATCGCGGTGACAAACGCTAATGAGAAAAGAGGAGGGGACAAAAGAGGAGACGAGGAGAAGGAGACAGGGATGGACGGGATCCGGAGTCAAGGAAACGAGGAGAGGAGACGAGGGGAAGGAGACACCTGCGGACGCTTTAGTCCTTTGTAGATGTTCCGTGAGAGAAAGTTGACGCAAATGAAGAGATGAATGAGACTTTGCCAGATAAATACGCCTCTAACATGTCTCCCGGTGCTGATTAGTGAGCAGTATTTATCTTTAAAGGTTCTGTACTGCGGAAAATCGACTTCTGTGAGCTTTTAGTCGTGTTATAAAGCCGTTACCTCCTCCAAAACATACTGAGTTAGGGTTAGTTTCATTCGCACGTTTGAGTAACTCTTTATTATTAGTCTCAAAACGCCCTGTTCCACCTTGTGTCATGAAGTTATAGTTTTCAACAGCCTCTTTTTTTACCTTTTCTTCAGTGGAGATCGGTCATTTTAGGGCTGAAATCATCCAAATAAGTCCAAATTCTGTAGTTTTTCAGTCAGTGACATTAAAATCTTAGAATCCGACCAACTATAGCAGGGCTGGGCCATTATTTTTTTCCATGGGGCCACACGAGAAACAGAAAATATTGCGGAGGGCGAAAATGTTTAACTCAGTTCTGCATAAGAACAGTATTTCTTTCTAAAACGCAGTAAATAGCTTTGTTTTGATGCGCACGTCAGACTGGTAAGACTTTATTTTATGACTAAGCGATGAAAAAGTGAGGCTGCCTTATAAAAAATGTCATTTAAAAAACACTTCTGTAATAAAAGCGATGCAGCTTTAGTCCACGCATGAGGTAAAATTATAAAACGTGTTTATTTTGTAATTCCAAATGAGCTTTAAGGGGCCAGTCAGAGTCGACCCTAAGTGGCCCTGGAGCTGGACTATAGAAATCTCCACAACACTGCCATAAATACAGCGGACAGTTCGACTTCTGCTACGTATTTTGCTCGTAATCATTTAGTTACAGGTATTTTCAAAGTAATGCATTACACTGTTATGCCGCTTTAAAAAATATCTATATTTAATGACAGTCACTACGTATTAGTAACTTATTTTGCATTTGTTTATCCATCTGACTCTGAGGTCCGAGGACGTTGTTGAGACACTGACACGCGCCTTTTCCTCGAATGCCGCAACTCCAAAGAGCTCGGAGGAGACCGAGCGAGGTTTCCGAGACAGAATCCAGGACGGCTGCGCTCATCATCACTTATAAACAGGGGTGCACATAACTGGTACGCTGGTAAGCATGCGCAGCAAAAAAAACGAATGCGTCATGCCACTTCAGTTACTGAGCGCCTTTGCGTAGCCCACTTGACTTGACCGATCGTGTCATATCAATCTTACACATGTCCAAGTCCAACTACTGTCAAAGATGTCTAAAAAACAACAGACATTAAGCAGCTTCTTTGGCGTTTCCCCGCCTACAAAGAAACACCAACCGGAGCCAGAGCCGAAGAAAAGACTTTTTTCGGAAAAGTGGCTTCAAGATGTGCAGTGGCTTGAAGCTAACGATGAACGCACTGAAATGTGGTGTAAGCTTTGCCGCTCACATCCACACCTAGCAGATAAAACAGGTGCGTTTTATAAAGAGGAGGACAGTGGGAGTGACACGGAGGACAGTGAGGAAGATGGCACTTTTTAAGACCTCGCTACATAATGAGTGAGTACCAAACTCCATCTCCTGGTACTCACCTGAGTAACTCACTGAAAAAGTTATGTGCACCCCTGCTTATAAGTATGTTTACAAGTATGTTTTCACTGTGTTTGGACACTTTGGTGGTTTAAATTACTCATATTACTGCGATACTTTACTTTTTCAGTACTGAACTCACTTGTGTTGCTAAACGTCCCTGGAGTCGCTAACAGGAGACAAACGATAACAGCGGCTTTCCGGCAGCGTCCACGATCTTCTCCAAGTCGGACAAACGAAACATCACGAAACAGTTGAAGTGAAGACATGACGTCACATCCGAGATATGAGCAGGGGACGGACAGATTAGCGAACGCACAATAAGTCACACCCCGCACTGGTCACCGTCTTGTTCCAAAGAGATGTTATTGTTTTGCTGAATGTTCCACGGGATGGCATTAAATCCATCTCCATGGAGACAAAAAACGGATGTAACAAGGCTAAGTTACAGGTCAGATCTGTAAAAAAGGGGAAGTAAAAGTGAGATTGTGCAAGTTTAATGCCATAAAAAGTGCAATTAGATCTCCATAAGACAAAAATATGGCAGATTCCAACTCGAAAATCAACTGTGACTTTTAATCATTGTCTCTTAACACAAAAAATGTCAAATTTCTCATTAAACAAACCAAAAAAAAAACAATAACTGAAAGCTGGATGTCGCTACTCGGCCTATTAACCAAATCACCACATCATCAAGTACTTTCCCAATCTTTCCACGACCAAATCTATCCAAATGTCCTATGAAAATGCGTCTCTCTCAAACAGATCAGCTCACATGTGGATGTAAACTCAGCTTCTGCCTGTGCCTCTTCCACATTTGGTTTGCAAATGGCCGCCCAGTGTCATCAATTACAGCGGCGGGGCTGGTGGCGGTGTGTCTGAGCGAAAACGCAACCACGGTAAAGCTAAAAAAAAAAGAAAAAACCTACAGAAAGGCTAGCTAGGAGGTTGTGACACTTCTTTACCGATACGTTCATTAATCAAACCGTGAGCAAAGCAACCGCGGCGAGTTAAAAAAGAAAAAAAAAAAAAAACGCTGTGTTGGAGGTTGTGCCATTACAGATTTAAATCAACATGTTACATTTTATTATTTTCAAAGTGTTATACTTGCTAAAAACAACATATTAACACATCTATTAAATTTAAGTTTTGTTTCTGACGCTCTGACACACTTCCCTGCTCTTTGTGCTAAGTCACTTCCCCTACAGAGCGCAGTCACAGACATTGTGCTTTCTCATGTCATAATCTGAGGGGTATTTTTTTGCTTTATGGTCATTATCAGACAGGCTTTTCTGTATTTCAGGTAAACAAATGACAATTTATGCTCCTCTTTACTAGGGATGGGCCATGTCTTGATGTTTAAAATATATTGAGATGTTTTTTAAACTCGATATGAATTTTAACATATCGTATTTGGGTCAGTGACATGACACTGTCCAGTGGCAGTTTCCACAGTTAAAAGGGTTCAAATGTCATAATAATTCAGCACATTTCTGTAGTACTGTAATACTCGTGTGTCTGTGTGGTAAGGTAACTTTTATTTATATAAAACTTTACACAGACACATGTCCCCAAAGACGGTCTACACAGCATTTACAGAGCACTTCATTCACTCCAGACCCGGTGGTGGGAAACTACTGTTGTAGCCACAGCTGCCCTGGGACAGACTGACGGAGGCGCGGCTGCCAAGCCAAACGACACCAACGGTCCCTCCGACCACCACCAACACTCACACACACAACTTTCACACCTACAGGGCATGTTTTGGGTTGATGGGGGAAACCGGAGCCCGGAGGAAACCCATCCAGACACAGGGAGAACATGCAAACTCCACACAGAAACGCCCGGGCGACCCGCAACCTCCTTGTTGTGAGGCATGAGTGTTGCCTCTCAGCCGCCGAAGTGCCGACCAAAGCTTCAGCACCACCAACCTTTACCACCATTTACCTCCTCACCATCAGCAGCACATCCTCCGTCACAGAGAGAACACTCATATTCACTGAGTCGTGTCCTTTAGTCCGACAGAAGCTGAACCACATCAGGGCGACAGAGACGGGGTTTTTTTAGCGTTTATAGTTCATGCAAATGAGCCATGTGATGATAGTTCATGCAAATGCAAATGTAGTTATGGTTTATATGTTGTAAAGTTTATTTCCGCTCTTTGCTGCTAGCAGGGATCAACTGTGATAGTCCTAGTTTAGACCTAATGAAATCCTGGTTAAGTCTTAGCTTAGTCCGGACAGGGGACGCAGGGCTCCAAACTGGGACTGTCCCGGGTAAATAGAGTGTGGTCACCCTAAATTAAACCTTAGAAGAGTTTGAACAGGGCCTGGGAGAGATCACTAGATTACGCAAACATGTATGGATGACATAAAACGAAACAACAACAAAAAAAACCTCAAAAGTCCCGCTCAGAGGTTGTGGCGCTTCTTCATAAATCAAACCACTAACATAGCAACCACGGCTAGCTAAAAAAAAAGAGAAAAAAAAAAAGAAAAAAGGCGAGCTAGCTTCTTTACCTCTACACCCATTAATCAAAGCGCCAGAACAGCACCAAATTGGGCTCATCAGTCTGGACATTAAGCAGAAATCACACGGACGGGACGAGGGTAAAGAGAATGAGATGGAAATGAGAGCGTTTTGGGTTGGCGCCGCGCTCGCCAGTGTCAATCCCCCGAAGAGACAGCGCGCCCGGGCTAAACGCAGCTGAAAAATGGCCCCATAAATCTTAGGAACGCGAGGGGAACGCATCCGTGTGCTCGAATCACAGCGGGGACAGTGTGGAGGTGACAAAGAAAGGTCTGTTTTATGTATTATTCAGGGCTGGAAGTCGGCGTTTCACAAGCGGGAAATTATATGGAGAGAAAACAAAAACACAGGCCTCGGACAGTGGTCTATAATTCTGGAAACAAACAGCGAGTTCGGACATTTGTAGGATGTGTAATCAAGGACATTTCAGCGGTGAGATTATGAGAATCAGGGGTTCTGTAGTTTCAGAGGGGGAAAAAGCAACTCAACTTGGCCAATTAGAAAAGAAAACAAAAACTATAGACCTTTTTCTCAACAGTCGGAAGTATCGTGATGTCGTGTAAATGTTACTTTGACTTAATGGTTTTCGATGGGAAAATATCTGTGGAAATGTCTCACGTATTTTCCACCAGCTTCATAAATCTGCCCCATCACCAAATCTTCAACCAACAAGGTTCATCATCATGGAAAGAGAGCATGTCGCGGACTCTCCACTGGAAAAGTTATGCAATGCACCTTTAACATCAGATTAACTAAAGTCTTTAAAGCGTTGACAGGGTCTAATGAAGCTAAACAGAACTACAGCTTTGAAAAATAACCACAGTTGTGAAGTGAAAGTCTAAAAACGCCACCTGGTATCCAAGTTGGTCACCGTCTGATGGAGGTGTATGGACTTTAAAAACATGGAGGAGCATCATATCCCACATAATTACTTCTGTTAAGGTGACATTAAAGCTCCAATATTACACAAAATTGATTCTTGTGAGCTTATAGTCACGTTCTAATGCTTCAAAAACAGACCTGGAGTTGTGTTTTGTTTCATTCACACGTTGGAGTAACTCTATTATTGTCCGTCTACATCTTCTGGTCTTTTCCACCTTGTGATGTCATGAAGTGGTATTACAAGCTTTTACCTATAGTTCAGTAGAGGTAGGATAGCGTGATTCGTGTCCAAGTAAATCCCGGCACAGCAGCAAACGAAGCAAAGAGCATTGTCGTTTCTGCGAGGTGAACTTTCGAATTAAAAGTACGATAAAAAATGTGAAGTTATTATTTGACAAAGGAAGTCCAAAGGAAAATAGCGTATACAGTCTGCTATCGCAACTCAGGCTGGATCTGGCCAACTCAGATCTTCACTGATTGGCCGGTGTGATGACGACAACTTCTTGCAAACCGAGTGTATTCTGATTCCTGACTAGTCGCTGGAGGGAAATGAAATGCAGCGGAGGCACTAGGGGGATACCAGCCTGGCTAAGAGATCGGCAATTCCAAGTGAAGGTTTAGGTGTAGGTTGAGTTTAAAAACACAGTGGAGCACTTCCTGTATTACCACATGAGGAACAGAGCTTTCGGATTTATGCGTTAAACATGTGTGAATGAAACAAAACTCAACCCCAGGTCTGTTTGTGATGAGGAAACATTATAACACAGATCAGAAAATAGTCTAATCTGGGCCCTTTAACCTCTCTAAAACTCTTCTGCTCAAATATTTCCACATTTCCACACTCGAACCCAAACTTTATTTCCCATTCCCGATACGATCTGACCCTCTCCCCCGCCACAATAGCCGTCCATTCTGCGCCAGTGAAACCGCAGACGCTGGGCCCGGACACTTGAGCCGCTCCCGGTCGGCCGCACAATCAGCGCGGGGGCCGGGGCTAACGAGATGGGCGGGCCCCCGGGGGTCAGGGGTCAAGTCCTGTCCTGACAGACGGATGGGGAGAGTGCGGCGGGGTTGAAAGACGGCGGCGCGTGAGGGATGGAGCGGGTCAGCTTCGCTGACAGGGCCGGGATATGGATGAGCCGGAGCGCCGGAGTGACAGGACCACGCGCCCGGCCGTTTAACGCCGCGAAATAACGACACGCAGGTTAAAACGAGGTGAAGAGACGCGAAGAAGAGGGTGAAAGAAGAAGAGGCTGGTTCAGATTTGAGTTTAAAGGTCGTATAACAGCAAAAACTCTGAAATTTGAACAATTTCAGAGTTTTTAACACAAAAACCGTAATTTTAACCATTTCGAAGTTCGATTATTGGGTTATTTTTGAAACGAGGTGAAAAGACATGAAGGGGATGGCGAAAGACGACGAAGCTGGTTCAGATTTGAGTTTAAAGGTCGTATATCAGCGCTTTTCAAACATTCACAGCAAAAACTCTGACATTTTAACCATTTCAGAGTTGCTTTTAACACAAAAAGCGTAATTTTAACCATTTCGAAGTTCGATTATTGGGTTATTTTTGAAACGAGGTGAAAAGACATGAAGGGGATGGCGAAAGACGATGAAGCTGGTTCAGATTTGAGTTTAAAGGTCGTATAACAGCGCTTTTCAAACATTCACAGCAAAAACTCTGACATTTTAACCATTTCGGAGTTGCTTTTAACACAAAAAGCGTCATTTTAACTATTTCGGAGTTTGATTATTGGGTTATTTTTGAGTTGATATGGTTGAAGCTTCCCCTAGTGTTCATTCAACCTGCATAATTTCATCTTTTACAATGTTTGAAAGAAAATAAAGGCTTTAACGTGCAATAAATGTGTTTTTTACGGTGTCCACACTGGAAAAAACTATATCTAAGTTAAAATGACTTAAATTAAGAACATTTTACTATATTTGAGTGGATGAAATGATCTGACAGTGGAATAAGTGCTTGTTTTTTTTTATATTCAAGCAAAATTCGATTTTGTTTCTTATTTTAAGTGCAAAAAGTTGCTGTTTTTTCTTATTTTAAGTGTAGCCAGATGTATTTTCATATTTTAAGTACAAAACGTCTTGTTCCACTGACAGATACTTTTACTCAAATGATGATAAAACTTTCTTAATTCAAGTCATCTTAACTCGGCTGGATTTAGTTTTTTGCCGTACATTAACTTAAACTTGACACTCGGTACTAATGTGAGTCAGTATAGTCACATTTTCTTTGTGTTTTGGTCATTTTTAAGCAGCTTTCTGTATTTTACCTAAACAAATGACAGTTTATGCCTCTCTTTACTGTTGGCTAGTATCAGATTGGTCAAAAATACGGACATTTCTTGTATAAAACTGGGACAAATCACTGGTTTTGGACGAATCTGCTGGGACAGAGGACACGGGGCTCAAAACTGGGACTATCCCGGGTAAATTGGGACGTCTGGACACCCTAATTTTGCAGGTTTTGAGACTTTATGAGGCTTCAAATGTAGAGATTTGGATAGAGATTTGTGCCGAATTTTGCTGAACTACTATTTTATTTTTCTTGGAAACCATTCACTTCAACTCAGCCAGTCTTATAACTCGATGTGCAGTAATTCAGCTGCTCGCCAACATCAAACTTTAGCTCTCCACACGGACAAAATCGCCACTAAACCCACATCACTCGCTCTGTAACCCGCATAACCGTGGACAAACACCGGGCGAGATGCACCGAGCTAATCAGGGCGCGAGCGATAACACTGAGAGTGTGAAAGCATGACGGACGACTATTGATCCGCACGCAGCTCAAACAGATAACTCCAGCCCTTTATTGGTATCGAGCGGCTGACGGAGAGGCCACGGGAACATCCGCCCGAACAAAACACTCGTTTGCTGCGAGAGGGACGGAGGGAGGAGGGAGGGAGTGATAGATGAGAGCAATTAGGGCGGGTTAGTGAAGATGGGGAAATAAATAGGAAAAAAATAGGCTTGAACTGATAAACTGGCTGAAAATGTCTATCTTAAAATAAAATAATGTGACTCTGCTTTAAGAACTGCTATAAGACGTTCAGAGATACAATTTTTTTCTGTTTTTCAGTGCAACAAAACTTATTTTAGTATATTTTTTGGTTTAAAAAAAAGTTACACATTGGGGCTTTAAAGACGCAATATGTAACTTTCTGTTATAAAATTAAAACTGTACTTCGGAACATTCTCCATGGTGCTGGATAAGTTTCAAACTCTGGAATATTATAGCCAAAGACAAAACATTTCCATGGAAACGGCCAAATAAGAGTCAGGTTTGTGGAGATGCGAGCCCGCTCAGCATAAGGATGTGTTTTTTTGTTTTTTTAGTGCTATAAAAACATCCATAATGGGAAAAAACAAAAGAAAAACTTTATTTTAATCTATTTTTTTGGCAAAAACGGTAGAAAAAGTAGCACACTATAGCTTTAATGTGATATTAAATATGGACTTTTGTTGTTTTACTGCTATAACAGTGAAAACCTATGATGAAAAGCAAGTACTAAGTGTTAAAAATGAAATCCTAAGAATTATGAGTTGGTAAAGTCAAAGTTTAAATCCTAAAGTAACACAATTTTATATTTTCATAGCATCTTTATCTCATTGTGTATTTTTTTTTCATTTCCTGTGTTCATGTAATTCATTCACACTCACACTTCTGAGTGCGAGATCTTCCTGTTCATTAGTAAAGAGTCAAACATTTGAATCATTTAAATAAAATCTATTTTTTATCATAAACTAGTAGAAGAAAGAAAACAATAGAGAGACAGAAAACATAAAGTTCGTCAGCCACTTTAGCTGTGCAGAAATGTCAAACTCTAAACCTCGTGCAAAGTCAGATCCATCACTGAAACTCACCAAAACCGACAATGAAATAAACGTCCTTCTATCGGCTCCTGGTCCTAATAATCGTCTGGATCCACGTTAAGCGAAGTGACTTATTCACAGAGCCCAGGCCCAGAGAGCGAAGGGTGAGACACTGAAGAGGAGGAGGAGGAGGAGGAGGGATGAAGAGGGCAGGGGGTGTCTGCTTTTGGATTTCTCTGACACTGCGATGCGCTAACGTGACAGAATGCCCCGTGTCAGCCACAAGAGATACCAGGAGAGGAGGAGGAGGAGGAGAGGAGGAGGGAGAGAGGAAGAGGAGAGGTGAGAGGAGGAGGAAAAGAGAGGAAGGAGAGGCAGAGAGAGGAAGGGGAGAGGAGGAGGGCAACAGGAGGAGGAGGTAGGAGAAGAGGAGGAGGAGAGGAGGGCGAGAGGAAGGGGAGAGGAGGAGGAGAAGAAGAAGAGAGGAGGAGGAGAGGAAGGGGAGAGAGGAAGGGAGAGGAGGAGGGAGAGAGGAAGAGGAGAGAGGAAGGGGAGAGGAGGAGGGCAACAGGAGGAGGAGATAGGAGAAGAGGAGGAGGAGAGGAGGGCGAGAGGAAGGGGAGAGGAGGAGGAGGAGAAGAGGAGAGGAGGAGGAGAGGAGGGCGAGAGGAAGGGGAGAGGAGGAGGAGAAGAAGAAGAGAGGAGGAGGAGAGGAAGGGGAGAGAGGAGGAACGAGAGAGGAAGGAAAGAAGAGATATGAGAAGAGGAGGAGAAGAGGAAGGGGAGAGAAACAGGAGAGGAAGGAGAGAGGAGAAGAGAAAGGAGAGATGAAGGTAAGAGGAAGGAGAGAGGAGAAGAGAGGAAGGGGAGAGGAGGAAAGGAAGGGGAGAGGAGAGAGGAGGGGACAGTCCGGGGGTGAAGGTCAAATGTCTGATGAGGTGGACACTGCAGTGGGACAAGACAAAGGTGATGAGAAGAGGTTTGGTGTTGGTAAAAAAAAAAAAAAAAAAAAAAAAAACCACATCAATTCCACCATGTTCATGTTTTTTTCTAATACAAAACCTGCTTTTTTATAAACAAAAATACACTTTCTGTCCTTTAGCGGTGGCACAGCAAAACTCTGCACTTAATCACAGGTCGCCTCTCCACAGAAAACACTGCGAAACTTTCTATAAGTGGCACATCTTTCTCCATTCACTGGAAACAGGCAGGAAAAGACCCTGCTCCAAGCCAAACATGAGGCAGGTTTGTGGAGATGCAAGCCCGCTCACAGTAAGGACACGTTTTTCAGTACAAATTAAAAAAAAATATATGAAAAAAGTTGCATTTGTTTTACTTGTTTTCATTTTCTGCGGCTAAAAAGTTGCATATTGGGACTTAAAAAATGAAACAGATCCTTTTGAGATTCAGTTCTTATTGGTCACTTGTGGAGTCCAGGAGGTTATCTGTCTGCGGGACACTTTGTTCTGGTGCAGACAGGAGGACACTGACCAGGACGGGCGGGGGCGGGGGCAGGGGTGGGGGCGGGTGGGAGGTGGGATGGGTGCAGAGGGGCTGAGTCGGGGGCAGCTGGGTGGCACCGAGCAGGACCAGGCCGGCTCATTACCAGTAAATCTGTTCCATATGACACTCGCTCACATGGTTGTCTGCTCCCCGGGTGTGTGTCTGTGTCTCTGTGTGTCTCTGTGTGTCTCTGTGTGTCTCTGTGTGTCTCTGTGTGTCTCTGTGTGTCTCTGTGTGTCTCTGTGTGTCTCTGTGTGTCTCTGTGTGTCTCTGTGTGTCTCTGTGTGTCTCTGTGTGTCTCTGTGTGTCTCTTTGTGTCTCTGTGTGTCTCTTTGTGTGTCTCTTTGTGTCTCTGTGTGTCGCTTTGTGTCTCTGTGTGTCTCTGTGTGTCTCTTTGTGTCTCTTTGTGTCTCTGTGTGTCTCTTTGTGTCTCTTTGTGTCTCTGTGTGTCTCTTTGTGTCTCTGTGTGTCTCTGTGTGTCTCTGTGTGTCTCTTTGTGTCTCTTTGTGTCTCTTTGTGTCTCTGTGTGTCTCTGTGTGTCTCTGTGTGTGTCTTTGTGTCTCTGTGTGTCTCTGTGGACAGTGGGGTGAGGGGAAGGGACAGGACGACACTTGGACGACACTTGGAGCTTTATCAGAAAACTCCAAGAATTAAATCCAACTTTACTCTCCGTCTTTGTCTATTCATCATTGGTGGTCACAGTTTTACGCAGCTTTACAACAAGGAACCACTCACCCACTCACACATTCACACACCAATAAGCCCCAGTATGTAACCAGTGTATCATCTGTTTGGGAGTTAGAATTTTTTTCTCCTCCCCCTGTCCTCATGTGATGCTGTTTTTTTGTTTATTTCTATCTGCTGCCTGCCTTCCTGTCCGGTCCGTGTTGTCTTCCCCATGTCATATTGTTCTCTTTATATGTTGTAATGTACGGACGGGGTGACAGGTCCAATTTCGATTGCTTTGTATGTCTTGTACATGTGACGGAATTGACAAATAAAGGCTAATACTAATACTACTACTACTACTAGAATCACACTGCCAACCTGTGGGTCAGTGGATTTAACCGCTCAACCAGCGATGTTTATGTCAAGAGTGGGATTCGAACCACCAACCTTCAGATCAGTGGGACAACAACAGTCTGGCAATGCCTGGGATCTGAACAACAATTTTACTACACGTACTTGTCTACACGGTGATATTGCGGTCGCTGTATCGGACCGTTGTGGTGAAGAGGAGCTGAGGCGAAAGGCAAAACTCTCAATTTCCCTCAGTCCACGTTCCTCCCCTCACCTCTGGTCATGAGCTCTGAGGATCGACCGAAAGGACCAGATCACAGATACAAGCGATAAATGAGTTTCCTCCGCAGTGGCCGGGCGCTCCCTTAGAGACAGGGTGAGGAGCTTAGAGTAGAACTGCTGCTCCTCCAGGTTGAGAGGAGCAGCGGAGGTGGCTCGGGCATCTGTTCTGATGCCTCCTGGACGCCTCCCTTGGGAGACATTCCGAGCATGTCCCACTGGAAGGAGACCTCGGGATAGACCCAGGACCCTCAGGAGGGACTGTGTCTCTGGGCCTGGGAACACCTCGGGGTCCCCCAGGAGGAGCTAGAGGAAGTGTCTGGGGTGGTCTCAAATGGAGGTATCGGATTTGTCAAAAATAGGGATATTTCATGGACATTTCTTGTATAAAACTGGGACAAATCACTGGTTTTAGATAAATCTGCTGGGACAGGGGACACGGGGCTCAAAAACTGGGACTGTCCCGGGAAAATAGAGACGTCTGGTCACCGTACTTATGCATCTCGAGCATTCTAATTAAGCTTTGACAGTAAAGCTAGCAACAACTATCACGCTAACGCACACTTCCTAATTATCAGACAATAAAATGACGTGAATTAGATGCAGAGCGATGAGTTTTGAATATGAGTATAAAGGTTATTCAAACATACACAAATCACTCCAAATACAGTGTCCCAAAAATTTGGACATCATTTCGCAGGCCAAAAATTCTTCTTGAAAGAACCTCAAATTTCCACAGAATGTACAGAACAAGACGTTGTGTTTAATGTATTATTTTTGTTCTGTTTTCAGGTTGAGCCGTTCACTCCCAAAGAGAAGTCATTTATTTTGTGGTTTGGAATCTGCTCCACACACTCACCCAAGACTCTGCAGACTTCAACGCAAAATCTGGAAAAACTTCACCAACCAAACAAAGGCAAACAAAGTCCCATAATAAACTTAATAAATGTTCAGCACCTATTTCAAGATAAACGCTTTCAAAATTCTATATATTTTTTGGGGGGTTTGGGACACTCTGTACAACAAATACCAAAAGGGAAAGAAGTGAAAAGCTGTGAAAAGTCCGTTTGCACAACAGGTCCTCCTCTTTCACGGGGCTTTGGGGCAGAGCTCTGACCCCGAGCGGAGACAGTGGGGTGGGCCATGGGTGGTCTGCTCCTTCATCCCTGCTCTCCACACCTGTACACTCACATGCTTTCACAGCCCGTCACACACAGCTCACGCAGTTCACACACTTTACCCCGCGCTAAACCAGACCTTTGTTACATCTTTCCACATATTGTTTTATTCCCTACATTTTCCGTCCAGTTACAATTTCCTCAGTTAAAAAGGTTCAAATTTCATAATAATTCAGCACATTTCTGTAGCACCTCTGACCTCCATGGAACCAACTCATTTTTTTTCAGAAATCATGAGGTATTCTGCATGTTTTTTTGTACTTAAAGTGTTAAAATGGCAGGAATTCTATGGCTGGAGTTTTAATAACAGACAAAGTCGACTTGGGTGAATGGTTCTTTAGGCATTTTCCTTCATTTTTTGGATTTTCCAGGGCAGTAGTTTGTTCATTAAACACAAGCAGGCGACTGTCATATTGAACAGCAAAAGAAAATATCAATATGCATTAAAAATCTAAAGAAATGCAACAGTTTGTTTCTATACACTTCATATTACTCAGAACTTAGATTAACATCCCAACCATGTTTTAGAAAATAAAACAATTTTCAGGTAATTCTCATGACAATTTACACTAAAAATGTTTAATATAAATGTTAAGCATAAATTTATGCACCTGACACTGTAAATATTTGAAAAAGTTTAATAGAAACTAATATTTTTTTAGATTTTAAACCTCTCGAAAATCCTCATATGTCATTGACCCATATAGATACAGTATGATCCAAGTAGTATTATTTTAATGTTTCAAATATTATTCAAACTTGTATTAAAGTTCAACAATTTACTACCAAGTAATGTACAAAGCTTCAAAATTCAAAAATGTACAAAATGAGAAAGGGAACTCAATTTGCCCAAAGTTCGTACCCAAGATCTCGTGCCACAAGATTTCGAGAAATTTTCCACGTTTTAACATTTGTTTTGGATTTAAAAAATGGGGTTAAGTCTTGCTGAGCTACAGTTTTCCAGAAGCTGTAGTCCCAAAAAAGCTACAATGACAGTAAATATATTGAATAAAGTAAATCGAAAATGGTGAGGTTAAAATTGGGAACTGAATTGCTTTATTTATTTATCAAAAAGTGTCAAAATCTCGTCTCGATCTCGTGTCTCGTCTCATTTTTACGGAAACTGTGTCACGTCCCGCTCCTAATTTTTCTTCCAATTCCCTCTTTTGCCTGTTTAAACTCTTTAAAAACACGAATTAATACCATATCCTGCTTCCACATACACACACACACACACTCCCAACAATAGCGCGCCTTGTCCGACCAACCCCGGCGCTACAAGAGGCTTAGCGGCATTTTTCTCATTTTTGAACGGCTAATATCTTGCAAAAGTTGACTAATCTCCGCGCGTTTAAGTTGAGATTTGCGGGCGCACATGGCTAACACCTGCCCCCGCCAGCCCCGGCAAACCGAGGCCCCATCGGGACACTTTTAATTAGGTTATCGCCGTCAGCAACCCGGCGGCGGCGGCGGCGGCGCTGGAGGCAAACGTAATGAAAAACGCAGCGGGCGACGGAAAGTTCGAGGCTTTAACGCGGAAGGAATATTTACAGAAAGAGGAAGTTTCAGGTTAGTTATAGTTACACATAGGTGCACTGTGGGTGCGTCAAACGCTGGTCTCCATGGCGATGTTATTGCTTTGTCTGCATTTTTTCTTTCTATCGTCATGGAGACCGAACCAGACCAAGTTACAGGTCAGATCTGTGGAGAGGCCACCCCCGCTCACACTCAGAATGTCTGTTTTTCTCTGTATTTTGCGCTATAAAACCACCTGTGATTGAACACATGTAAGTTAGAGCTGGTTAATGCCATACTGTGGAACATTTCAGGCAGAGCAATTGCATCTCCATGGAGAAAAGCATTTGACGGACCCTCCACCGGAAAAGTTGCGCAGTGCACCTTTATATGATGGTATGAATAAAAAAAAAAACACCTTCAATCCTATGAACGCAAGATATACATTTAATGCTGTACCGTGGAACTTTCCAGGTAAAGCAATAGCATCTCCATGGCGACCTGTCTTTCAGAAAAGTTGCACAGTGCACCTTTGAGTAGGGCCATTTTCTTTTTCAGTCTAAAATAGGCCTACTCAAAGGTGCAGTATGCAACTTTTCTGATAGACACGTCGTCATGGAGATGGAGATGCTAAAGCTTTACCTGGAAAGTTCCACGGTACAGCATTAAATTTATATCTTGCGTTCATATAAGGGAAGGTGCTTTAATGCTCAAAAATACATAGAAAAACATGATTACAGTGAGCAGGCTCGCCTCTCCTCTCCGCAGATCTGAGCCGAACTCGTCTCCATAGAGATAGATTAAGACTAATGCCACAGTGTGGAACATTCCTGGCAACGCAACATCTCCACACAGATGTATAACTCATAACACACAGGATTAACAGACCCTCCACCAGAAAGTGACGTGTTGCTCCTTTAAGGACGATACTGAAGTTGGATCCGGGATTTACAAGAAAACATGAGGCAAAACTCCCACCTCATGACATCACAGGGTGGAAACGAACATTCTGAGCTTTAGAGATGACAGACTAATACTAAAGAGTTACTCATAGTAGTAGTAGCAGCTACTACTTCTATTATTACAAGTACTACTGCTGCTACTACTACTGCTACTGCTACTACTACTACTACTAGTGCTGCTACTGCTACTGCTACTACTACTACTACTACTACTACTACTACTACTACTACTAGTGCTGCTACTGCTACTACTACTACTACTACTACTACTACTACTACTACTACTAGTGCTGCTACTGCTACTACTACTGCTACTACTACTACTACTACTACTACTACTACTACTATTAGTGCTGCTACTACTACTGCTACTACTACTACTACTACTACTACTACTACTACTTGTACTACTACTACTACTACTACTACTACTACTATTAGTGCTGCTACTACTACTGCTACTACTACTACTACTACTACTACTACTACTAGTGCTGCTACTGCTACTACTACTACTACTACTACTACTACTACTACTACTAGTGCTGCTACTACTACTGCTACTACTACTACTACTACTACTACTAGTGCTGCTACTGCTACTGCTACTACTACTACTACTACTACTACTACTACTACTACTACTACTACTAGTGCTGCTACTGCTAATACTACTGCTACTGGTACTACTACTACTACTACTACTACAACTACTACAACTACTACAACTACTACTACTGCTACTACTACAACTACTACTACAACTACTTTGCTATTACTACTGATTTTGACTGTTGAATTTGAGCATTTTGAGCATTTCTTTTGACAAATTAACCCCATTATAACATGTCTTAAAGCTCACAAGAGTCACTTTCGTGTAATTTAACTCCTTTAAAATCAAAATCTTACACACATCTCCTTTCAGCCGCGGTAGTTTGCAGCAGAAAATACCTTTCATCTCTCTTATTTTTTTCGCTGTTCTTCCATCCGTCCGTTTTGTACGCAGGAACTATGACTGTACGAACCCTCAAACCTAAAACCTCTTCCATTTCTAGCGAGACATTGTCACACAAAAACGCCAAAAAAAAAGAGAAAAGTATGAAAAAAAAAAAAAGAAAGAATTGCACAATTGTGATGCCAACGGGAGTCATGTTCTGGCATTAAAGGGCCCCAAACCGACTCTCCACAAAGGCCGCTGATTGGAAACAGTAGGTGCACCGGCGGATATAGCCTATGCAAAAAGACACGCCGGGGAAGTCGGAATGGACAAAACACGGCGAATATTGTCAGGAGGGACTAGGAGATAGCGATCTGACGATAAAAATGAAGCCGTTTGTGTCATGAACGCTCTTTCTGGCGCCGTCTCGGGTCGACCTTAAAAGGAAAACGATTCACAAAACGCGTTCGCGAAATGCCAAACAGAGACAAGAGGCCGGGCCGGTCTCCAGAGACGCATGACTTCACACCGACGCCTGCTGCCAATGCCGATACCACAGACGTAATGATACTTCAAATCTGTTTAGTTTCAGACAGAGGAAAAAAACACACAAAATCAGGTCTTATTTTAGGTTGGAGGACAAAAAAAAGGTGCAATGCGTAACTTTTCACCTGTTTATCGTCATGAAGATGTTCCCTTTGCTGTTTTGTCTAAGCTGCGGTGTTTGTTTGATATATATAGATTTTAAAAAGCCAAAAAAAGTAAGTAATAAGCTGTGTTGTGTCTTGCCGAAGGACACAACAACATTTGACGGAAACTCTGGAGTTCTTAGGGTCTGTTTTAAAGGTACAGTACGTAACTTTCCTGCTGTTTTCAGTACAATAAATACAAGCAAATCGGTTTCGTTTCAGACAGAGTTTAAATGACAGTATGAAAAGAATAAATAAAACCGTGTCTTATTTTAGGTTGGAGGGAAAAAAAACGTAAAAGGTGCATTGTGTAACTTTTCTGATGGGTTTGTCGCCATGGAGATGTTACTGTTTTGTGTACCTGCTTTGCGAATTACCTTCAAGTTTGTCCAAGTCTAAGCTGCAATGTTTATTTGATATTTTTTTTAAAAGCTAAAACATTGTGTGTCTTGCTTAAGGACACAACAACATCTGAGAAACGGCAACTCTGGAGCTCTTAGGGTCCATTTTAAAGGTACAGTACGTAACTTTCCTGCTGTCTTCGGTGCAATAAATGCAAGCAAATCTGTTTAGTTTCAGACAGAGTTTAAATGACAGAAAAAATGATAATAATAATAAAATCATGTCTTAATTTAGGTTGGAGGGGGAAAAAAAAGGTCAAAAGTGCATTGTGTAACTTTTCTGATGGGTTTGTCGCCATGGAGATGTTATCGTTTTGTCAACTTTGTGAATGACCTTGTAAATAAATAAAGTTTGTCTAAGTTTAAGCTGCAATTTTTATTTGATATGAACAAAAAAAAAAGTCAAAAAAACAATAACCGTGACCGGGCTGAGTAATAATCTGTGTCTTGCCTAAAGACACAACAACATTTTAAAGCTACAGTACGTAACTTTCCAGTGGCACTGGCCTCTTTTCTGCGCAGTAAATACAAGTACATTTGTTTAGTTTCAATTTAAATGACAGTGATTAAAAAAAAAAAAAAAAAAGTCTTATTTTAGATTGGAGAAGGAAAAAACATGCATTGTGTAACTTTTCTGGTGGCCGGTTCAGCTACCCATGTGTCGCCATGGAGATGTTCTTGTTTTGCCTACTTTGTGAAGCCAGAACCATTACTGGTTGGAGGAAGGGCATCTGGCTGACTGGAGTGGAAAAAAAAAAGCCATGTGTTGTGTCTTTGGAGTTCTTAGGATCCATTTTAAAGGTACAGTACGTAACTTTCCTGCCTTCTTTCGGTACAATAAATACAAGCAAATCTGTTTAGTTTCAGACAGAGTTTAAATGTCAGTATGAAAAAAATAAAATAAAAATCATGGATTATTTTAAGTTGAAAAATGAGGTGCATTGTGTAACTTTTCCAATGGCAGGTTCAGCTACCTGTTTGTCGCCATGGAGATGTTACTGTTTTGCTTTACTTCATGAATGACCAACAACATTTGACAAACGGCAACTCTGGAGCTTTTAGGACACAGTACGTAACTTTCCAGTGGCACAGGACGATTTTCTGTTCAGTAAAAACAAGCAAATCTGTTCAGTTTCAGACAGAGTTTAAATGACAGTATGAAGAAAAAATAAATAAAAAATGAGGTGCACTGTGTCACTTTTCTAATGCCAGGTTCGGCTACCTGTTTGTCGCCATGGAGATGTTAGTTTTCCCTACTTTGTGAATAAAGTTTGTCTAAGCTGCAATGTTTATTTGATATTTTAAAAAAGCTAAAAAAAAAAAAAAAACCCTTCCTCCAACTGTGACTGGGGTGAAAAATAAGCTCTGTGCTGTTTTAAACCGTTTTAAAGGCACAGTACGGAACTTTCCGATGGTACTGGCCTTTTTTCTGTGCAGTAAAAACAAGCAAATCTGTTTAGCTTCAGACAGAGTTTAAATGACAGTATGAAAAAATAAATAAATAAATAAAATGATGTCTTGTGTGCATTGCGTAACTTTTCTTGTTTGTTGCCATGGAGATGTTACTGCTTTGCCTGGAATGTTCCACAGTATGGTATTAAATGCATATTTGGCGTTCAGTCGATTGCAGGTTTGTTCATTGCTCAAAAATACATAAAAATATGCCTTCTAACAGTGCTGTCTCCATGGAGATAGACACGTTTAATGCCATACTGTGTAAAATTACCTACAAAACGATAACGATCACCGTGGAGACAAGCAGGTGATGGATCCTCCAACAAAAGTTACGTGTTGCATCTTTAAGAGCATTTTGACTGCAGTAAGTATTCAATTCTCACATTGTAAGATGAAATTTGCGCTATAATGGAGCACTTCCTGTATTACCACATGACATCACAAGGTGGAACAGAGCGTTTTCAGTCTGAGAGAAGAGCTCAGCCTCAATACGCAGGGTTTGTGTGATAAATGTGTGAATGAAACAAAACACAACTCTAGTTACGTTCTTGATGTAGAAACAGCTTTATAACATAGAGATTGGGATTGGGCGGTAATATGGAAATACGGTACATCGAGGGAGCAAAACGCAACGGTTTCACTTTCGTTACCGTCATTTTAAAAATCTGCAGCGCGTAAGGATCTAATATAATATTATTCAGCAGCGAGGAAGAAGAAAAAAACCTAACTGAGGCTTCGGGTGCGACGTTGAGCCGAAAAGTTTGCGACGGAGACGTTTTATCGAACGTTTTATTGCGCTGAAGAGGAGAAAGTTCCCGCTCGAGGGCGAAGTCCGACTTTCACGGAGGAGACGGTGACTTCTCCGAGTGGCGAGAGCGCGGGTCTGTCAGATACAACATGCTGCAGCGGGAAATATCGCACGCCCTGGACTGTCGCCTTTTACTTTTTACTCCAGAATCTGCCTCTTCTGCGCTTTTCTTGTCTCGGCGAGTCCCAGATCATCATATCTGGGTGTAGATTTAGACAGTTAAATGTTATGACATCCGATGGTACTAGAACACTGAACTTTATTTCCAGAAATCTACACAACTGCGCAGCTAAGGTAAAAGAAACGGTCTATATTACATAATCAGACCAAAACCTGAATATGCATCGACAGTCTGGAACCCACACCGCGAAAAAGAACATTTACAAGATCGAGTTTGTTACTGGACGATATCGGAGGAAGAACAGCCCAAATGGCCATCACTGGAGAAAAGAAGAGAAACGAACGATTTGGTGCTGTACCATCGGATCGTGAAGTTGTGTGCGCCGGCAGAGAACAACTAGAACCTGAGGGGAGGGCGAATCCAACCAGTTTCCTAATTGACCATCAAGCAGTAAACCAGTACAAGTATTTTTTTCTTCTTCCAGAGAACGTCTCCCAAGTGGAACAGGTTACCAGAAGAGATAAACTGTCCTGGAGGAACCACGCCAAGAGATTGAGTCACGAGTCCTGGGCCTGCTCCCTGCCACGCACGGCAAAAAAGGCCTATCAAAGAATAAGAAACAAGCAGAAAACACTAGTGTCGAGTATTCATGGCAAGATTTTTCACCTTATTTTGAGTATATTTATCCTTGAGTTAATTAATTATTGCTTATTACTGCTTATTTCTAGTCTTAAATCAGGCTATTATTTCTTAAATAGATACTTGTTTTAAGAAGACTTTCGTTCGAGCATTCACAATATCTACACTGCAAAAAAGGATTTTCTAGCATAGTTAAATTGGCTTGAATTAAGGAGATTCATCTTAAAAGATCATTTTTTTTGCTTAATAAGATGAGATTTTTTAACTTGTTGCAAGATATTCCATCCTGATTTATCTTATTTAGATTTTACTTATTCTAAGCACTTTTTATATTAAATCAGTCCAGGTTAAGCCTCTTTAACTTCCTTCTCAAACCAATAAGGTGAAAAATCTTGCCATAAATACTTGAAACTTGTGTTTTCTGCTTAGAACAAGATTTGTATTTCGTCTTGTTTTAAGAAAACTTGGTAAGTGAACATTTCTTACTGCACTGACGGATAATTTCACTTAAAACAGGGCATTTTTACCTCTAAATTGGTATTTTTTCCTTATTTTTGATAGGCCTTTTTTGCAACGTTTGATCAAATACAACATGAAATCAAGTCCTTTTGAAAGTGCATTTATTGAAATGTCACATTTTCCATCCATCCATCCATCTTCTCCCGCTTAATCCAGCTGGGTCGCGGGGGCAGTTTGCTGCCCAATCCTCACAGCACCTGACCCCCCCTATGAACCCCTCTGCAGGTGGTGAGCCCACAGGAGGGTGGACAACATGGTCCTTGATGTTAGTTCATAGTCACATTTTCCACCTTCCCAATATCTCAGAAATGCTGTAGATCTGCACCTAAAAGCCACAGGACGCTCCTCTGAGGACAGTGAGGTACAGATCTGAGCCAGAGTAAATAATTGGTTTGAGAGGGAAGTTAAAGAGGCTTAACCTGGCTTGATTTAAGATAAAAAGTGCTTAGAATAAGTCATAATATCAGGTTATATCAGGACGAAAAAAAAAAAAATCTTGTCTTATTAAGTAAAAAACAAACTAAAATTGATCTTTGAAGATGAATCTGCTTAATTCAAGTCACTTTAACAAGGCTAGAAAATCATTTTTTGCGGTGTAGCTCCAGTGTCCAACTAAAACACTTTTAGAGATCTGCGTAACCACATGTAACGTTTGCAGAAGATTATCCTTAGATACAGATGCAGATACATTAAATGGAGGGAGATACGCGCTGGCAAAGTTTGGTTTGATCAAAACTTGTGCCTCATCTTCAAATATAAAGCTGCTCTTCTGTTTCTGAATAGGTGCAAGCCACAAAATAACTCTTAATTCATCACAGTAACACCGTAAACCCTGTTAAAATGCTGAGAAGTGTCAAAATTTGGATACCGCCCAACCCTAATAGAGATAATCGAAAACTTTACACACACTGTTCACCTCTTTTATTATCAGTAATCAGATCCCAAAACGTATCCACGGCTACTAATGCGACGATTAAGCCGATATTAACAGTTAAACCCTATTTCCAGTGACCCCTGCTTCCTCTGAGACTTGTCTTCCCTCAGCTCTTTACACATCACCCCTGAAAGTGCCTTACAACACACAGATTACTGCTCCAAATCAAAGTCATATGCTCAGAAACACGCCGGTACTACTTGTTGTCCGACCCAAGCCAAAAATGACATCTTCTCTTGTAATATTTCAGGGGCCGAGCGCGCCAAGAACTCGCGGGGAGCTGTCCAAGATGTCTGTTTCAAGCTTGGATCGGCCCCTAACCCCTCCAGATAGGCACTTAGACTACGAAGGGCTTAACTTCCATGCCTATTACGAGAACTAAATCGGGCAGCTGGCATCGCGCTCCTCCCGTCTTCGGTCTTAAGTCTATCGAATCGAGCGTCGCTCCAAAAGAACTAGTTTTCTGACGATTCTGGGAAGAGTCTTGACCTTAAGGCGGACTCCTCTAACTTTAATGTCGTACTGCGAGGATTCTGGACTGGGACTAGAACAGGGCTAAACCAGGGACTTAGCCAGGGCTAGACCAGGACTGGACCATCAGTAAACAAGGACAAGACTAGGGCTAAACCAGAGACTAAAGTAGGTCTAGACCACAACTAAACAAGGACTAGAACAGGGCTAAACCAGGGACTAAAGTAGGTCTAAACCAGGACTAAACCAGGACTAGAACAGGGCTAAACCAGGGACTAAAGTAGGACCATGACTAAACCAAGACTAGAACAGGCCTAAACCAGGGACTAAAGTAGGTCTAAACCAGGACTAAACCAGAACTAGAACAGGGCTAAACCAGGGACTTAGCCAGGGCTAAACCAGGACTAGAACAAGGCTAAACCAAGGACTAAAGGAGGACTAAACTATCACTAAACCAGGACTAGAACTGGGCTAAACCAGGGACTTAGCCAGGGCTAAACCAGGACTAGAACAGGACTAGAACAAGGCTAAACCAAGGACTAAAGGAGGACTAAACCATCACTAAACCAGGACTAGAACTGGGCTAAACCAGGGACTTAAGTAGGACTAGACCATGACTAAATCAGGACTAGAACAGGGCTAAATCAGGACTAGAACCGGACTAAACCGTGGACTAAAGTAGAACTTGTCCAAGACTAAACGAGGACTAGAACAGGACTAAACCAGGGACTAAAGTAGGACTAGACCATCACTAAACCAGGACAACAACAGGGCTGAACATGGACTAGAAAAGGGCTAAACCAGGGACCTAACCAGGATTACACCAGGACTAAACCAGGACTACATCAGGACTAAACCCGTGACCAAACCAGGGATGAAACTTGGACTAAACCAGGGATGAAACTTGGACTAGACAATGACTAAACCAGGGACTAAACTAGGATTAAACCAGGCGTAGACCAAGAGTAAACCAGAACTAAACCAGGGCTAAACCAGGGACTAAACCTAAAACTAGAACTTCACTAAACCCGGGACCATATCAGGGACTAAATTAGGACTAGACCAGGACTAAACCAAGGGAATAAACCAGGATTAAACCAAGACGAAACTAGGACTAAACCAGGACTAGACCGACAACAAAACCAGACACTAAACAGGACTAAACCAGGATTAGACAAGGACTCCTTTAACTGTGGAACATTCCCGGGAAAAGCAACAACATCTCCATGGAAACACGCAAAAAAGTTATGTGGTCCACCTCACGCCTAAACCACGGACTAGACCAGGACTAAACCAGGGATTAGATCAGAACTAAACCATTACAAGACCAAAATTAGACTAAATACATCAGGGCAAAACCAGGGATTAAACCAGGATTAGACGAGCACTATACCAGGGACCAAACCAGGGACCAAACTAGGGACTAGACCAGGACTAAACCAGAACAAGCCCAATCCTAAACCAGGACAAGCTTTCCCACATGCAGCAACATTTTATGAATAATATTTCGCTGGCATCGCACCCTCACGTCTTGGGTCTAAGGTCTATCAAATCAAACCTCCCTCCAAAATAACCAGTTTCTACATATTCTGGGAAGCGCACTGACCTCGCTATTAAATCTGTCTGCTTGAAGACAAAATGACCTGTCAGGAAGTGTGTATCTATTTCTCCTTAATAACAAATGTGTCTCTTCTTTTGTTATGTTGGGAAGTTGGCAGAGACGTTCCAGAGACATTCCCTTCCTGTTGCTTCATGAATGTGTATGAGGACAGCGAGCACCCCTGTCTAGAGCCTGAAATACAGATTACAACGAAAATGCAGGGTTCAAAGTAAATAATTACTCATGTTTTAGTAATTGAGAGGATTGTTGGACTATTGAGTAAGTCTCTAAACACGTGCTCATACATTTATTCTTTCTAAGTAGTGGTAGCATCTAAAAAGCGAACAAAATTGCGTAAAAAGGTAAAGAGCATTTTTCCCGCGTATTGAACTTTGGCAGCAGCAGTGATGGTTTATACCAGCGAATACCTATGAGTTTAGTATTAAAA
Organism: Odontamblyopus rebecca; assembly: GCA_030686955.1. Lineage (NCBI taxonomy): Eukaryota > Metazoa > Chordata > Actinopteri > Gobiiformes > Gobiidae > Odontamblyopus > Odontamblyopus rebecca. The sequence goes on from CM060654.1 coordinate 8,442,622, forward strand.
TGTGTCAAAACCTTTATTTACTATAAGCACTGGAAAAAAAAACAATATCTGGGTAAGTTAAAATGACTTGAATTAAGAACATTTTGTCATAATTTGAGCAAATTTCACTTGCAAGTAAAATTATTTGCCTGTGGAACAAGACTTTTAGTACTTAAAATATTACAATAAATACTTACAATAAGAAAAACAACAACTTTTTGCACTTGAAATAACAAACAAAATCAAATGTTGCTTGAATTAAGAAAAAACACTTATTCCACTGGCAAATTATTTCACTTGTCAAGTTGAATCTACTCAAATAAAGTAAAATGTTCTTAATTTAACAGCATTTTTTCACACTTGCCTCAAACTTTTGACAGATACAGAATTGTATATTTGTGTAAAAGAAATGACAATGACACTTCTGATCAGTGTTAATAAGCAGTATTTAAATCTGCATCTGAGACAGTTCTAACGCTGGGCCCAACACTGTCCAGACTCCAGCTCACTGTCTGCCATGTGTGATTTAGTTGACTGGTCCATGTTACTTTATTTTTTACTTGGTTAATTACAGTAATTACTAATGTTAAAGACAATAGCTAACATCTTTCTCCGAAGAAATGTTCTTGCTTTGGAATATTCCACAGTGCAGCTTGGCCATTTTGCATTATTCAATTCCAGGTGTTATGATTCCTCAAAAGTACATTGAAACTGCTTGAAAGACGCGTTCTTACTGTGAACAGGGATGTGTCTTCAGAGGTCTGACCTGTAACTTGACCTAACTGCTTGATTCCACGTTCAAGATAGATCAGTTTAATAAAGTCATACTGTGGGACATTCCAGGCAAAGCAACATCAAGGTGTGGGATAGCTCTGAATGACTTTGGCTTTCTCTTTTGTTCACTCACTTTGCATTTTGTAAATTGATCAAAACAAACAATCATTATTCAGATTTTTGAAAGCATTTTTTCCACACCTGTCTAAAACTTTTGCACAGAACTGTACGTCAAGAGCGGGATTCGAACCGCCGACTTTCTGATCTGTGGACAAACTCTCTGAGCAACTGAGCTCCTGTCGGCCCTTTACATAGATACTAGCCTCCCTAGCACCTCTGAGATACTAGAGACTTTTTGCACCAAATGCGGCAGAAAACCTTCCAGAGGAAACACCGAGTCGCATCACCGACAAAAACAGCAACTAAGAACTTCCAAAGTAGAATAGAAACTAAATGTATTTCGAAAAATTACCCAAAAAATGCATTTAAGTACTGGTATTTTTACACGAGGATCAATCATTTTCAATCCCACAGTCTTTATCTTTATATTATTTGGTCTCCACCCATTTCTACGCAGCAGTATTTCTACTTTAGACGATAACTGCACTTTTATACTTGAGTACCCAAAATGCTCTTTCCGTCCCTGCAAAAACGTGTCGGCGATGTGAGGGGGAGCAGAGCTGGTTGAGACCCTATTTGGCCGGGTCAGACGGGTCCAGAGTCCATCCAAGAAAAGAAAAGAAAACATGACGGAGGAATCTCTGCAGGAAGTGAGTGATTTTTGGACCAGAAAAGTAACGTCTTCTCAGAAAGGCTATTTTAGTGTGCACATTAGAGCTGACCTCATCTTAAAAGCCCCAAACTACACAGACTGTGAAAATAGACCACTGCTAACTATATCAAATACTTTTAGAAAACTATGCACTGCCATAACCTATAGTGTTTCCATCAGTTTAAGAAGCACTTTTTGTAACACAGGAGCCGTACGCCAAGGTAAGCAATGTACGGTAGAATTAAAGAGGGGCAATTACGTGAAATAGACTTTTTGGAGCCTTTTACCATGTTCTAACATTGTTCCCTCATCAAAATCACATCTAATTATAAAGAGTTTTTTAATCATGCACAAATCAGGAAGCCGGGCACGCTGTTAGCCTGCTAGCTGTTGGATCAGGATGCTGGAGATTCACGGCAAAAAACTAAATCTAGTCAAGCTAAAATGACTTAAGGATTAAGAAAGTTTTACAATGGTTTGAGTAAATTTCACTTGACAAGTAAATGATCTGAGTGCAGTGAGATTTTTGCACTTAAAATATGAAAATACATCTTGATACACTTAAAATAAGAAAACCACCAACTGTCTGCACTTAAGAAATAAAATCGAATGTTGCTTGAATTAAGATGAATCGACTCAAATAAAGAAAAATGTTCTTAATTGAAGTCATTATAACTTACCTAGAGATTGTTTTTTCCAGTGTTGTTAGGAAAGTTACGAAATTTTGACATTTTAATACACTAATTCAGGGCAGGAACAGGGTCTTAAAAGTCTTAAAAAGGTCTTAGATTTCACGTTCCTAAATTAAGGCCTTAAAAAGTCTTAAATTATGTTGTCCAAGTCTTATTTTTTTCACAATGGTCTTAAATGTTTTTGTAAACTCAATCAGGCTGCAGTGCAATGTGAGACAAGACCATGTGACAGTTTAGTTTGTCTTGTTAGAATGTTATAAATGACTTTTTGACCATTTTACAAGCAACGCATATGACTATAAATGAGTTCTGAAAGAGATTTTATAATAAAAGTTTAATGATCTTAAAAAGGTCTTTAAAAAGTCTCAAATTTGGGGTAGTCAAACCCGGAGATACCCTGGAGTTCTTTTTATTACGTTTTTAAAAGAGGATTTTACTTCTATGGGGTAAAAACAGCATATTCACGTGTTTAATAAGCTCCAAGTTTGTTTTTGACGCTCTGAATGTCCCTTTGCTCTCCGCACTGACTCACTCCCCCTTCAGAACACTATAACAACACGATCGCAGTGAATCCCGCTAATGAAACTACTGCACATCGCGTCAAGTTTGGAAAATTGCTGTGTACAGTTTTGCATCATGTTTTAGTATATTTATGGACAATTGTCGTGTGGGAGTGTGGGTGATATAGGATTGTGGGCGGAGCTTTGTAAAAGATCTTAAATTTTGGAAATGACATCCAGGGTTTGTAAATGTTTTAAATAGTCTTATGAAATTGGTGCTTGAAACGTGTCCTGTAATATTCTAAATCGTATTGTTGCGCCACTGTCTTGGCCAGGACTCCCTTGAAAAAGAGATCAGTGATCTCAATGGGACTTTCAGGGTTAAATAAAAGTTAAATAAAAAGCAAAAATAAACCATAAGGAAGGTTCGAAGAAGCTCTGGGAGAGATGACTAGAACGGAAAGCCCATGCATTTGCAGTGAATACTAAAGTCCATTAGGGACGTACAGCATGCCAAAAAACACAGAAACACAAAAAGGTGCACAGATAGAGAGCTGCAAACTGCTGCATCTCATCTAAAATACTAAAACATGCTTGGATGGCATCTGGAATCTCTTCAGGAATGTTTTTGATGAGGAAACAACGTTATAGCATGTAGAAAGCAAAAAAAAAAAAAAAGATTTTGCAACATAAATACCTCATTTAAGACCATAAAAATCGCATAAAAAAATGCATTGAGTTACTTTTCTGGTGGAAGGTTCGTCAAATGCTTTTCTTCATGGAGATGTTGCTTGGAATGTCCCACAGTATAGTATTAAACCTTACTATCTTCATGGAGACTAAACTACACCAAGTTAGAGGTCAGATCTGTGGAGAAGCGACCCCGCTCGCAGTCAGAGTGCTTGTTTTTCTAGGTATTTTTGAACTATAAAACCACCTGTAATTGAATAAAAATGTTAAGTAAAGCTGCTTAATGTCATACTGGGAAAATAAAATAAGTAATTAAATAATTAAATCATAATTAAACTAATTAAATAATGCACAAAATCAGGTATTTTCACAGAATGTGCCATAAAAGAACAAACTCACTACCAATGATACGCACACTCTTTTTCTATTGTACATTTCCAACTAGTCCAGTTTACCTCTTGTTTAAACTGAGTCACGTTTAGTTACAGATTTACGGCACGTAGATGCTTAAACCTTGAGTAAAAGTGTGTTTTTATATGTAAATTATGCACAAAATCAGGTATTTTCACAGAATGTACCGTGAAATATTTAACTATAACTACCAATGATCCACACACTGTTTTTCCATTGCGCATTTCCAACTGGTCAAATTTTGTTACAGATTTATGGTCCGTAGATGCTTTTTAATGTCATACTGTGGCACATTCCAGGCAGAGCAACGACATATCCATAGAAACCGAAGAAAAGAAAGTGACGGACGCCCAAATTTCGACCCTTTCTGAGCACGTCGTCTCCATACGTGTTGTTTCAAGTGCATCCATCCCCACGGGGCTCCGCTCGCCCCTCGCCCTCCCCATCATGGCCGCCGATTGGAGCTTTAATTAAACGCTCCGCTAATTGGTCTAGAGGGCACCGGCGCGGCCACCTACTTCATTACACCGCTAACCGCCCCCCCCCCCCCCTCCGCAGCTCCGACGCGTAAAAGGAACCAGCATTATTCATTTAGATGGGCCTTGCGTCGGGGCCGGCCAAGTGTGAAGGAGAGCGCCGTGGAGAAGCCGGGTATCGATCAGCCCGGGCCCTAATTTGGTCGTTGTTTAAAGCGGACGGGAGCGCGGTGACAGCTTAGATACAGTGAGAAGGGGCTGTTAAAAGGATTTAGGAACCTGCTTAGCTTCTAATGTCGACCAATAGACAAGTTTATTAGTATTGATTGGAGAGCAGAGATTTAGTTATCCGGGTTTATTCCCCAGTCGGACGACGCCTGCTGGGCTTGCATTTTTAGAGGTAACCCAATGGTGCACCAGCAGTTGGGTGGAAAAGAGAAGTCGCTTGGCAAATTCTTATATTATTATTAAAGATGCAGTGTGTAACTTTTCTGACGAAGAGTCCACTGCCTTGATAGACTGTGGCGTTACATGTATCTTGCGACTTTCTGCGCTTTTAATAAAAAAAAAACGTCTAACTGTGAGCGTGGACGTCTCTCCACAGATCGGAGTTTGATGCAATACTGCGGGACATTAAAAGTAATAACGTCTCCATAGAAACAAGCAGTGTAACCACTATGAAAAATGTTATGCAATGCACTTTTAGTCTTACTAATAACACACATTTTTGCATTAATGTTCTAGAAATCCTGATCCGTCATAATGGAAACAGATTAAAATGAATAGTGCAGTGGGTTAAGTGGCCACCCAATAACCAGAAGGTCATTGGTTCCAAGTCCATATTGTGTTATTGGACAAGACACTTACACTATATTACGCTGTATTAGAGAAAGCCGCTATTATTGGAGGATCCGTCATAACATTACATCATAATGTCTCAAGCAGATTTACAAAACCACTGGTCCAAGAAATTACAGAAGTAAAAAAAGGATTTGTGTAATTCTCTAATAGCTAAGAATCTGCACAAAATTGGATTTAGAATTTGAAGTTAATATAACTGAAAATACTGGATTATTTAACATTAGTCCTTGCAAAGAATGGACCTCTAAAGAGTCTAACACCAACAACCAATGATGCATAAATGCTGTTTCTCTATTATACATTTCTATGACACCTGTAGTGACAGATTTACAATACTTAGATGCTTAAACCTTGAGCAAAAGTGTGTTTTTTATATTTAAATAACACACAAAATCTGGTATTTTCACAGAATGTACCCTACAAAATCTAACTACCAATGATAGGCACAATATCTTTCTATTGTACATTTCCAACTGGGCCAATTTACCTCTTGTTTAAACTGAGTCTCCTTTAGTTACAGATTTACGGTCTGTAGATGTTTAAACCTTGAGTAAAAGTGTGTTTTTTATATTTAAATAACACACAAATTCAGGTATTTTCACAGAATGTACCATAAAAGATCGAAATATCACTATTTTTCTATTGCGCATGTCCAACTAGTCCAATTTACCTCTTGTTTAAACTGTGTTAGTTACAGATTTGTGGTCCGTAGATGCTTCTTCAATCACGGTATTATTGAAAGATGTGTCAAATACCATTGACATTAAAAAAATACTTCAAAAAATCACAATCTCCAAAGAAGAAGTACAGAGTAGTGGACTGAGGAAACTACTTCTTGACTAAAAGTAACTGATTTCCAATTTGAAGTTCATTTAATTGGCAGAACAAATATGAAATAAAGCACAATATCCAGTATTTTCAAAGAATCTACAAACTACCAATGGTACATACGATTCCAACGGGTCTAATTTACCTCTTGTTTGAACTGAGTCACCTTTAGTTACAGGTTTGCGGTCCGTGGACGCTTAAACCTTGAGTGAAAGTGTGTTTTTTATCCCGTCGAGCTCCGTATTGACTCGGGGCCCTTGTGCCGGCTGCATTAACCTCCATCTGACTCTGCTAATTGAAGAGGCCAGTTAAGCGCCGCTCTCATTACCACTATTCCACTTAATTTACCAATCAGGCTTCCCACAAACAATTACCGGTTTATCTGCAGGGAGACGGGGCGTGCGGTTTAGAAAGGGGCCAGTGTCTTTTTCTTTCCTTTTTTCCCTCCTGTTCGAGTTTACGCAAAGGGTTAAAAGCTCCGCACTGATGACTGGGTGCGCCCTATCCCTGTACATAGATGTCTATCTTCATTCACGATTCACAAAAGTGCCCACACAGCGCAAAGAAAACATGGAGTCAAAGAGCAAATTCAAGGGGTCGTATTAAGATCAATTTCCTGCTTACTCTATACCCAAGTGTACAATGTGTTTTTCATTATAGATATAAACTAGACTTGTTTTAGTTTTAGTTTATCATGTTGCTGATCGTTCATCTTCTGGTTCATGGGTTTTAGAGTGTTAGAATTATTTGGAGGATTTCAGGGTCTGGAATTGCCAATCGCTACTGAACTAAAGGTAAAAGGTGGTTGTTCATGACATCACAAGGTGGAACAGAGCATTTTGAGGTTGAGATGTTGACAGTCTAATGATACATGGTTAGTAAAACATGTAAATGACACAAAACACAACTCTAGGTTTGTTTTTGAGGACATAACAACATTCTAACATGACTTAAGGCTCACAAGAGTCCATTTTGAGAAATATAAGACTTCTAAATTCTGGTCAGTCTCGGTACAGTCCTGATTTACGATGAGTTTTAGTCCGGGTTTAGTACTGGTTAAGGAGCCCATATTACACCAATGTTCAAAACTAGAATTATATGGAGGATTTCAGGATCTGGAATTGCTAAACTCTACTGAACTAAAGGTAAAAGGTGGTTGTTCATGACATCACAAGGTGGAACAGAACATTTTGAGTTTGAGATGTTCACTGTCTAACATTGGAAGATTACTCAAAAGTGTATGAATGACACAAAACGCAACTCTAGGTTTGTTTTTGAGGACGTAACAACATTCTAACATGACTTAAAGCTCACAAGAGTCAATTGTGCAAAAAATAAGACCTCTAAGTTCTGGTCAGTCTTGGTATAGTCCTGATTTATGATAAGTTTTAGTCAAGGTTTAGTACTTATTAACAAACCTATATTACGCTAATGTTCAAAACAAGAATTATTTGGAGGATTTCAGCCCTGGAACTGCCAATCTTTACTGAGCAAAAGGTAATAGGTGGTTGTTCATGACATCACAAGCTGGAACAGAACATTTTGAGGTTGAGATATTGACAGTCTAATGATACATGGTTAGTAAAACGTGTAAACGACAAAAAACACAACTCCAGGTTTGTTTTTGAGGAGGTAGCAACATTCTAACATGACTTAAAGCTCGTAAGAGTCCATTTTGCGAAATATAAGACCTCTAAATTTTGGACACTCTTGAATTATTTGGAGGATTGTAGCCCTGGAATTGCCAATCTCTACTGAACTAAAGGTAAAAGCTGGTTGATGCCATGAAAACTACCTCTTCATGACATCACAAGGTGGAACAGAGCTTTTTCAGATCTGTTTTTGAGGAGGTAAAACATTCTAACATGACTCAAAGTGCACAAGAAAAGCATTTGACGGACCTTTCACCAGAAAAATGACACAATGCACCTCTAACGGTTTATTGTTTATCTTTTAGATTTACTTTGGCACTGATTATCGTGGCCTAGATCCTGGTTTAGACCTGACGTAGACTTGGTTTGGTTGCCTGGTGTATTCACGGCCTAGTTCTGGTTTAGTCCCAGTGCGTAGGCCCATGTGGATAACCTCCGGGGTGAATCTTTGGCTGCCTTCCGTGACTAAATGTTGTCTTTTCGATTAGCGCGCCGGGTGCATACAAAGGTGAACTGTATTGGCCTCCTACACCTCTCCCTTTGTCAGTAAATAGTCCAGACCGGGCCCCGCGTGTCCCCGCAAAGATCACGTTCTGAGGTGTTGACCCAAGCAATCCCTCAGAATAACACTTTTTGTTTTCGCGACCTCTGCCACGCCGTTTACATTTTGGAGTGAAAGAAAAAATATTGGCCCAGAAGGAAGTTCAGTGCAGGTTTGTGTCCAATGAGAAAAGGATGAAGACGAGGGAAGTCTGGAGGTGAAAGCGGAAAACCTTGACACATGGATTTGAAAATATGGATGGAAGAGAAGGAGCCGTGTTAAGTCCTGGCTGAGGGTTTGACTTGGACTTGGGTTTGTCTTGGAGGTAACTAGGTTGGAAAAATCGAGTTACAGAAGTCCCTCGTTTATCGCGGGGGGTTTGTTTGCACTTTGTGTTGCATTTTTTTATACGAAAAGAGCTCTATAAATAAAGTTTGATTAATTGATTGATTGATACGTTCTTTATTTTTTTGAATATTACATATATTTTAAGGCTGTAAAACCCCTCACCGCACACTTTATACACTTTTCTGAGGAGCGGGAGGGCCACACAACCTGCGCTCATATGCTGTAAAGAAAAACAAAAATTTCACCCAAAAAATTTCACGAAACAGCAAGGCCATTTTACAGTGAGGGACGACTGTATTCAATAAAAACAGTAGTATATTACAATATGTAAGGTTGTTTAGCTATTATCATAGATTAGTCGTATTAAATGTCAAATTGACAAAAATCTGAAAAAAGTACTAACAGAAAAGTATGTAAGTAATGTTATAAATGTCAATTACTCAGTTTAATTATGAAATAGTTCATTGTTTTGGGGATAATTCACAATTTAAATATAAAAGATTTAAGCATTTTATTGAATTAATCTGGATTAATCCGGATTGGTTTGGTTTACTTTGAAGTGCCATCACGATCTACATGTACAGTACTGTGCAAAAGTTTTAGGCAGGTGTGGAAAAAATGCTGTAAACGAGGAATGCTTCAAAAATGGAAGTGTTCATCATTTATTTTCATCAATCAACAAAACGCAGAGAATGAACAAAAGAGAAATCTGTGAGCTTTTCCTTCAGAAGAGCATCGGTTCTTCTAGGTTTTTACTTTGCAGACAGTTTGTGAAGGAACTGGGCTGGTCGCTGTTCCAAACATGTTGAAGAACTAAGCTCAGATCTTGTGTGGATGGAGCTTCCTCACATCCTTCTGTCTCTTCATGTTAATCCCAGACACACTCCATGATGCTGAGGTCAGGGCTGTGGGGCCCGACCATCACCAACGCAACTTCTTCTTCTTCTTTACGCTGAAGATCGTTCTTAATGACTTTGGCTTTTTCTTTTGTTCGCTCACTTTGCATTTTGTAAACAACAAACAATCATTATTCATATTTTTTGAAAGCATTTTTTGTTTACAGCATTTTTTTCACGCCTGCCTAAAACTTTTGCACAGTTCTATATGTTTTAAGATGGTTTGAAAACAAAAAAAAAATACAAAAGCGAATAAAACAAGACATTTTCAGAAGCCTGTGATCCGTCCGAGCGTTCACGGTCCTGATTAGGACTTTGATTTGCAGCAAAAAGGTGAGAGTGACGGAAAAAGTACTGACTAATCCTTGCTATCTTGAGACTGTAATTTCATGTGTGACAGACTTTTTGCATTTCCAAATAAGTTGGTTCTCTCTGGTTAAATTGTGTTAAAACATAACTCAGATTAAACTCTAACAGAGCAGCGTCTACAGTTTCCAAACACATCGACATCAGACACATAAATGAATCGTTTTTCGCTTAAACATACACTTTTTTTAATCTTCAGTTCTGTCTCTGCAGTGACTATATCAACCACACCGGCCTATTTTGTTTTGCTGCCGTTTTCAGACATGCCGATTGGTGGCTGGACTCTGTTTTCCATGCGCTTGACCCGTGCAGACACCCGGGCAGGACGGGCCAGTGGTTGCGCTGTCTCTGTCGGTCACGTGGACCCGGGCAGTGCCAATCTTATGGAAATACCGCGAGTCGACGGCTCAGGGCCTTTTGCATGGAGCCCGTGATTTATGATCGAACCTGAGAAGAAGACGAGTCGGCGCGTGCCATGGAAATACGGGTGACGTGGCGCAATGACCAAATTATGAAAGCGAAAAAGGTAAAACCGAGTCAACAACGGAGAGAGAATTAAAGAAGAGTTGTGGCATGATGAGTCTGAAAACTGTTATTTTTTAGATTTATATTAAAAGCCCTGTGTCCGATTTTTACCGAAGTGTCTTTCCCCAGTGCAGATAAATTATATAAGCAACTCTTGAGACCAAAACATCTCTGCTGCGTGCCGTCTGCATCTAATTACAAAGCATTTTACTGTACGATAATCAGGAAATAATTGTTGGCATGTTATTTGTTGTTATCTTTACCGTGACGATGAAACTCTGGGCGCTGAAAGTTGTGAATATTACGGTTCTTGAGATGCATAAGGTAAGTGAGGATTCAATTTGGACCATAAACCCTTTAAAATTAACTAGTTTTTCACGTTTTTTAAGACAGTCGCCTAAAAATCATGTACAAAAACTTAAAATGTGGACAATAAAAGCTTCTTTTCACGGTTAGAAGGAAAGTGGTAAGTAACTCAACCTGTACGTTTTCTCATTATATTCTTTTAAATTGGGTGATCAGACTTTCAAAATAAAATTAAAAAAACTGGAACATCCTCAGTTTGTGGTGGTTGGTTGATAATAAAAGTGCATAATTAACGAAGTAGGATTGTTATGCACTTGGCACTAACGTGAGTCCGTATGCAGTCGTCCCTCCTTATAACCTGGTTCACCTTTCGCGGCTTCGCTGTTTTGCGGATTTTTTTTGTGCACAATTTTGCAGGCTCACTGGCTGTTCTGCATAATCGAAGGTGGCATGTTCCTCAGTTTAGATTGTGGAGCGCTTTGTGTTGATTTTTTGTATGAAAAGTGCTCTATAAAAAGTTTGATTGATTGATTAAGTGAGCCCCCTTCCTCTGTCTCAGTTTAGATGGCGGAGCCTGTCTGAGAGAAGTGTATAAAGTGTGTGGTGAGGGTTTTACAGCCTTAAAACAGAAATATAAACATAAAATACATAATAATTGTACAAAATAAAGCTGACTACTTCATGGATTTCGCCTATTGTGGGTTATTTTTCGAACGCAACCCCCACGATAAACGAGGGGCCAATGCAATGTCTCATTTTCTTTGTGTTTTGGTCGTTTTTAAGCAGCTTTTCTGTATTGTACCTAAATATATGACAATGTATGCCTCGCTTTACTGTTGGCAGGGATAAAATTGGTCAAAAATAGGGACAACTGGGATGTTTCTTGTATAAAATTAGGACAAATCGCTGGTTTTGGATAAATCTGCTGGGACAGGGAACACAGGACTCAAAACTGTGACTGTCTGGGGTAAACAGGGACGTTTGGTCACCCTAGTTTTAAATGTACTATACTTACGATACTATTTTGTGACTTACGAGACCCCAAAATTGATTAAATATAAGAATAAAATGTAATGTCATGGGTACAGAAGCGTTTATGCAAGACTTATAACAGATACTGTTCCACTATGAATGGATACTAAGGTTTTGGAACCAGTGAGCTTCCGGTTAGCAGGCATCAGCTCAACCCAAACGCTGCGAAAGTTACCAGAGCCTGCGAAACACTAACAACACTGTGAGTGCCGTATCCACAGTCGCTGAGCTCAAACTTCAGCACCGGGGAACTGACACATGGTAATATGTTTTTCATTCTTGTGGTTTTGCTTTGAAAATGATGCGTATCTGAAGGAGCGCTGCAAGAAACATAAAAGTTCAGATCATTTCATATTGTCGACGTAACTGAGGTGACCAGATTTTCCCAACCAAAAACTGCGACACCCCAGTTTGTGGCGTTTGGTAATGATAAAATTGTGAAACGAGGGCATCATTTAAGAAAATCGTTCAGCACTCGGCCCATTCATGACGAACACCTGAGTCAGTATAGCCACATTTTCTTCGCGTTTTGGTCATTTTCAAGCAGCTTTTCTGTATTTTACCTAAACCAATGACAGTTTATGCCTCTTTTTACTGTTGGCAGGGATCAGATTTGGCAAAAAATAGGGACATTTCTTGGATAAAACTGGGACAAATCACTGGTTTTGGAGAAATCTGCTGGAACAGGGGACACAGGGCTCAAAGCTGGGACTGTCCCGGCTAAATAGGGACGTCTGGTCACTCTAAACAACGCTTTTTTCACGTCTGGTTTTACCGAAAGTGGAAAGAGTAACCAAAACTTGTGCTTAATCAAAGGTCCCATATTAAGCTATTTTCCGATCTATGTTATAATGTTGTTTTCTCATCGCAAACAGACCCGGAGTTGTATTTTGTTTCACTCTAACCCTGCTTATTTAGGCTGAATTCTTCACTCAAACATAAAAAAAAAACTCTGTTCCACCTTGTAATGCCATGTGTTAAGAGTGCTCCACTGCGTTTTTAAACTCCATACACCTTCACTAGAACCATTTGGATAAGTTCAGCTGAGGAATTGCCAATCTCTGCTGGAAAAATAACTGTTAACTTGAAAACCACCGCTTCATTTTGAGCTTTGGGGCTGTAGACAGACTAATAATAAAGGGTTACGCAAACCTGTGAATGAAATAACTCCAGGTATGTTTTTTCGATGAGGTAACGACACCGTAACATGGCTTAAAGCTCACAAGAGTAAATTCTGCGTAATCTAGGAACCTTTACGACCTTTTCACAACTTATAACTCAAGTCGAAGTAGAAGTATGGTGTCTGAAAACTACTCCGAAGTACAATTTTATCACGAAGTTGCTAAAGTAAGAGTGACACAACAACATTACGTATTAAAGTATTAGAGCTAATGTTTTTTTTAAAGCGTACCGTAACCGGGAGGGCTTTGGAGGTGAGGACGAGAAGCCGCAAATGTGTGTGTGTTGGACGGGGCGGGGGATGAGTTCAGCACCTGGCAACTATTACCCCCCCACCAGCCCCACTAATGGCCCGATCCTGCCCCAGCCTCCAGCCATCCCACCTCTACCTACCCCCCTGTATATATGTGTGTGTGTGTGAGGGTGTGCGAGGGGGCAAGCCCGGTTCAGGAGGGCACCACGTTCACATACGAAGCGCAACAAGCCACGTTAGCACAAAAAAAAAGAGAAGAAAAAGTGAAATTTCTCGGCGTTCGGGGTCAATAAAGCAACACCTGCACTCAGACGGTGTTGACTTTAGAGTGAGAAGAGAAGAGGATGGGAGGAGGAAAAGACGGACGGATACTCGAAACCAACAGTTACGTAACATGTTTTGGAGCTATGGTGTATTGTCTATGCAGATAAACTAGTTAAAATTTCTGAGTAGTAGTACTAGTATATAATATTTACTCGCAATCTACTTATGCCAATGATCCAAACTTCTAACTTTGTTCATATTTTTACCAACAAAGTCTCCAAAGTGGTACACAACACCAATACACACATTGCATAATATATGGCAAATAAATTCAATAAAAAGTAATAAAAAAATAAGTAAAGTCAATTAAAAATATAATAAATATAAAAAGTAATAAAAAATAAGTCAATTAAAAAATAATTAAAAAATTAAATAATAGTAAGTGAACAAACCTTAATAAAAAATAAATATGATACAAATAAATTCAATAATAATAATAATAAAAAGAAATAAAAAATAAGTAAAGTCAATAAAAATATAATAAAAAATAAGTTAATTAAAAAATAATAAAAAAAATTAAATAATAATAGTATGGATAGGAGTTAAGTTTTTGCATTTGTATAAAAGTGAATAAACCTTAATAAAAAATAATATAAATAATACTACAAATACTACTACTACTACTACTATTACTATTACTACTACTACTACTACTAATACTAATACAAATACTACTACTAACATCACTATAATAATAATTTGCATTTGTGCAATTCAATACATTGCAAATTCCTATACTTTATATAGTAACGACCAGGATGCAAAAAATGTTCAGTCGAATGAGGTAATTTTACTATCGTCAAGGCAACGCACATAAACAGTTTGTCAGTGAATAAACGACCATGTAAACTCGTGAATAACACAGGTACGCCTCGTCTTTTCGTTAAAAGTCATACATTGGTGGAGTTCCGGTATCACGGATGAAACTCTATCTTAAAGCATTAAAACGATAAAGTACATGAGATACATCGTAGATTAAACACTATTATATGATTTTAAATGGAAAAAAATATGATTAAATGCAGTTTTTAGTAGACAGAACATCAAAATCTTTTCACTTCTTTAGCAAAATGAAACTTAGACTTGTATTTACCCCATAAGTCTTTCTAACTTTCTAATAATGGCACGACGCTGATAAATGTTGACTATGGATTTAGCCTATGCTCCAACCTGTTCGGGTGTCGCTAATGAAAGAGCGCTCAAGATTAGGAAATAAAAAGAAAAGAAAAAAAGACGAGTTGCTAATCGTCGTTCCGAAACTTACGCCGGATTTACCTCGCCGGCTAATGTCTTGTTTTGATTTGAAGATTTATGCGTCAACAAACTCACCGGTGACGGCCACGGCAGTGATGGAGCGCTGGAAGTCCTGAGAGCGAGGCACTACAAAGACATCTGAAAGCCGGCCACCTGAACAATACCATGTCTGGGTGTATTTGCATATGAGGATGGGTGGGGACGCACATTCACTATCCTCTATATTCCCAACATAAAGCACAAGATCCCGCTGCACGTTTACGCATCAAAGGTCCGAAACGACGCTACTTTTTGTCTCGATGCCGTTCTCCAAATCCAAAACACCCCACTTGGAAGTTATTTTCTGTTTCAGTCGTGCTGGGTTGAGTCATCGGGAATATCTGGGTCAACATCAACCTCATCCCACGGCGAAGGGGTTGCAACTTGTGATGTAATCAAGTGGCCATACAGGAAGTGTGCGCGTTCACGTTTGGAAGCCCGTACACCTTCGCCGCGGATGACGGTTAAGTAGTTATTGTCGTTGACCTTATTTGAACCCCGTCGCTCCTCGCCGTGTCAGAAGAGGGGAGTGGTTGTGGTAACTATAGAGATTAAACGTGAAAAAAAAGCTTAAAAAGAATACAAAATGTGAGCTTTGACCGAGAAAAAATACCCAAAAGTACAAAATTGTAGGTCAGGCTTGACTAAAAATTACATTTATTATTATTTCTTTATAGATTAGAATCATTTGTAGGGGTAAAAATGTCCAAAATACTAATAATATCTCAATAATTGCAGGTAATCAAGACGAAAACAGACGAAAACAGTCGAAAACACGTGAAGCAAAGGGCTAAAAACACCACAAAACGACCTACGTCACACGAGTTGGGCGAGTGCAGTTGATTCGTTACTTCACGGCAGCTTCAGGTGAACGAGGACAAGAGGGAGGGACAGGCACGCAGTCGGACCACACAGGAGGGTAAACACGGCATCAAACGCAGCCACATACAGTCGGATCAGCTCCCTCCTCCCGCGTAATTGGGCCAAGCTGTCGTCCATTAAAACTTGCCGACGTCGTATTTGGACTGGCGGGTGCGGGTCGTGCGGGGAGCGAGCGGGGCTTTGATTGAGCGCCCAAACAGGTTCAAACTTTATCAGGGTCTCGCAGCGGGACACGGAGCAGACTCGTGAAAGAGGGAGATGTCGGGAAACTGGCTCACGAGGGAGTGGTGTGTGTGTGTGTGTGTGTCTCACAATCTCACAGCGAAGCAGCAAAACAACGGCTTATGAAATAATAATGTGGGACTTTTAGGAAACAGAGGAGCTGCAAAACAAAAGAGCAGCAACAGATACTTTAATAGAAACTGTAATTACTTATTTTTTTGATCACATTATTGAGCTCGAAGCGTATTCATTGAATTTATCCTTTTTTATATGTATATTTTGAAAAGTGCCTATATTATCGTATAATCTGTTATAAAGTAATTTTTTACACTTTAGGTTTCTGTTTGTAGATGAACTTATTGACTTAAAGTTCTCATGACAGATTGAACTGCTTGAGTTTGTGCAAAAACTAAAAAGATGTTGGCAGCCTCTAACAACCCAAACACAAATCAGTTAAAATTACTTGAAAAATATCGAAAAAATCCACATTATAATAATAATTGGCACAGACTTTCACATACAAAACTGGTATTTAAGGGATTCAAATGTCAAAATATGATATAATACATGGTAAATATGATTAGAGCAGAAGTAAGTGAAGACAATGATATAAAAAAGTTGGACAAAAACCTGTAATGCATAAAAATATTGTAGTTTTCTTACTGGAGAGTTAAAATTTCAGGATCAAATATTTCAGAGTTGTTTTGAACACTAATTGGAAGTTAAATGGGGTTCGAGTCGGGGTTAATTCAACTTCCTCTAGTGTTGATTTGGCACCTCCCACCACTTCCACCCACCACTCAGTTTGAACCAATTTTGTACATAATTTCATCTTAAATTAACTAAAATAAAGTGTAAAAATGAAACATCTCTGTGTGTTGTTTAGATAAATCAAGATAACCTTACAAAGTGTTATCCGTTTACTCTCAGAACGTGAATATAACTCTTAATTTCAGGGTTAAACGGGAACTTTGGTCCAGCGTTACTTAATTTAACATATCCAAAAATGTTAAATAAACTCTGAAACAGACTGGACTCATATAAACCCTGAGAAAATGTTAAAACTGTTAACGTGAGAGTCGATTTTAACACTCCACTTTTTGCTGTGTGCACATTCAACTACAACTAGCTAAGAAATTCAAAAAAATTGAAATTAAAAACACATTTTCGAGTTGTATTTCTTTTAGGTTTATAATTTAATTCACAATTTTGTTTCCTAATTGAAAACGACAACCTCACACTGGGAAATTTCCGTAGCTGTCACCCAACAACAATGTAGTAACTGGGCTCAAACTTCTCCAGTGTACACAGACATTATTATTAGACAACTAAAAATGCATGAAAACGTCTTTATTTTGTTCAATCACTGTTTATACGGGCGGAAAAACGTGCTTGTTGTGTGGAAACTACGCTGACGATTGAACAGAATTCTGAGCGTCCCAAGCATGATCTCACCGGTATGTTTTATAACCGCTCTACTTCCTGTAATTTTACATATTTTTCGACTGAGACGTTTGGTTTTATTACTGTTCCCACCATTACTACTACTGCTACTACAAAAATACAATATTCTGCTCACTATTACTGCACAGTGAGTCTCACCTCACAGCAAGAAGAGCCTTAGTCTCATTTCCGGACAAATTAAAAGGTGTGTATAGGTAATATCTGTATGAATGCGTCTCAATTAGGGCGATAAGGCTGAAATCTCCATCACGATATAAGTGTTTCATATCGGTCGTTATCAATAATTATCGAAACATCGTATGACCTATTTAAAATAAGGACCAGGAGGCATTTTTATTTTAAACTTGACCTTCCTCTGCATGTGTTACCAAATGAAAACAGCCAGAGACGGTGTCCTGTGCGCACGGAGCAGACGCGTGAATACCGTAGTTTCATAGTTCTGCATCGAAACCACGCAAACGATGCTCCCGCGCGAACGAGACAGATCACGAATCGTACGCGCAAAGACAAAGCTCCTCGCCTGGATGGAGACACATCCGGAGCACATGGTCTGCGTCAGGTGCTCCTCGCTCCATGATCCTGGAGCTTTAGTCCCAAACCCCACAGAAAGCCTCTACAGTATGTGCGGTATATGTCCTGTGTGTAGGTGGGTCATTTCAGACAGGTCCTAAACAGTGCACTTCAGCGTAAACAGCAAAACGAAGGGTGATTCGTTACGTAAACAGAACCAAGGTGCACCTCCGCAAAAAACATGGGAGTTTTAACATGCGCAGGGTCCAGTCGGGTCCCGATCAAAGACTGTATATATACTTTATACTGTCTGTGGTCCCAGTGTTTGCTACACACCAGAGGACGAGTGCCTTTGCTCATGGTCACATTTTTATAGCGCTTTTCTACCTTCAAGGCACTCAAATCGCTTTATGACAAGGAACCACTCACCCATTCACACACACATTCACACACCGGTGTACGCAGACACTGGGGGCGAGGTGGGTTGAGTGTCTTGCCCAAGGACACGACGACAGCATTCATCTGTGGGACCTGGAATCGCACCTGTGGGTCAGT
Organism: Odontamblyopus rebecca; assembly: GCA_030686955.1. Lineage (NCBI taxonomy): Eukaryota > Metazoa > Chordata > Actinopteri > Gobiiformes > Gobiidae > Odontamblyopus > Odontamblyopus rebecca. The sequence goes on from CM060654.1 coordinate 8,460,953, forward strand.
GGATTTGACCGCTTACCAACGATGTTTATGTCGAGAGCGGGATTCGAACCACCAACCTTCGGCTCAGTGGACAAACGCTCTTACCAACTCATGCAACCAAGCTCGCGAGAGAGAGCGCTGGAAAAACTTACGCCAGTTTCTTCAAACACAAAAAACAAAAAAAAAATCTATTGAACGCATTTTGTATTGATATCGAGTACGCGTCTATCGAGATACATATCGTTATCGTTTTATCGCCCAACCCTAGTCTCAGTTCTAATTTTGCTTCAGTTTTTACAACATTTCTTGCGTTTATCTTCCACAACCACCACCACAAACCGACTCGTACCCCTGCACCCTTCCCCCCCTCGCCTCGGCCCCCTCCCCGGTCCAGGAGCGGCGAGGTAAGGTTGGCTGGATCCTGAACGAGGCCTAATTAAGTCTGGTTAAGTTGTCCAAGAGACTTCCATTACGCGCACTCAGAAAAGGCGCAGTACTACTCCAGGCTCTCTCCTCTCTATATTAACACCTGCTTCTTTTCCAATTAGCCCCCCAAATAGAGACAAATGGGCCAGCGGGCTTTGATTAATTCACTCCTGTCAAGGACCGAGCCGCACAATACCATCAGAGCGAGGGCTGAGGCGGAGCGTGCGCCGACTCCTGCACCAGACGCCAACGACTCACACGGGAGACGACGGAAAACTGAGAAACGGGGAAGGAAAGTTGAATAATTTGAATTGTTTGTCGTTTTATCGAACTGCATTACAGACCAATAAAAGACAATGAATGTTCAATGACATTTTTGGGGAGTTTCGAGGTCGTATCGCTTGTATATAAAGCTGCTAAGACTGTGTGCAGATGTTTTACTCACATAAAAATGGAAAAATGAAGAAATGAATTCAAACAAGGTGACACGTTATAATAACTACACTTAAAGCTGCATTGTGTAGATGATATTACTTTGCCTTGAACGTCCCATAGTATGAAATTATACTTAAAAATCTTACATTTATACAATTGCAGATGTTTTTTTACTGCTTACATACATGCATTGATACTGTAAGCAGACCTGTCATTTCGCTTCGTAGCTCACATGATTAATGCCGAACTGTGGAACATATCCGCAATAACATCTCCATGGAGACAAGCCGGTGTTGGACCCTTTACGACAAAAGTTTGCATCTTTAAATTAACGCCAACGAGCAGAAACAAAGACTTCATTCATAATAATAATGATAATAATTCATTTTATTTATTTTTGACGTCTTTCTGGACACTCAAAGTCGCCTTAAAACAACATAAACAAATTAAATACGATTAAAACACAGTTAAAAGCCCACGGGACAGTATTTGATGGATTATATTTAGTATTTAGTGTTGTATTTTATTAGTATTTATTGTTGACTATTTCATACTGATATAGTGAGCAATAGCTTATTCAGGCTCATGGTTAAAGGTCCTGTCCTCGATATTCTCTCCGTGTTTGTTTTATGTTTGTGTGTCTTTATTAAATCTGGGACCGTCCACATTGATCAACATGTTTAAAAAGGCCCTGAAAACCCTGAAATGTCTTTAAAATCACCTGTGATTAATTGATCTTATTTCATTTGTTTGCCTTTGTTTCTCCATGTAAAGCTTCTTTGAGTATCTTGAAAAGCGCAATACAACTGGTATATTATTATTATTATTATTATTATTATTATTATTATTATTATTATTATTATTCATTAGTAGTAGTAGCAGCAGTAGTAGCAATAGCAGTAGTAGTAATAGTAATAGTAGTAGTAGTAATAGTGTTATTATTATGTGTTAATACAGCTGTAAATGTGCCAGTACACATATATTGTATAAGCAGCATTCTGTGTGCCTAAATGTAAAATGGTTTACTTTCCAACAATCAGGAAGTGTGGATTCGCATGCTAGTCATTGTTCTCACGATGACAAGGCTCAATTTTTCACGTTTTTAAAAATCAGGGACACTGCATGACCAAAGACTTCAGGGCCCATATTATGCTTTTTTTTCCTGATCTGGTATAATATTGTTTCCTTATCAAAATGGGAATACAGGAAGTGCTCCGTGCACTTTCACTAGAACCATCTGGATAATTTCAGCCAGTCTCTGCTAAACAAAACATAAAAAGTGGCTGTTAACTTGAAAATGACGGTGCTGGAGCGGTTTTCGCTGCGGGGATGCACAGACTAACAGCCCAGGATCACTCACACATGTATGAATGAAACTACCCAATGACTTTAACAGTTTAATGGAACATTCCTCGCGTTAGCTACTTAATTAAGCTGTAGAAATTGTAAAATGTGCCCCATATTCCTTTTATACTTCATTTTCGATAGTCTAAGTTGCCCTTACCTCATTGCTTCGCTGTTAGTAAATCATTAGCTGCACAAAAGCTCGCATAAGTACGCTTCTTTTTTTCAGCTGCCACTCCTCTTCCGGGACAAACCGAGCCTCCCGTCCCCTCCCATCTCTCGCATACGTCCCGCTGATGTGTACGTGAGTGTGTGTAACCTGTGTGAATCTGGTCATTTGTCTTGTCTAGCTGTCCTCCCCTGTTGATTCAAGCTAAGCCAGGTGTTTGCGGAGCTGCACGTCCTCCAGAAACGCTGCTACAAGTTCCCCACTTCAAACCTCAACCTGCTACGCCAACGCTAACGAAGAAACACGCTGAGGCTTGCCAATGCAGGATTTTGTCAGGAAGAAGAGATGTTTTATCCGTAAAATAGCTGGCGGTTAGCGTCTGACGTCACTGATTTGCACAGCTACAACATACGGCTACAGTTGCATAACAAGTGTTGGCGTCGGTGGTAAACAACGCCACTGAAATCAACGTTCAGAATAGTCGAAATAGACGATACTGGCAGGATAGTTCAGTTCTCATGCAAACGATATTGATTCCGAATATTTTTTCTTTATATGTTTTGTTTATATTGTAGTTACAGTGTTTAACATATGTATTAGAGCACCACCCAGTACACAGTGTTTGTTGTTTTTAAGGTCTGCTGCCATAATTTTACAGTATTTCTATATCTTTTTATGTTTCTATAAAGGTTAATCTGCTAGTATATGCAAGATCTTTTTATCAAAACGATATCTTTAATGCTAAAATAAAACTATTGTTGCTATCCACACATTTTCAAGTTTAATGTTTTCCAAAATTGATCCAAAGCAAGTCTCTGGGAAAAGGTAGAAACTATTTGGAACTCAATAACAAAAGAGAATTTGCAAAACAACATAAAAACAAAGCAGCAAGAACGAAGCTGTGATCTGAGCCAAAGGAGCTCACACTAAATATTAACATTTTTGGTTATTATTTGTCAAAAAGGACTATTTTATTACTCCAATTGGTCATTTTCTTAATGAATAACAACGGAATTGTTCATTTGAAACAAGTTTTGATATACAGGTTTTTTTTTTGGTTTTTTTTGGGTGGTCCTGCAACTTCTACTCAGGTGCGACTTATATATTAAATTTTTCACACTAATAGTCCATAGACCAAATATATGAACCGTATATATGAAACAAAAATGAAAAAACAAATCGTTATTCATTTTTTCATTTAGTTTTTAGAGCCAAATAATAAAGAAAAGAGTTTTGTTTTTGTTTTTGGTTCTATATTGAAAAACGAACGAATGATACACGGATTGTTCTCTGTTCAGTTGTTCAGAGACGAAGATGGTTCCTGGTCTCTTATTTTATTTATTATATTTTATTATGCGACATATAGTCTGGAAAATACGGTACTATGAAGTTATTTATGTTTTCTTGTTTTCATGACAGGTGCTCTAATACATTTGTTAAGCTCTGGGATTTAAATATATCTCAATGATTTTTTTTTTTATTAAAGTTGAAGTGGAGCAAAAGTAATGATTTTTATTTTTAATTTTATGTGACTATAAAAGTAATACCAACAACAACAAAAACTATTAAATGGCCCATATACGGTATTTTGTGATCTATGTTATAATCCTCATCACAAATGAACCTGGATTTGTGTTTTGTTTAACACACAAACCCTGTATCACCTCATGACATCACAAGGGGATGCATACAGGAAGTGCTCCGCTCCACACAACTTCATTAGAATCATTTAGATGATTTCAGCCCTGGAACTGCCCATTTCTATTGAACTAAAGGAAAAAAAAAAGCTTTTTACTCGAAAACTGCTGCTTCATGGTTTCATAAGTTAAACCGGACTAATAATAAAAGATTTGGTGAGTGAAATCACATCTCCAGGTATGTTTTTGAAGAGGGAACAGCATTAAAATCATTAAAAACTCACAGGAGTCAGTTTTGTCGCACGCAGCACCTTCCATTTAATCACATTTATACATGTACTAAACCACGGGCAGAAGCTTTGATATCAAAACAGTTAAAATGACCAAAAGAACCGGACTGGACAGTGATGTATGATCGCTGTGAAAACAAGCTGAATCTCACCTTCTCACCTACGTGCTCTTCATTTCTGAACAGGCCGCTCACATATTTATCTAACCGTGATGTGTATCTATTAATAAGAGCAGGAATGTCGAGCGGGACAAAAGCGGCGAGGGGTCAAGAGGAGGTGAGTGAAGAAATAGTGACAATCTCACCTTTGAACTATGACGGATCGCTGTGATGAAGATTACCTGTGTGTGCGCAGAGGGCGAGGCCGCCAGAGCAATACCTTCACCTTTTCAAGCGCAGGTGAGCCGGGTTTGTTTGCCAGTTCCTCTATTCAATAATATAATAAATGTAGTGATAGGAGCACGTATCATGAATCTTAGCTACATCGGTCAACAGTCGGGGGAAGAAAAGTCCAATTTTCAGATGACTAAACGCAAGGAATAACAATTTTTAGTTTTGGAAAAGTGTCTTGCTCTTAGGCACAACTTTTTTTTACATTTTTTGAGCTACAAAAGGTGTGCATTTAAGTTTTCATTTCACATTAGTTGGGTTTTAGGTCAATTTAGGCAATTTAAATGGAAATTAGCCAAGTATCTAACCTTTTTTTTCAAATGCAAATCATGGACATTATTTTGGAGAAATAGTTGTGGCTGAGAAGGCTTTGAAATTGTATAGTTCCCAATTAATAGTGTATATAAAAATATGCAAAAGTCCCCATATAACATAAAATCATATGATAATAAAAAATATATTTACATCTTAGCTCATTTTAAATGTCAATTTGTGTTTTTAAGTACATAACATGTTGAACATTTTAATAAAAAAAATCTCAAATAATAAACAATTAAAAGTCCATTCTCCTTATTTATGATTTTCTTTTTATTGATACTTTGCAGCTTTCCCTGGGGGTGTGAAAGTGAAAGCACTACTGCTTTATTTGAATACCGACTTAGTTGGAACTACAACAGGGGAGCTGATTTTTGCACTTAAACAACTCTCACACATAAAATTACAGTCACAAGTTTAGCAGTTTTTCAGTTTACTTTTTTGTGTAAATTCAAACCCCTAAAGGCCGAATTGTAGTTCTGCGTTGACTCAACACACACTGCCGCCGTCGCCTTTCGCCGTCATTTTTAATTTATGGCTCAACATTGAGGTCTATGCGCCGCCACAACGCGAGGGGGGCTAGGATTTAAATCAGCTTATGCGTACTGCAGACGCATCATCTCTGAAAAGTTTAACATGAACCACCTCCAACGCGATATACACACAGAACAGAGTCACCATCAGCAGCACATCCCTTTGTCACAGAAAGAACACCCATAATCCACTGAGTCGTGTTGTTTAGTCTGACAGAAGCTGAGCACATCAGTGCACAAGCTGTCTTTTTTCAGTGCTTATACTGTATGCAAATTAGCCATGCAACTTTAAGTTTTGTTTCTGTAAAACAAAAACAAATGTGCGCAAAGCTGCATTAAACACATTACTCAATGTATATATTGAGCGAAGTACTGGAAATGTCTGTAGAGCGGTGGAGGAGAGGACTAATCACAGCCCTTATTGTCTGATGCGTTTTGATACGTAGTTAAAAATTTTCGGTGGTGCACGTAGGTCGAGGCAGATCCTTTGCAGAGGGGCTGCACGTTTTGACGCACAACCATAAATTGGCCTGAGAGAGGAATGTTTGTATTTGTCACAGGCTGCTATTTAAATTTTTCTCTTGACTATCTTAAAACTTTTTATCTGTGTTTGCTAATGTGTGCATTGTGTCTCCATGGCAACAGCTGAACATTCCGCCAACAGAAACGCATGTAGAACCCCCTCCCCAACGCGATGCCTCCGCCAAGTATCCTTGAACATGTTTGCGCTGGTCATTGATCCTTACATAAGCTTAGCGTCCCGATCCTCTGCGCACTTTCACCGCACATTTCAAACTCCATTTAAAATCTTCCCACAATACGCCGACCAAACAACACCAACGGCAAGTAAATCGCCGCCGCTTCGGTTCATAAACTCCGGGGTCAGAGGTCGAGCTATGTCAAGTAGCCCGCTCAATGGCGACACCGTAGGATAAAAGACCGGACAGATAAAGAGGCATAAAGAAGAGAGGTGCTAGGGGGTACGCTTGTCTGCAACCCCCGGCGCGTCCCTTTCTCCCATCCACCCACGGGGAATCAAACGCCACTCCACGGTTGGGGCTATTGTGCGTTTCATTCTAAAGCTTGTCTTCAATTAGCCCGGTAAGAGGCGAAGAGGGGGAATGGGGAAGGGGGCCGGAGAGAGGGCTTAATTTCGGGGGGCTTACCTGGGTAGTCACTAATCGCTTTGATGCCATTGGGCCGGGGAGGTTTTTGTCTGCGTCGCCCCCCCGTGTGGTTGGTCAATTTGGGAGTGCAATTTATCTAGTGGGTGAGGGCATAGGGCAGTTTGAGAAGGAGAATTCGCACTTTTGTTGTTTTAATCACAGCTGTAAAGGGTTGAAAAGAGACGGGAATGGTAAAGCATATGCCAGTTTTTATATGACGCAAAATGGACTCTTGCAAACTTTAAACCATGTTATGACTCAGGGTATCCCCAGGTTTGACTACCCCAAATTTAAGACTTTTTAAGACCTTTTAAGACCACTTAAATGAAAAACACCAGACCCAATTGTAATAGTGACCATTATTCACTGCTTTAAATAACAAAAAAATACTTTTATTATGAAATCTCATTCAGATCTCATTTATAGTCATATGCGTTGCTTGTAAAATAGCCAAAAAATCATTTATAACATTCTAACAAGGCAAACTAAGCTTTCACATTGTCTTGTCTCACTTTGCACTGCAACCTGGTTAAGTATACAAAAAAATAGGCTAATGAAATGCAAGACTTTTGTGAAAAAAGAGACTTGCACGACATAATTTAAGACTCTTTAAGGCCTTAATTTAGGAACATGAAATTTGAGACCTTTTTAAGACTTTTAAGACCCTGCGGCGACCCTGATTACCATATACGCATCGTGCTGAATAGCTCAAATTGGGTTAATCAAAAGACTAGTACCTTTGTAAATCAAGAATTTTGATGCTTAACTTCATGCACTAAATAAACTTAAAAACATCTACCTGTTCCCCATCTAAGGCCGTCGCTCTTATATTTACTAAACTTCTTGTTACTGCTAAAACGAGAAGCTCTTTGGCATTTTTCTTTGTGAAAGTGGCTCACCGGAGTAAAAAGGTTGGAGACTCCTGCATTAAACATTATTCAAAAGTCGAGTCAAATGGTTCTATATTTTCGGCAGTGCCCTCTGTAGGGGACTGGAGCTCACAGCCCCGACTCCTGCCGAACGCAATCAGTGAACACGGCCGGGAATATCTCTGCTCTGACACTTTAGCCTTCGTTATCTCCTCTCCTCCCCATCCTCTGTCTCTGCAAGACGAATTCGGCCAGAACAGATTTGCACTGCTACATTTTCTAGATCGAGACCAAAAAATATATATTGTTTTGTTTGTTTCATTGTTGTTGTTTTTTTTTTTTGGTTTTGAACATGGATGCCCGAGCTGTTGCAACTATCAACGCCATGTGAAGGAAGTGATCAATGGAAGTGAAGCGTTTTGCTCAGGGACACAATGGAAATAGGTGCATGAGCGAGATCTGAACCTGCTACTTTCCATTCAGAGTGTGGAGTTGTTGGTGCCGTTACTCTGGCAGCAAACTCCACTCCGAAAGTTGGTAAAAACGGAAACGTTTAACGTGAACTTGTTCTGTTATTTGCGTTTTTATGGCAGTAAAAATCAGTTATAGTTAAAAAATTTTTTATTACTATTCACTATTACTATACTATAAAGGCTCCATATTACTTTAAAGTCTTGAATTTGGGGAAGTGGGTGGAGAGCGACAGGTTGGAGACCCCTGGTTTAAAGCCTCCATGATCTGAACCCTCAAAATGCTTCAAACAAGTAAAACAATGAAAATACGGTGACAAAAAGTCTGCACAAATAACGGTAAATGCTGATTTTTGTATAGCACTTCTCCACTTTTACATCAAGGAACCACCAGCTCACCCATTCACACATTCACACACCAGTGTACACAGATACTAGAGTTGAGGTGGGTTAAGTGTCTTGCCCAAGGACACAAACAACAGGATTAATCTGTGGGAGCTGGAATCGCATCGCCAACCTCTGGATCAGTGGACAAACGCTACCAACTTGAGCTACCGTCGCCCAAACTAGACTTATTTTAATACATTCAACCATTTATCTGTCATCTTTTCTTCTCAAACCCCGTCTTTTTCGCAGCAGCAGAACAGCCAGCCTCTTCAGCCTCTCTACCTCGTTTACCAGCCTCTACATTTACATGCACAGGGAACTCCAAGTGCTCTAAATCATTGTTTTTTCATATGTTTTTTTTTTTGGGCAGCGTACTGGACATGATCTGCACGTAGGTTTGCAATATACAGTTCTGGCACAAGAGAGAGTTTCACTGTTAAGACATGTTTTGTATCATTTCTAATCTTTTTGTAATTATTTTGTTCCAATATTGCTAGTTCAGTTCCTGTTTTTCATTATTTAAAACTTGTTCAGAGAGACGTGATCATTCAGTCAACAATGAAATGTCCACATTAATGTTCAGTAATGATCAAATCCGCCTTTATTTTAAGATTTGCGAATAATGTCTATTGACTTGGCTCGTGAAGGTTTGTGACTTTTATAATATGCTTCCCCAGAAGAAAAGAAAAAAAAAAAAGTTTGGGAAATACTGCTCCAAACAACCAAATCCAATTGGCCTTTGCCCCAAAACCTGCCGTACAGGTCAAAGAACCCAACAGGTGTAAACAAGGAGCCACGATATTACTGTGAGACCTTTAACGATAAGATATCACGATATTTCGGTTATTGTTACACCCTTACAAAATAATGAAACAACACTGCGAGTATGTGGTGTGTCAGACTGTCATCGCTGCATCGAATGAGCGAGTAAACGTCCAAACTCAACTCTAATACTTCGCCGTTTCTTATGATTTCTCATGGATTCTCTGTACCTTCACGTATTCGGACCGCGCTGTCACACTAACCCTGTGATTTTGGGATTTGGGAGACTCGAATTAGGACCCCTCAATCGTCTGGGCCCCAAAGCTGCAGATATTTTTGCATAACCCACAACTCTCTAGGTAGGGCGGCTAACCACGGTCCCACTGCAGTGTTTTACCAGCGGGCCCATGAGCTGTAGAAAAGGTTTCTCCCGACAAATCCACAGCTCGACTCTACGATCGCCTTTATTTTTGCCCCCTCAGAAGGAACTATGGAGGTATTGTTCCACGGCACTTCGTCTTGGTCAAAATAAGACATGGGAAACACATTATAGAATCAAAATATCCACAGTACCAAAGTGGAAAGATGTATTTGCCAGACAATGGAGGAATTGTATGGGAAATTGTGTAATGTTTTGGACTTTTTTCCCCAACACCACGGCCATTGTGTACTGACCATATCTACAGTAGAAAAGTTGTCAGAGGTGGTCTATAATTGGACTACTCCTGGACCAATGAGGGACAAAACGCAAATATTGGGATAAGTCATTAAATCTGAATCTGAAAACTCAAGAAAAAATAGATATTGGATTTCAAGAACACAATTGTTGAGCTCAACTGTTTTTTTCACCTTGCTCCTTTTCATTGTTTTGAAAATGCGATATTTGTCAAAAACAACATATTAGCATCTTCTCTTCAGTTTCTCCTCACTTTGCTCTCAGTGCTAAGTCACTCCACCTTCAGAGCGCTATCACAAAACAATCAGCATGCCTCCTGCTATTGAACTGACACATTGCATCGGGTTTGTCTAATTGCTGTGTAGAGTTTTACGTCATGTTTTTGTATATTTATGGAGAATTGTTGTGTAGAATCTTACTGCTAACGGTAAAGAGGGTTCAAATTGGACCCAGGAGAGATCGCTAGATTAAGCAAACATGCATGGATGACATCTAAAACCATATTTCTGATGATAGAACAACTTCTCAAAATGGTAGAAAGCTAAAAGAAAAATTGCATAATACCCCTCATTAAAGTCAGATATTGTAGTGATATTGTTGTTTTGAGTTTGTCTAAGTTTGATATGATGTGTACAGATGAGCACTAGTCTTTTATTTGTTTAGCGAGCGTTTACTCTGAAACGAATGATCATATCAGCGTACTGGACATGATTTGCGTCCACAAACGATTTTCGTCCTGAATCGCCTGTAAATCTGGTCACATGACTAGGCTGGTGTCACAATGTCACAACACCATATGGGCAGTAAAAACAAGGAGTGGAGCTCAGTATCTGAAATTTCTGTAGTTTTATGGACGTTGCAGCAGCTGATTTCGAGCCGAGGAAGATGGTAAGCGAGAAAACAGTATTTTTGTGGACCGATGCTGTCTCGTGTTTGTCTTAAACTTTTCCGCAATAGCGTCGCATTCGTCGTTTTCAGCGTTTTCACAAGGCGCCGGATCAGATCTGTACTCAACCGAATATGTGGGAGCTGGCATATCCAGATCGTACTGTCTCCGGAGTCGTTTTCTATCGGATTAGTGCGGACAAACGCCGCATCTGCAATGAAAATGACTCGAATACGTACGTAGTGTGGACGGGGCCTTAGTTTAGTCCTGGACCGGTTATGTTTGTTTGTATGTTGTTTATTTGTTATGCCCAAAATAATAAACATTTGGTAACGAAAAATAAGATATTGTTAAAATTTAAAGAGTAACATTATAGTCCATATGCTTCAGAATGATAACTGTAGCTCCACTGCCATAGCGATTAACACAAAATAAAATCTTTGACATTTTGAATGGTGAAAACATCTCAAAATTTCACCTGCAGCAGAACGCGCAAAAAAACCCATGTCTGAACCCCAACCTCTTTCTCATGTGGGCGTTTCCAGGACAGATCCGGCTCTGACCTGCGGGTTTTCCTCTTCTCACTGAATCGTGTGAAGATATGAGGCCACGGTCCATCCCCTGCCCCTGCCCCTGCGCCTGTCAGTGCACTATCTTGTCAGGCGTTATCAGAATGGGCCGAGTCTGTGAAGGCCACAGTCAGAGCAGCAGCTGTCACCTCTCACACAGGACTGACCCCGGGCACAACACATGTCCACCTGCAGACGTCCGCAAACACGAGACAGAACTGCACTTACTACGGGCTGTTTTGTTTGGCAGCATATTTAGTTTGTCTCTAATAACATAAATGACAAAATATGTAAAACCTCAATGGCCTTTTGCATTCTATAAAGGTCCAATATTACAAAAAGTTGACTCTTTTGAGCTTTAAGTCATGTTATAATGTTGTTACCTCATCAATAATATACCTGGAGTTGTGTTTTATTTATTTTATCTTTTAGTATTAGTCTGTCTTCACCTCCAAAGCTTAAAATGCTCTGGTCCACCATAGTTAGCGATAGTTTTCAAGTTAACAGCTCCTTTTAACATTTTGCTCAGATCGGCTATTCCAGGGCTGAAATCATCCAAATGATTCTAGTGAAGGTGTTTGGAGCAGTGGCGCCGTTTTACCACATGACATCACAAGGTGGAACAGAGTTTGTTGTTTGTCTGTTGTTTGAGAGAAGAAATCAGCCTAAATATGCAGGGTTTGTCTGTTAAACATGTGTGAAGGAAACAAAACACAACTCCAGTTGTGTTTCTGATGAGAAAATAGAGTAATATGGACCCTTTAATGGGTTAAAAAAAAAGAGGAATAAAAATCTTGAGGGTTTAAACTTTTCTTGAGTATTTTTTTTCTCTACAAACTTCAGGAAAGTTCAGAAATTTTCCTAAATAAATGTACATTAATATTAATAATCCCATTAGTGTCTAGCCTATAACTAATTGTTCAATAACAGTGTAGAAGCCTGTGAGGTGCATTAAAAAATAAGCAATTTGGGCACATGAGACGTGTGATAGGATCTGATTTTGATTTTTTATTGATTTATTACTGTTTTTATTTGTTGATTGATTTACTTAAATTATTTCTCATTACATTCATTTTTATGATTAGTATTATTATTTCTTTTTTTTAAGTTCCTCCCATGCAATGAAGGGAGTGACGTCTGAAAAAAAAAAATTAAACACTTCAGTTCTATGAATGCATTTGTTTTATGCACTTGAATTTTGTTTAGTTGCAAAGTTCAAATAAATTCATTAGAGTTATTTTATTATTATACTATGTCTATTTCGTCTTTTTATTCATAATCTATATAAATTTACTGTTTATTTGAGCTATAAGGAGCCATCATTTCATCACAAATAGACTTTTTTTTCAAATATCTTACACTTCTGAACGTTTTCTGCATAAATTCGTCTGTGGTCCATTACAAAAGTGCATTAAGGTGAAAATTAAGGTGTTACTTATTGTATCCGTAGATAAAAGAGTCTTTTGTATTTGCCCCATCCTAACATGAGCAGCACAAAGGTTTAGAGTCTTTTTGTCCGAATGATGAAGCCGACTGTAATCCATCACTGTGCCACAGAGAGTTCCCTTTTGTTTAGTTGGATTGAGACAACCTGTTGAGGCTGAAATAAACTTTGCTCTTACAAAACGCCGAATATTTACCTCTTCCTGTTTATTGGAGCTGAAAGTGCTGCGCTCAGATTTGGACAACAAAGCCGTTAGCTTAGCCGTTTGCTAATGCAGGTACGGAATGTGCTAAGCCGCGAGCGCGAGCCTGACGCGGATCTGGCGGCATTACGCGCTGTCGTCCGCCCTAATCACTGTCATATGGAAAGGATTGGAGCGATCACTGCCACGCACCAAACTGCACCTCGCCACATCTGTCGCTAACGCCTCCCCCGTGTGTCCTGGGACTACGGACCGGGTTTCAGCGCCGGATCACGGGGTCATGTCGAGCCGTGGAGAGGACAATGACTGGACACAAAGGCGACAGGGTGAGTTTGAGTTCGAGGTGTCGTAAACTACCCTAAAATGCTTCATAAACTGTTCTACATGTGAATTTATTTGTGTAGAGATGGAAATGAATGAGTAGTTGCAGTTATATGCAGCTATCAGACTGTATTGAGCAGCTCCAGTCAAATGAAGCTCAATGAGGCAAGCGGTTATAAGAGCGAATTTAGAGCCAGGTCCATAACTAGGAATATTAATTTATTTACAACATTTTTCTGCCCGGTGAGCTCCTTTACACAACAAAAATGCCAGAGAGCTGCTCGTTTTAGCAGTTACAAGAATTTGAGTAATTGTAAAAGCCACGTCTTTAGACACAGGTAGAGGCCTGTAAAACATACACCATTATCCATTTATTAGTGCTGAAAGTAAATTTAGGCATGAACATGATTCATTTACAATTTTAATAGTCGTTCTATTCATCAAATTTTAGTTTTTCAGCACAAAATGTATAATTCAGAAATTGTTTGGCGAGCAACTTCGAAGGAGGTGAAGAGTAACTGGTGGCTCCCGAGCTACAGGTTGGAGACCCCTGATTTACAGACAAAATAGTGAAATATAAACACCAGGATCATGTAGAGCGAGTTCATACGAACATTTTGAGGAACCTGACAGCAGCAGTTACAGAGAGGAGTTTTTTTAATACAAAGTGAATATGAAACGGGGTCGATGGAGCCAGAAGCTCAATATAACATTGATCAGAAAATAGTGTAATGGAAGTGGATGCACATTTCCTATTTGGAACGCGGCGGCTTGCAGTTTAGCTCTGTCCATTTATACACACTGTATGTATGTCTATGGCAGGATGTGGATCTTTGCCCAAGGACACAAGAGCAGGCCTGAGTTGGAACTGTAACACCAACCTCCATCTTTCTTGGCTCTACCACTGAGCCACTACATCTCTCCAAATTAGAATAGTGCCTCTGACCGCAAAGATAAAACTTTTTCCAAATCTACACTATAAGGTGCTGTACCTGATGACTGTAAAAATGTGAAAAAATGAAATTGTTTGCATTGTTATTCCGCATTTTACAAACACCAACATCCTAATTCTTCACAATGTGTCCAAAATTACTTTACACAACCTTCCAAGAGAGTATTGTGGTCACTGCTATTAACAACTAGCATGCTAACAGTGCACCAGTCTTACTTTTTAGTTTGCCAAGGATAAAGGATGAATCCTACAGGTCATTCCACGCCAAATTTCCGAATGTCCCTCCATTTTAGGTTGGTGGGTGCTGTTATTTTTTTGGTATAACATGGTAAAGATGGTACCAAATGTATTTTTTTTTCCATTTTTAACGCTTAATATCTTCTAGACCGTTCATCACAGAGGGTCAGTTTTAAAACACAAAGTGCACAGCGTGTGTGGGAAGGAGTATGTTCAATATCAAACCTCTGCCTTTCAAATTGCACTTTCCACAGTCCATCAAATACACCCTTATATTTGAAGAGTAGAATTTTCTAGCAAATTCAAGCCACCAGAAATCTGTGATAAACTGTAAGCACATGCGTAAAAAGTCCATATTTTACAAGTACATTTGCCAAAGTTTAACCCTTGAAAATTTGAAGGGCCGACCTTAAATCGTTTTTTAGATACAGCCGTCTGAAAGTGGCTCCCAGGAAAACTCTGCTCAAAACAAGTCAGGGGGAAGTTGACAAAACTATAGGTAGCTGGGAGCTAAAATTTGGGACTTTTCCTATTGGAAAGTGTGTGAACCTCCTAGAATATTCTTAGCCAAATCTGGGATGGAATTTGGAGATTTGGTGTGGAACGACCCTATAGAGCACATAGAGGCCTTATTTTTAACCGTCTGATCCTAAATTATGGGAAATATACAGACCTGGAGTTATGTTTTGCTTCATTCACATGTTTGAGTCGTCGTTTATTAGTCTGTCTACATCTCAAAAGCTCAAAACGCTCTGTTCCACTTTGTGATGTCATGAAGCAGCGGTTTTCACGTTAGCAACTCCTTTAGTTCAGTAGAAATGGTAAATTCTAGACCTCCGAAGCACAAACGATTGACACCATTTTGGGCAGTTTTAGCGCATTTTGAAGCTTCCTGTGGGCTGACTGACCCCAATTTGACCTATAAAAGAATCGTTAATTTCTCCAAAACTAAAGAAGCACAGACGAAACTTTTTGCTGCACAAACGAAGCACAAACGACTGACATAGTTTTTGTGTAGGTTTGCGTTTGATGGGGGGCCAACTTCACGCAGGTGAATTCTAGGACTGAAATTTCGCAAATGATTGTAGTGAAGGTGTGTGGAGTTTAAAAGCACAGTGGAGCACTTCCTGTATCACAAAGCGGAACAGAGCGTTTTCTGTCTGAGAGAACTTGGCCTGAATACGCAGGGTTTGAGCCTTTAACACGTGCGAATGAAACAAAACACGACTTCGGGTATGTTTTTGTCGAGGAAATGTTATAACAGATCAGAAAATATGATAATACTGTAATACGGGCGCGTTAACCACTCTGCTACTGTTGTTCTCCTGGCCACGCTCACCACATCTGTCAAACATGCGCCCCCTATATGTCTGGAACTTCTGGCACATGAGGTCCATGGTTCACGGGACACAGGACACTGACGGGGCGCATACTGGGTTAAATTTAGCCCCACATATGATCCAGTGTGTATCGTCTTCCACTTATCACGCCATCTTTGTATAACGCCAAGCTCTATTTTGAAATGGTTGTTCACGGTTTATTAACTAATGACCGTGATGATGGACAACTATTTATTATGGAACAAGTGTCCACATGGCTGACACCGTCCAAATCACGTGGGCGCTTTTTATATAAACTGATGCCGTGGACCAAATATACACAGTTAAAGCGAAGTGAATCCTGCAACGGCTGAAAGAAGTAGAAGTATTATCACAGTTTCCTCCACAAACAGCAACATTTACGGACTTATTCTGCGTAAAAACGGCTAACGCTGTCGTGTAAATCGTGTAAAAACGTGTTCTGAAATGCGTTTCTTGTCTTAGCTCTTGACGATGTGGATGGAATAGTCGCCTACGATGGTCCCAAGGGAAGAATTTGTTTGTGGCACCCAGAATCGCCCAGCTGACGAGTTTAAAATATGAATTTGAACAGAAACCTACGATTAAAACATAAATTGCAAGTCAAATCACAACGGCAATGCTTATAAGTAGAAAATAAAACGCAATTTGATATTTTTCCTTAACCGTTCAGCTCTAAATCTCGCTCTCTGAAGTGTACAAATAGCGTTTTACTTTCCAAATACATAGATGGCTTCATTACGGATTCATTTCTCTAGATGTGCTATTGACAGGAGATGGACAGGAAAGAGCAGGACAAGGGAGCGAAGGCCAAAGGGTCATGTGAAAAAAGACAGATGATAGTGGACACCCCTGCCCACAGCCCAAACCAGGACTCACATTATACACACACACACAACTGAAAGAATCCTACATTTTGACCTTTATAAAATCATATAAAGGTAACACTTTATAACATCTATACTATTTAAAGCCTTAATAAAGCATGACCAAACAATTAATACACACCCAACAAATAGTTACTAGTAGTTTATTCGGTCATTTTGCAGCACTACAAGACAAAACAAACACATAGACTGCAAAGAGTTTCGGCTGAAGTAAAAGTACTTGTAATGTCAAATGCTATTAAACAATGACTTGAATGACAGAATTCCAAGAAAGAAAAGCAGCATATGAACAGAAAGTTTGGATTTACAATCTCACTTGCGAATTACTGCATGTATCAGAGACAAAATGTAAATTAAAGCAAACAAAAGTTAATGCATAATTCATTCATTCCAGAGCTCTATATCTTTCAAAACAGAACTTTTTTTAAGGCTTCTACAGTGTTAGACTTTTTAAAATCATCACTCAGATTGTTTCATACACTAATATATATTTAATTGACTGAAGATAGGTTTGATGTTAACTCGTGTTTGATATGGAATTAAAATTGCACAATTGCACACTACTTATAAAATGCCTAAAAAAATACCAGTATAGGTCTTGTTACATTATTTTACACAAGGTGGAACAGAGCATTTTGGGCTTTGGAGATGTAGACGGATAAATAATAAAGGGTTAAATGAGTGAAACTAAATAACTCCAAAGTATGATTTTTGAGGAGGTAACAGCATTCTAACATGGCTTAAAGCTCACAAGAGTCAATTTTGAGCAACATCTGACCTTTAACCCTTCAGGTTTTCCTTTTTTCTTAATTTTGCTATTAAAACTGACCCTTTTACCCCATAATGGAGTGTTACACATCCTGTTATTTCACAATCTGCTGCTGTAGTTGTGTCATATGACTCTAATAAAAGCTACAGGACCAGAAATACAAATTCACACTCTTTCATACAAAACACAAAGCAAACATCTATAAACAACTTTTTGGACATAAGAAAATGCTTAATTTAGGGCCATAGCTGCAAATGTGCAAAATATCAAGTCTGTAAGCAAACTAAAATATCCTTATTGCCCTAAAAATAAAAAAAAAGTGCAATCACTCCATGACTTTCCTGGTGTCAGTCATGGAAACAGCTCCTGTAAAGTCCAGGGCCAGAGCCACAGCACTTCTGCATTTCCCTGGTGTTTATTACATTTGGATTTGTTCATTTTGACTGAAATAAACCTTTCAAATAAAAATAGCAGTGGATGTGCGATTATGCAGACCAAGATGTGTGGTTTGCCATTTATTTGAGACAATAAATTGGACTTAGAGCTGCTTTTTCAATTATTACGAACAGCATCAACCATCTTGACTCACTTCACTCTTTGGCAAAGTTTGGGCCAATTAAAATGGACGGAGAGCATGAGTTTGGGGTAAAACAAAGTTCCTATTGGACACTCGTTTTTCCGACGTCATCCCGCAGCAGTATAACGTAGATAATGCCGGAAATATGCTCGGAAAGCTGAAAGTCTCAGCTTTTCAAGGGAAAAAAGGTAAGTTTCTATCTTTTATGAATATCAAACACATTTCCAGGATACTGCCAGTCTGGGAAGATTAAAGAACAACCATCACAATGCGTTTGGGACCTCATGAAACCTGTTGATCTCCAGACAGACCTCTTTGTTCCCACGTTCACCTCTGACCCCACTCACCCAAACACTGTTCAGGAGCAAATTTACCCCCCTTGAAAGCCCGGCCCCGCTCCCCCCTTTCGCTGTGGACATCCGGTCCACCGAGCTCAACCGGTCCTTATTGTCCCTGGATGTCTTCAGTACCCACCCCATGTTGCTAGCGTCCCTCTGCCCAAGTTCGCACCCTCCTCTTTGGGCTAACCTCCCCCCTCCCTTTCGCCTCCCGATCCCAGTTTCGTGCTAATTAATCTAATCCTGTAAGCAGGTGTAAGCTCACTCATTTAGCATCGCCAAGTCAGGCTAAAGCGGGACGGCCGGGAGGGGGGGAGCTGGAAAAGGGGGAAAAGGAAACTGGGGTTGTATTGTGTGAGCCAGGACAGCCGAGTGGGCATAAACAACGCATTGGGAAATTGGGTCCAAATGGTCAAATCCTGTTTTTATCCAAAGAGAGCAAGCCAGACTAGACCGGGAGTTTAAAGGAAGGGACAAAAAGAGGAGTAAAGAGAATGAGGCTGCTTTCACTAAATGTTATATCGATATCTTTGTGGAGCGTCTATTCCTCTCCTCCGCTTTTGTGTCTGCGCGCCGGAGATGGGCCAAATGGTGGGCGCTGAAAGGGAGAGGGGAGAATGGGTGAAAAATGGTCCCCAAACAGAGCCAGGGCGGACGGGTTGGACTGGAGTCTGCTGGGGAAGTGCTTTATGTTTGCTCGCTGTCCTTCGCTGGGACCGTCCCGGGTACCAGGGGGTCTGCGGTGAATGGGTTTGGACGGGAGCGTGGCGTCTGTGTGTGTGTGTTGGGAAACAGTGGGTCTTGGCAACGCCGTTACAGAGGAGATACAGCAAAGTTAAAGAAGGAAATAAAGGTTTCTGATATAGAATCTACGGTCTGTTTTAAGGCAGTTCCTTATTCAAGTCACTGTGTTCTCGTAAGTTTGTGGACCACCAATCACAATCTGAAGTGCGCAAATAAAATAAACTTGATTTAGAATATTCCAATCTTGTTTAGAACCAACTTTTGACCTTCTCTCACCTTGGATAAACAGTTTAAAATGAGACTAAACATCTAAACTTTCGAGCTGAATGTGTCTTTCAAGATGTCACCAACTACTGGAAATGTACGCCAAAGATATTCATCATGTCTTCTTAGTACTTTAACCTCTTAGATTCTTCATGTTACCACCAACACCGGTGACAGTTCTGGAGATGGCTCGCAGCAGCAGCCAAAACATGTCAAGTCAAGGTAAATACACTTGACTACATTGTCTTAAAAAAGAACCTAAGACGTTACTGGAAATGTAGTGGCCACTGAAGGCAGGACAAACTACGCACAGGCTACGTTCAGACTGCAGGGCTTAATCCTCAATTTGGGGTTTTTTGCAAGGTCATTCACATTTCCAGTTGAATGCGACTTATCTGTGATCTCCAGTGTGAACTTTAAACGTCCTTTAAACACCCCAAAAGTGTCCCGCATGAGCATTGGAGGACACAACGACGTCACACACAGAAAGCATGCTCAGTGTTTACGAAAGTCGCCTAAACATGGACGCAAGCATTGAGCACTTGGCGAGAAAGAGAAGGACGACGGTTTTGGCCGTGGCGTTTTGTGGGACGGTGGCAGCAACGTCCGTAGAAAGGAACGGTAGGTCGGATGAATGCGACCTGGCCGTTCAGACTGAAGTCGCATGTCAAAAGATCGGATATGTATCGGTTTTAGGAGCACATATCCAAGTGGACTGGGTCGCATTTTTACAAATCGGATCTGTGTCATTCAGACTGTCATTAAATGATCAGTTACAGGTCACATAGGGGCGAAAAAACTGGATTTGGGTCACTTCAGGCTGCAGTCTGAACGTAGATTTACCTAGTTTGTGCTAAATTTGTCAAAGATGCAAAAGCAGAACAGTGGATAATGTCATCAAAACACCATATGCACAGTATAGTAGCCAAAAAAGTCGATTTAGTCCCATTTGAACATTTGAAGTCTGTCAGTATATTTCTTACTTGCCCTGATTCAGAAAGGTTTGCAAAAGAGGACATGCAGCTTTGTAGCTTTGTATCATGTGTTTCTCTACTATAATTATCTGTGAATCCGACTAATCGCACTGGACCTGCCAGGTCCGCCAGGCTGATCACGCCACAGGAAGTAACAAGAGCTGATCCATGACACCACCAACACAGACAGTTCTGAAGATGGCTCAACTTAAACTTGAGAAACACATCCTACTAATGAAGTTGTCTGACCAACAGAACAGAAGAAAAAGTAATCAGAACAGTATTTAGGACTACATTCTGAGCTTAGATTATTATTTTTTTAGTCATTCATCGAAATTGTTGAACTATGATCACAGCATGTAGCCTGTTGACGACTGAAGAAGCGACCCTTTGGTTGGAAGTTCAACCCGCTGCACCAATGTCTCCTCAAAACAAACACGTCGGACTGTTTATGACATGTCACCGTATACATCATCATAACAAAGCACCGCTCTGCCACACTGATGAGACGGCCTATGGATAGTTCACGATGGCACCATTTCTCTTTTCTTTTTTGCTAAAATTTATATACCAAGTACTATGTGTTTTACTGATTGAGAAAAAAATCTACTGAAGCACAAAGCAGTGGCTGTATGTAGGGGGTAGGGGAACACAGGAATTTTCGGTGTAATGTCTTGAATGCAGGAGAATGCAAATGACTCAAACATGCAAAAATCATTCTAAATTAAGGTGACATCTCTGTTTTTTGGTGGTTGGTAATAATAAAATTGTGAAACGAGTGTGTGATTAACGAAAATAGTTATGCACTCGGCCCATTCATGACTAACAGTATAGTATAGTCACATTTTCTTTGTGTTTTTTTTTGTGTTTTACCAAAACAAATTACAATTTATGCCTGTCTTTACTTTTGGCAGGGATCAAATTGGTCAAAAATATGGACATTTCTTGGATAAAACTGGGATAAGTCAGTGGTTTTGGATACATCTGCTGGGACAGGGGATACAGGGCTCAAAACTGGGATTGTCCAGGGTCAATAGGGACGTCTGGTCACAGAAGGGAAAACGACAACACCGTGGCTAAAAAGGTTTTGTAGAATATGTCTTCTTCTAAGTCGACTTTCTACACTTGAAGAGACAGCAGTTCACCCGTCCTCCTATTCTCCACAAAGTCCCATCAGCCCCTCTCCTCTGTCCTCTCAGAGCTCAATCACCCTCCTGGCGTCCATCCTTTCCGTCCATCCTCTCTCCCTCTCGTCCATCCTAATTCCTTTTTAACTCCGCTCCAGTGTCGGGGATGCATTCCTCTCCTGGCTTGTAGCGCAACAAGCTATTGACCGTCAGATAAGCCCCTCTTTTAAGAACGAGGTTGCGGGGAATTGAACCGGCTACTTGATTGACGGGAGGAGGAAGACTTATCCCCGTCAGCGGACAATGCCGTCTTTTCGGGGGGACTTTAATCTCCGCGGCACAATGGGACCCGGTTTTCTTGCTAACCGCGAGCGAGAGCGGGCCCATTTCCCACGATGCACCCTGATTAGCACCGCGAGTCAATTGGACGTGGGCCATTATCTTGTTCCGAAAGGGCTCATCTGTGTTTGTATCAGGAGAGGAGAAAAGAGGAACTGATGGTACAGATAGAGAGGGTTTTTAATTAAGCAGAACTGAAGTGTACGTTTTATTTATCTTGTTCTTTCCACCGTCACTCCCACAGTGGAGTGTTTTAAGTCTCGTCTAAAGACCCATTTTTACTCTCTGGCTTTTAAGGCTGCGTGAAATGTGTGGTCCTCTGTGTCTTTAATTTTTATTTCATGTATTATTATTATTATTATTATTATTATTATTATTATTATTATTATTATTTTACACTTATGTTTTTATGTATTGTTTTTATTTGATTTATTGTCTTTTATTATAGTCATTTGTCTGTCTATATGTTTATAAAATGTGCTATATTGGACTGGTCAGCCAATCGGCAGCAGAACCATCAGCCTTCTCAGCTTCTCACCCTCTTCCTGGGCTCCAGTCACGAGATCTATCCAGCTGACGACAGGTAAATCGCTCCATACTGGTTCATAAAACACTCTTGCCATGTAGGATACTGTACTGTAAGAAAAAATCGATTCAAAATGCATCCGCATCGATTTTTTAAAGTCATGTTCTTCTTAAAAACGACAAAAAAAACATAAGTTCCATTTATTGTTCTGATTAAATTAAAGGCCGCCACACACTACAGGAGAATTTGCCCGATTTTGGCTGCAATTTCATCTTCCCGAGTTCAGGGAGGCGTGACCCGACTTTTTGTCTCCGTGTGGGATTTTGAAGCCGCTGCTCCTCATGTGTTTGGAGTCAGTGTCAGATCAGAACCGCCAAACATCAACAATGCGACGGTAACAAATGATAAAACAGAGCGTCAGGGGCAGAGGAGCGACGGACACAGAGACGCAACATACAAACTTGGGATATAGCAAAAATAAAGACTTTATTATTTCTCACCTCCCATAAAGTGGTCAATTTAAAGTGCATCGATTCACCCACATTATCCATAGAAATTGTTCTCCGCAAATAATGACATCCAGTCCACAAAACTGCACTTTTGCGCAAGCACTTGTTTCTGGTTGTCTCAAATTTGCAACATACTAAAATTTCTATTAATTTTTTTTTGCTATAGTCATTTTAATAATCTTACTTAATTTACCATCTACTTAAAGGCAAAAACAAACACATTTTTAAAATATATATATACATCTAAATTCCAGCATTAAGGGGATAAAGGCAATGCACATCCCTAATGTAGTATTGAGGATTCAAATGCTGTTTTTTGTGGGTTGAGTTGAACCTATGGCAACCTGAAGTAATGAGTTTATATCACATTTAGATTTGATAATCGAGGGAGAATCAAAATAAAATCGGCTCATGTTCACACAATAAATGCACTGAAAATCCATCAACATTACAGTTATAAAATCAGTTGATTACTGCATATTTGGGGTCATTTCCCATGTACACTATTATAAAAGGTACACTTTGTTATTCCATATTTGGAATTCGGACCACAAGTATCATAGCAACCAAACAGCCAGAGCTGGGAGCGGTTGCTCAAACCTGTTGTTACTGCCAGCGGGAACGACCTTGGGGAAAGAAGGCACCGGATTTGTCTGTTATTCATTTTCATATGTTGATTCACTGACAAAATTGTGAAATAAACTGCCTGGTCAACAAAAAAAAAGTCACCACCAGGATTTAAATAAGCAAAAAGGTACGAGGTTGCTGCAGTTGGTCAGGTCCAGGTTCAGCAATAGTGTGTGGATACACTGAAGGACCAGGTTATTCCATCAGTGGACTTTTTTCTTCCTTAATTTCACAAGCATATTCCAAGATGACAATGCCAGGATTCCTCGGGCTCAAATTGTGACAGAGTGGTTCAGGGAGCAGGAGACATCATTTTCACACATGGATCGGCCACCGCAGAGTCCAGACCTTAACCCCACTGAGAAAAGAAAAGATTTATTTCCATCCACTGTCGCACTAATTTTTCACCAAGATCTTACGTTGATGATGGTAGGTCTGGGCTCTGTGGTGGCCGATCCATGTGTGAAAATTATGCTCCCTGAACCGCTCTTTCACAATTTGAGCCTGACGAATCCTGGCATTGTCGTCTTGGAATAGGCTCGTGCCAAAATCCATCGATGGAATAACCTGGTCATTCAGTATATTCAGGTTCAGCTGACCTCATTCTTCGAGCGCACACTGTTGCTGAACCTGGACCTGACCAACTGCATCAACCTCGTACCTATTTGCTTAGTTAAATCCATGTGGCGACCTTATTTTATTTAATTTTTTTGGCCAGGCAGTGTAGTAGGTTAATACGACTATTTTAAGACCAAAATAATGACTGGCAGCAGCAGTTACAGAGAAAGCGGCGATGTTTTGTTCAGTAGAAAGTGATTTGGAGCCAATATAAAAATACAACTCTGAGTAAAGTGACGATGAGAGAACTCCACTCGAACACACGTGAAACCTCACACAAGTGGATTTTTCACGAGCCCTCCCCCTTTAACTTCCCCGAACCGCTCAGATCGACCCAGCCGTGCTCCTTTCGCTCTCGAATGACACTTCAATTATAGGTTCTCCATATCTCTGCTCTCTCCCTCTCTGTTTTTTTTCTTCTTTCTACGCTGAATGTCTTGAGCCTAGTTTGTCTCCAGGCCCCGACCACACCGCGGGACGCTCCAAACCAGGCGGACCATCTGAAAAAATAAACAGGGGCATAATTACAGAAGAAGCCTGTCGCGGGCTCTGTCTGACATGACGAACCCCAGATGGGCATCTCCAGAATGACCCCGGGACCACGGTGTGTGTCTGGGTGTGTGTCTGTGTGTGTGTGTCTGGGTGCGTGTCTTTCTGTCTGTGTGTGTTTATGTGTCTGCGTGCTTATGTCTGTGTATATGTGCGTGTGTCTGTGTCGCTCGGTGTGTGTGTGTTTGGTGTCTGTGTGTCTGTGTATGTCACTCTGTCTGCATATGTGTGTGTACGTGTCTTTCTGTGTGTGTGGGAGGTGTGTGCTTGGTGTGTGTGTCTGCATATGTGTGTGTGTGTGTCTTCCTGTGTGTGTATGTGTTGCTCTGTGTGGGTCGGTGTATGTGTGTGTGTGGGGGGGTGTGCTTGGTGTTTGTGTGTCCGTGTGTGTATGTGTCGCTGTGTGTGTATGTGTCGCTCTGTGTATGTGTTGTCGGTGTGAGGTGTGTGTCTGCCTGTGTGTGCATGTGTTGCTCTGTGTATGTGTGTGTGTCTGCATATGTGTGCGAATATGTCTTTCTGTGTGTACGGGGTGTGTGTGTGTGTTTGCATGTTTGTGTGCGTCTGTATCTGTCTCTATATGTGTGTGCACTTGTCACTCTGTGTGTGCTTGTGTGTGTTCGCCTGTGTGTGTGGTGGGGCGTTGTGTGTCTGGCGTTTGTGTGCCTGTGTCTGCATATGTGTGTATGTGCCACTCTGTGTGTGTCTGCATCTGCATGGGGGTGTATGTGTCGCTCTGTGTGTGATTGTCCCTGCACTTCCGTGTGTGTGTGCTTGGTGTCTGTGTATGTGTGTATACGTGTCTGTCTGTGTATGTGCGTATATGTGTCGCTCTGTGTGTGTGTCTGTATGCCTGTGTGTATGTGGGGATTGTGTATACTTGGTGTTTGTGTGTCTGTGTATCTGTGTATGTCTGCATATGTGTGTGCATATGTGTCGCTCTGTGTGTATGTGTCTCTGTGTGTGTGTATGTGCTTGGTGTTTGTGCGTCTGTATGCATGTATATAATTGAGTGTGTGTGTGTGTGTGTGTGTGTATGTGTGTATATACATGTGTATTTGTGCGTCTGTGTGTGTGTCAGCCATATTTGTTTGGTGTACGTCTGCAGAAACCCGACACACTTCTGGTGAAGCGCCGTCGTCCTCGGATGTTGTGAAGAGTCCCGGTGTTTGCAGTGGGCTTGAGAAGTTCAAATAAACGTGATCCTGTTCAAAAAGGACATGTCTGAAAAGTTACACAATTTATCTGTCTCCGTGCCGACAAGAGGGTGACGCAACCGGGCCAAGTTCACAATGTGCACAATCACATAAAGCACCAGACCCTCCACCGGGAAAGTCGGTAGATTTGAACCAACAACCCTCTGGTCAAAGGGCAAAACGGGCTCTTGTGAGCTTTAAACCAGGTTAGAATGTTGTTACCTCCTCAAAAACAGACCTGGAGTTGTGTTTTGTTTCATTCCTTTATTACAGTACAAGTCTGTCTACATTTCCAAAGCTCAAAACGCTCTGTTCCACCTTGTGATGTCATGAAGCGGTAAGGCATCTGCACACAAAGTAATTCAAAGTGCTTTACAGGATCAAGAAATACATTAAAATCACAATAGTTTTCAAGTTAACAGCTCCTTTTTACCTTTAGTTCAGTAGAGACAGCAGATTCCAGAGCGGAAATTATTGTGATTTTTTGAAGGTGTTTGGAGTTTAAAAACACAATGGAGCACTTCCTGTAGTACCACATGACATGACATCACAGCGTGTTTTCTGTGCAAAAAAGCTCAAGAAATTAACACTTAAATCAATCAGAAAATGACTTAAAAGTAGTGAAATTGTGCAGGCAGCAAGATCATTTTACTTGACAAGTTCTCTTAAAATAAACGACCTCTAGACGAGAATGAAACAGTCTCTGGTGAGTGTTAATGAGCTGGAAATAAGTTTATGGAGGCAAAGTTTTAGATAAACAAACTCGAGTATCAAGCAAATCTGCATCACTGAAACTAAAAATGTGTTAAGTGTTGCAGGAGAAAACTATGATAAATGGATTGTGGCTTCTTTTTTTAACAATTACTGCCTAAATTTAAGATTTTCTGACTAGTTGAGTCATGGAAGAAATATACGTGAACATTTTTAAGTTTCTACAACCACTTCAGAACTAGTAAGTCGATAATAAATCTGAAAACAAGATGAATAACCTGAAGTTTTAAAATCTTGACCAGATCAGAGAAATTTCTAATGTGGAACAGCGTGTTTTTTGTTTGAGAGAAGAACTTAGAATTTATTTGTCATTTCAGTATAAAAAAATACACAGAAACGAAACACTGCAACCAGGTCCAGGTCAGTGGCAGCACAAATAAAATAGGAATAAATTGTTTGAAATATCGTACACACATAGTCTTTAAAACAGCCTAAATATGCAGGTTTGTGCGTTAAACATGTGTAAATGCAACAAAACACAACTCCAGGTCTGTTTGTGACGAGGAAACAACATTAGAACAGCTCAGAAAATAGAGTAAAATGGTCTCTTTAGTAGTAATGAAGTCAAAAAAACAATAAAAAATCAAGTAAAATCTGAAAACAACTTGAATACTGCTGATCCATACGCAGTAATACATATAACACATGTAAATAAATGGCGGCTCTGTCATTGGAAACAGCTCCACGCCAGACGAGCAGACAAGAGGAGCAGCCCCAAACCTCTGGATGTGATTTGGGCTCGCTCCCGGTAAATATTTATGTCCCATCTCTCCAGCTGTCAGAAGATTATGATGGATGCCCTCCCCGCCACCACGAAATGTCTCCTACGCTTCTGCCGCTCGCCCAAACCCTCACCCAAACCCCAGCCTTGTTTATAAGGGACCAAACAGCACAGATCAGATAGTAGACGACTTCGGGTTGGAGAAATGGAAGCGTGGTACACAATAGCATCTTTTGTCCCGATGGGGATTACCAAATGTGGCTTATCCCAGATTTGGTGAGGTCTTTTTCACAAAAACACACGGTCGATATGTTTGTGAACGTTCTGCAACGTGTAGGACGCAAGGATACTCCAGTGGACACACGTTTTAAGGAGACACGTTTCGCCAAATGGACTTTTCAGACCTTTTAATACGGATGTTCTTGATATTTTGCAATCAGGGTGTTCTACATGTACGTCTACTGGTGGAATGCTCGACGGTTACCATGACGACACAATGCACACATGCACAAAACGGAAAAAAAAATGTTTTAAGATCGTCCAAAAATGCAAGAAAAAATACAAAATGGAGTTTCAATACAAGCGTTCATGGACCTGTTTGATTTTCAGCAGAAATCGGGAGTGACTAATGCGGCATTTTATTGAAAGTCGGGAGTCGATAAATCCGAGTCAGTTCTCCCGACATCCGCTGTAAATGTGTTCCACTGCAATAACACCCGAGAAAGTTTAACGTAACGTCAGGTATCGCCAGCTCCTGATAATAAATAGAATCTGTTTGCTAACGTTGGCTGTCGGCGACTCAGTTATGGCAGTTTGACTCTTACGTGTTCAGAAAAAAACTTCTGTTCGCCAAATGATGTGAAAGAACGTCTGAATGTGAGGGATATAACAATACCCAAGTCTCACAATACGATATCGTCACGGTACGAAACTCACAGTACGATATCTATTACGATATCAGGTTGGAAGCTCACGATATTACGATATTCACATAATAACAAGACTGACATAAAATACTTTGACCAGTCATTTGGTGCAACATTTATTGTCATTAGGGATGGAACGATATCCAAATCTCTCTGTACGATATTTTCACCATAAACATCTCACAGTACCATATTTAATGCAATATTTTGTGGGTGAATCTGCTACTTTTTCCTCTAAAAACGCCTTCACAAGACTTAATCCAAAGAATGAAGATGTGCTTAGAACAGTTATTTCTTCATGTCGTCTGCACTGAAACGGAGCAAAGGATCATGGTCTATGTAGTTCCTTCTTGGTTTTTTAGCTATTTCTGCATCAGAACTGTTCATTTAAGCAAAGAGACTTGGGATTTGATATATTTTGATGGTCCACGATATCATTGTGAGACCTTTGACGATACGATATCACCATATTTCAGTTATTGTTACATCCCTAGTAAATTTCATTACAAAGTTTTTAGAAGACAGTTTCTTGTTACACATACACAATTTAACATATCAAAATGACGATTGAAAAGACGCAAATCTAAACAACTCGTCTGAACCAAACTAGCCCGAGTTTGTGTTTCAAAACCCTGATTTGATTTGCCGTTCCATTGCACTTTCTCGAGGTGGAGGTCGGTTTTCCGAGAGTCCCGAGCGCAATAGAACGTGGCATAACTGAAAAACTGTTGGCAAATGCTAGCTAGCTTGTGATTTATTTTATGTGAGATGGACTTGTTTAACAGTACAACTCAGCTCACCTGTTGTACTCCCATCTATGTCAGTTCTTTACGGTCAGATTGCATCAAAATAAAGCTCAGATTATGTCAGATTTGAGTAACAGACCTTCGAACAGAGTAGTAGTAGTAGTAGTAGTAGTAGTGCCTTCAGTTAGCCTCACACCCTCAGGAAATGTTAATGACACCAGCCGCAATAATTGTAATAATGCTCATTTCTCATTTACCCTCTCAAATTTGTATTCAGAGTGATTCATGCAGGTGTTTCTTCCATTTGTTCCAAAATTGACAACGTGACACTGCCGAATCCTGCATGTATCACCGATTTAAGAAAATAAAAATAAGTAAGAATGATGTAAACACAGAGCGATGGGCATGTACAGGTAAAAACAGGGATTGTTCTGCAAAATAGTATCTTGGGAAAAAAAGTGATTGAAGATTGTTCAGGCATACACGAATTAATGATAGACCGATATTTGCACTTTTTAGCGTATCAATTTCCCGTCTTTAAGTCTCCAGCACAGGCCGATATTTTGTTTTGGTCGATCTCCTGACTAAAAACACAAAAGGAAACTGCATAAAATGTGACTACGCAGTTCCCTTGTGGGTTTATGTAGTAAATTAGTACGTTATTTGAGCAAAGTAAGCATCATGTTGGCTCAAAAATAGGATTTGGCCATGAAAATACCCATAGATCTCTAGCACAGATCACTCCAAATGCAACTTGAGAGAGGAAATGAGTGGGGAAAACAACTGAAACATGGTTAAAAGCTCTGAAAAGTCGAATTTGCGTAAAACGTCCAAATTCTGCTTTAAAACACCATGATCCACGAGTGTCGTAGATCATAACTCTACATCACACACAAGCACGATATGTCTTCTTTAAAACAACAAATCCTTTAAAAAGCCTGAGAAAAAGTCATATTTGACCATGAAATTATGACTTATCCAATTACACCACAGCTAAGGAAATGTCATTTGTCTCATGCGATGGTTCTATCTCCTCCACAGTGTGAAGTGCAGCAGATATAAGGTCCAAACCACAGGAAGACCGACTGAGACGGGATCAGACTGTGAGGCTCTCAGAAGAAGAACAAGTCACATTTTATAGTTCCTGCCGGTGTTAAAAACCAAGAACATTGTACAGCTCTGGTGGAGGGAAATGAATCTAAAAACACCAGAATACTCAAGTAAGAGCAACTGTAAGACTAAAGATTTATCATTTTATGTTCGTTTAAAGTGTGTTATGTAGCTTTTAGTGGTGGGAGATGTCATTGCTTTGTCAGGAATGTTTCACAGTACGGCATTAAACCGTTCTGTTTTCATGGAGACCGAACCGGACCGAGTTACAGGTCAGATCTGCGGAGAGGTGACGCTGCTCACAGTCAAACGTGTGTTTTTCAAGGTATTTTTGAGCTATAAAACCACCTGTAATTGAATAAATGTGCACAGAAAAAACTGGAGGGTTCAAATTTCAGGGTAAAATATTTCAGGGAGTTGTTTTTAACACAAAAAAAGTGGTATTTTTACTATTTGAAAGTTAAATGGAGGTTTGAGTTCGGGTTATTTGCCAGAGTTGATATGGTTGAAGTTAAGTTAATCAATCAAACTTTATTTATAGAGCGCTTTTCATACAAAAAATGCAACACAAAGCGCTTCAGTTCAACATCCCTTAGTGTTAATTTGGCACCTCCCACCTACCACTTTAAACTCCCGCGAGAGAAGATCTAAAATAAAGTGTAAAAATAAAACATCTCCGTGTGTTGTTTCGCCAAATCAGTAAATAACCCTACAAAGTGTTATCCGTTTACTCTCAAAACGTTAATATAACTCTTGATTTAGGGGTTAAACAGGAACTTTGGTCCAGCGTTACTGGATTTAATTAACTTTTTTTTTTTAATCACTGTAAAGCGCTTTGTGTTGAATGTTTTGTATGAAAAGCGCTCTATAAATAAAGTTTGAATGATTGATTGATTGAACCACAAGAGCCGGCCTAACTCCTGCTACAAGAAACAACTAGACAACAAGAACTAAACAATAAGATTTTAAAGCTTATATCAGGTTATTCATGTTGTTTTCAGATTTATGATCCACTTACTCGTTCTGAGACGCTTCATTCGAGTCTAGAGGTTGTTTACTTTAAGAGAACTTGTCGAGTAAAATGATCTTGCTGCATGGACGGATGTTCTTTTAAGTTATTTTCTGATAGATTTAAGTGTTTATATCAGGGGCACAGTGTCGTTTGGGCTGCTGAGGTCCATTTGAGAGCGTAACATTGAGTCTTGAAGGTTTGCCGGCTTACTGAACTACAACATAATGACGTCACAAGGTGGATCAGAGCGTTTGGGTCCTTAAAACTCCTTAAACCCACGAATTAAAGATGCCGTACCCGATATTTACAATCAGAAAAACAGCTTTGCAATGGTCCAAAGTCCAAACTACTCCCCACGATGAGTTTCTAAGCGCTTTTAACAACAAACCAGTCCAGAGAGGATTTCTGCCTTAACAACTAGCATGCTAACGCGCATTTCCTGATTCCCTGACGATGAAACTCTTTGCACGGCAAGCG
The DNA here is from genome assembly GCA_030686955.1 of Odontamblyopus rebecca. Lineage (NCBI taxonomy): Eukaryota > Metazoa > Chordata > Actinopteri > Gobiiformes > Gobiidae > Odontamblyopus > Odontamblyopus rebecca. Next base: position 8,492,576 of record CM060654.1, read on the forward strand.
TATTTTGACCCCAAGAGCCGTTTACACAGTAGATCTGCACGTTGAGATCAGTTTTGCTCGAATACATGGGGGGGAAAAAATCGGGTGTTTTGGACGAATAAAGACAAAATAAAAGATTAAAACTTGACAAATAAGTCACTAAAGTCAATTTAAACGGCACGGAAGCTCTCGTAGATGCGTTCGGCGATAAGTTCCACGGTTTGGTTTGGTTTTGGGGAGGTTTTGGGTGCAGTTCGCTCCATTGTTCGCTGGGATGGGGCTAATTCAAACAGCATGGCTCTAATTTGCTTTGACATTTCTTCGTGTCTGACCTCACTTCAGATAACCATCTCTCTCTCCTTCCATCTCTCTCTCCTTCCACTTCTCCCTCCGTCGTGTATCCTCTTCTCAGACTCTTTATCGCTCTTTCTTTCACCACCCCCTCCCTCTCTCTTCATCTTCCTGCCTCTACGATCGCCCCGTTTTTCTCTTTAAGATCTTTTCTCTTCATTGTCTCTCTCTCACTTCATCTCTCTTTCATCTCCTTCCGTCTTTCCCGTCTTTTTGGTCTTCCTCCCTCCATCTCCATCATGTATCTGCTCTTCTTCACCTCCCCTCCCTCTTTCCTATCCTTTCTTTCAACTCCTCCCTCTGTTCTCCCTTCATCTATCTTCTCACAACCCTCTCACCAACCATCTTTGTTTTCTTCCCTCTTTCGCTCTCTCTACCCTCTTTTTTCTCTCAATGTCTTTCCTTTCTTCTGCCAGTCTTTCTCCATCTCTCATTTTTCTTTCTTTTTTCATCCTCTTTCTCTCACTCTTTCTCTATGTCCATCTATCCTTTCTTGTCTCTCTGAATGTCTTTCGCTCTCTCTCTTCATCTCTTGTTCTGCTTTCTCTCTCTTTATCATTCGTCTTCTCTCTCTCCATCTATCCTCTCTTTCTCTCACTTTCTCCATCTCCACCTCTCTAAATGTCTTTCCCTTTCTCTCTCTTCATCTCTTGTTTGTTTTCTTTCTCTCCTCTCCCTCTCTATCCTCTCGTTCTTTCTCCCCTATCCTATCTTCTCTCTAAATGTCTTTTCCTTTTTCACCCTCTCTTCATCTCTTGTCCGTTTGCCTTCTCTCTCTCTTCACCTCTCATTCCCCTTCTTTCCCCCTCTCTCTCATTCACTTTCTTTCCTATCCCGTCTTCTCTTTCTGAATGTCTTCCCTTTCTCTGTCGTCATCTTTTATTCTTTTTCTCTCTTCATTGCTCGTTGCCCTCTCTCCATCCATCCTCTTGTTCTCTTACTCACTTTCTCTATCTCGACCTATCCTGTCTTCATCTCTCGTTCTTTCTCCATATTTCTCTCTGTCTCTTTCTCTCTCTATCTCTCTTCATCTTTCTCCATTTCTGTCTCTCTCCATCTCTGTCTGTTTCTATCTCCATCTCTCTCCATTTCTCTCTCTCTCCATTTCTCTGTCTCTCCATTTTTCTCTATCTCTCTCCGTTTCTCTGTCTCTCCATTTTTCTCTATCTCTCTCCATTTCTCTCTCTCTCCATTTCTCTCTATCTCTCTCTATTTCTATCTCTATCTCTCTCCATTTCTATCTCTCGCCATCTCTCTCCCTTCATCTCTCTCCATCTCTCCCTTTATCTCTCTCCATCTCTGTCCTTTATCTCTCTCCATCTCTACCTTCATCTCTCTCCATCTCTCCCTTCATCTCTCTCCATCTCTCTCCCTTCATCTCTCCCCATTTCCATCTCTCTATTTCTCTCTCTCCATTTCTATCTCTCTCCATCTCTCTCTCTCCATTTCTATCTCTCCCCATCTCTCTCGCTCTCCCTCCATCTCTCTCTCTCTCTCTCCCTCCATCTCTGTCCCCCTCTCTCCGTCTCTCCTTATCCATCTCTCCTTCCATCATGTCTCTCTCTCCGTCCCTCATTCTCTTGCCAGCTCTCTTCTCTTGCCCCTTCTCTCTCTGAATGTCTTTCCTGACCTTCCCCTTTTCCTGCCTGCCCCCCTCCCTCATCCCTCATCCCTCGTTCCCTCTCTCTCTCTGTGGGGCATGTGTTGGACGGCTCTTGTTTTCTTTTCCTGAAGATGGTTTTGTGGTCGTACTGGAGACGTCTCTGTTTGTCTCTTTGTCTTTCATTTAAACAAATCCATGTTATGAAGTTATGGAGACACATTTGGACAGAACCAAACCTACAAACCCCCAAATCCCCAAATCCCCTCCAACAACTCGCACTTTTATACTCAGACTTGGACTTTATTGAGCCACAAGGGAAATTATTCAGACACAGAAGCTCACGCATCACAATATCATAACGAGAAAAAATACAAACGGTAAAAAATACAAAAAGTACAAATGTATATGCAAGTAAAAAGGAGAAATAGTGCAAAAATAAAGTAAAAGTAAAGTAAAAATCGGGTATTATCTGTTACATAAGGGTGAGTAGTGTTACAGTTGTAGGGAGTATTATAGTATGAATGTAATCCTGTATCTCACTGTTTGAGCAGAGCTGTAGTAACATGAGGTAATATTTAGTGATATGGAAGAAGGAAAAAAAGTCCTGGTTAATGTCCAAAATTTTTCAAATAATAAAGATGTACATGAATTTGTGAATAAAATTAAATGCGTAGAATTTTATAAAAACAAGACAAAAACAACAACACAAGTTTTTTGCGTTTGCAAATTATCCATTTTTGGTCAAATTGTTTGCTCATGTTGTGGATATAGTCTGATATACATTGTGATTGTGGTTTAGTTAGTCCTGGTTTGGTCCTGGTTTAGTCCTGGTTCTGTCCCTGTTTAATTCTGCTTTGGTCCTGGTTCGGTCATAGTTGTTTCCTAGTTTGTTCCTGATTTAGTCCTGGTTTAGTCCTGGTTTAGTCCTGCTTTAGTCCTGCTTTAGTCCTGTTTGGTCCTGATTTAGTCCTGGTTGTGCGCCTTGGTTGCCTCCTGGTTTAGACCTGCTTTAGTCCTGGTTTAGACCTGGTTTAGTCCTGGCTTAGTCCTGGCTTAGTCCTTGTTTAGACCTGGTTTAGTCCTGGTTCAGTCCTGGTTCAGTCCTGGTTCAGTCCTGGTTTAGACCTGCTTTAGTCCTAGGTTAGACCTGGTTTAGACCTGGTTCAGTCCTGGTTCAGTCCTGGTCCAGTCCCGGTTTATTTACCCTGCCCTCTAGCCCTCGTCCCGGTTTAGTCCTTGTTTAGTCCTGGCTTAGTCCTGGTTGCGTCCTGCTTTAGTCCTGGTTTAGACCTGGTTCAGTCCTGGTTCAGTCCTGGTCCAGTCCCGGTTCATTTACGCTGCCCTTTAGCCCTCGTCCCGGTTTAGTCCTGTTTACGTCCACACAGGAAGTGAGTGAAGTGCTCAGTTTGGGATGAACGAGGAAAAAGAGCGGAAGAGCGAAAAGCCCAACGCCGAGCCAAGAGTCCGGCCACAAGTATGAAGAGTCTGAGAGGAGGAGAGAGGGAAGGAGAGAAAGAGGAGGGGATGAGAACGAGGGAGTAGAAAGAGAACAAGAGAGGGATGGAAAGAGGGGAGGGAAAAAGACGGTGGAAGGAGAGGAAACAGCAGTAAAACAGGAGGGATGGGGTAGAAAGTGAAGAAGAGATAGACGGGAAGAGAGGGGGGAAGGAATGGGATAGAAAAGAGGAAAGAGAAGAAAGGGAGAAAGAGAGAGGAGAGAAAAAGAAGAGTGAGGAAGGGAGGGGTAGAAAGAAAGAACGACGGCGAAGGAAGAGTAGAAAAAGACGACTCAACCCAACTCACCAATGGAGACGAAATGGTCGTTAAACCTGCGCCAACTGAGACGAGCGTTTGTTTCTAAGGAGTTGCCGCGGAAACTAAGACTTTTCCTCCGCTGGGGCTTTTTATAGACGCCGAGGTCCCGTCTTATATTTGGTGATTCGGCCGTTTCGTTTTACGCCCGACGCCCGATCCCAAACCCAACCGAGAACCAACCAAGCTCACGTCATAATGGCACCGCTACGAATGAGAAGGAAGAACTAAAGCGCACAAATGGGAATCGAACCAGCTACTGTTTCGTTCAAGGGCGTCCGCTTGGCTCACTACGCCACTACTGCTGCCATAATGTGTATTTTGGAGTATCTTGATGACAATGAATTTGAGTATTTTTGTATTTATTAGTGTGTAAATAGTTTCCCTCTATGAGTTTAATGTTTTCTGTGCACTGTCCTTGTTTAAAATAAATAAATAAATTTAAAAACAAGACGATTTTCAAGCCTAGTAAGTTTTAAGAGGTTTTGCAAACTTAAGAAAAAATACAAAATGGATTTAAACATCACATTTTCCGGAGCTTGTGATCAGTGCGACCGTTCATGGTTCTGTTCATGAGTTTCATTTTCAACAAAATTGTGAGTGTGACGAACTGAAAAACTGTTAAAACGGCTAATCTGAGCTGGTTTATTATTGTAGTTTCTTATGTGAGAGACTTGTTTAAGTTCAGTTATTTGTTGTCAGATAAAGCTCAGTCCAACTTAAGTATGTTTCAGACAGAATAGTGCCTTTAGTTAGCCTCACACCTCTATGAAACGTTGACGACATCAGTTGCAATAATAAAATATTACAAAATATACATATATAGCGCTTAACAAATGTATTAGAGCACCTGTCATGAAAGCAAGAAATCATAAATAACTTCATAGTTTATCAAAAACTTGCTTCAAATGAACAATTCCGTTGTTATTCACTAAGAAAATGACCGATTGGAATAAGAAAATCGTCCTTTTTGACAAATAATAACCAAAAATGTGAACATTTTGTGTGCAGATAACAGCTGTGTTCTTTCTGCTTTGTTTTGATGTCGTTTTGTAAAGTCTCTTTTGTTATCGAGTTCTAAATAGTTTCTCGCTGTTCCCAGAGACTTACTTTGGATGAGCCTTTGGTGTCATTTTTGGAAAACATTAAACTTGGACATTTATGGATAGTAGGGATGTAACAACAACGTAAATATGGTGATATCGTATCGTCAAAGGTCTCAGAATAATATCGTGGACCGTCACAATATATCGAATCCCAAGTCTCGTTGCTTAAATGAACAGTTCTGATGCAGAAAGCTAAAAAAAAACAGAGGGAACTACATAGACCATGATCCTTTGCTCCGTTTCAGTGCAGACGACATGAAGAAATAACTGTTCTAAGCACTTTTACATCTTCATTCTTTGGATTAAGTCTTGTGAAGCATTTTTAGAGGAAAAAGCAGCAGATTCACAGTCAAAATATAACAATAAATCTGGTACAGTGAGATGTTTATGGTGAAAATATCGTACAGAGAGATTTGGATTTCGTTCCATCCCTAATGACAATAAATGTTGCACCAAATGACTGGTTAAAGTGTTTTATGATGTCCGTCTTGTTATTATGTAGAACAGGGGTGTCACACTCATTTTGGTCCGGGGGCCGTATGCAGCCTACTTTGATCCCAAAAGGGCCAAATCAGAAAACTCAGTTCTCTCTTCAAGTTATTGTATTTTTCTCCGTGTCTCGTAGTGGTGTTTAAGATTATATTCCTCGAGCAACGCCACTTGTTCCAAACACACTGAGCACAGATTTCCCATTCACCTCTGTCAACAAATAAGAATTAGACTATTTTTCTTGGGAAATCCTGAACTCAGCATCTGCTTTTCTCATTTTTTGACATTTTACTGATGAGGGTCACGGTCGACAGTCAAAACGATCGTCCTTTAAGAGCGTTTGGAAAGAGGAAAGTCTTCATTTGTGCTGCTCTGGTGGGAGTCGCAACGTACAGAAACGCCGGAGACGCTGCTATGCTAAACGGTGCAGAAAATTAACAGAAAAATCAGAAAATTTTAAGTATTTTAATAGAAAAATCAGCCGAGGGCCAGACTAAAGGTCTTGGAGGGCCGGATCTGGCCCCCGGGCCGCATGTTTGACACATGTGATGTAGAATATCATGAGCTTTCCCACGATATCGCAGTAAATATCGCACTGTGAGGTTCATACCGTGAGACTTGGATATTGTCACACCCCAACTGGATAGCAACATTAGTTATATTTTAGCATTAAAGATGTCATTTGGATAAAAAGATCTTCAATATACTGGCGGATTAACCATTATAGAAACATAAAAAGATATTTTGCTAAACAGAAATACTCAAATTCTACTTAAATTACATACGGCAGCAGAACTTATAAACAAACACCTTATACTGGGTGGTGGTTTAATACATTTAAGCACCGTGTATATATATTTTTTTGTCTTGTACTTTTTTCATTCTTAATCTTTTCATTCCAGACAGACGCACAGATGCTTCATATCTCTCATAGTATCTTCTCCCAGACGAAATCCAAACCAGCGCAAAATTCCCACAAGGCCCCCCTCCCGTCTCCTCTGTCCTCCCCTCCTTTCTATCGCTCCTCTCTTCTCCCCCCTCATCTCCCCATTCTCTGCCCCTCTCTGTCTGGTCCCTCCCCTCTTTCTCTCTCCTTCCTCCCGTCGTTCTTTCCCTCCGTCGCTCTCCTCCTCTCCGGGGGTGCTGACTGGTGGGGATGACAGGATGGTCTGAGCCGACAGCTGCAGTGGCCCGTGAGCCCTGGGACGTGAGGCTCAGAGGGGACTATTCTGTCCAAAACATTCAACTTAGCACCTTTCAAATATTCAATAAAGAGTATTATATTCAAAAAATGTAAATAATATTGAAAAAAAAAGTCTCTGAATGTATTTGGTATCGAGTTTTGAAGCTTGTTTTTTGTTTTTGAGTTGGCTTATCACCAGGAATAGTCCAAAAATGTGTTATGAAAACGTACACGTAATGGTTTTAATGACTTGCCAGATTAAAAAGAAAATTTATTCAAAGTTTAAAGTTTTTTTTCTCAGTTTCTTCACATGTAATCGAATCAAAATTATGTTTATCTCTATTCCAAGTGCACAGACACAACAAAAACAAACCAACGTAACCAGAGATAAACTCCTAAAATTCCTATAGACTTCCACTATTCTAACTATGAATGTGTATAATTCTGTCTAAAAAAAAAAACAACAACAGCTATGTACTATGTAACTTGTCTCCATGGAGATTGGCTGGCCTGTAAAATCCCACTCTATGGCATTAAACTCACCTCCCAATTTGCATTTATTCAATTTTAAGTGTTTTTATTGGTTGAAAAATACCTTCTGAAACATGTTTTCTTATTTGAGTGGGCTTGCCTCTCCACAGATCTGACATTTAACTTGGCCAGTCTTCCCCTGCTTGTCTCCATGGAGATTGGCTGGCCTGGAAACTCCCACTCTATGGCATTAAACTCACCTCCCATTTTGCATTTATTCGACTCCAAGTGTTTTATTGCCTGAAAAATACCTTCAGAAACATGTTTTCTTATTTGAGTGGGCTTGCATCTCCACAGATCTGACATTTCACTTGGTCTAGCTTCATCTGCTTGTCTCCATGGAAATTGCCTGGCCTGGAATGTCCCACTGTACGGCATTAAACTCATCTCCCATTTTGCATTTATACAATTTTAAGTGATTTTTAAGTGTTTTGAATGCTTGAAAAAGACCTTCTGAAACACTTTTTTTTTTATTTGAGCAGGCTTGCTTCTCCACAGATCTCACGTTTAACTTGGCCTGTCTTCACCTGCTTGTCACCATGGAGATATGCTGCAATTTCAGTGCCATACTGCGGAACATTCCCATCAAAGCAACGCCAAAAAGAGTTGTAAAATGCTATAAAAATGCTTGTAAACGCATCTTGGTGAATCATTAGGACGCTCTGAATGCATAAGGTAAGTGAGGAATAACTTTGGACGACTGCAAAATGTTTTCGATGTTTTGAAGACTGTAAAAATCAACCACAATATCAACTTTTGCTCTTGAATTCCTCTTTTCGATCCTTCCGTCTTATACTCCGATTCCCGATTTCTCGACAGACCCTGGCGTTGAACCTCTGTCCTCTGGATGCTCGTTCCGAAGACAATCGGATTAGGCCCTGTCCTCTCTGCCCCGGGGTCCGGCCGGGGTCTGGAAGTGCGTTGGGTGCGTTACGTTGCTGAGGTGGGCGAATCGAGCCCCCCCCGAGGACTTCAAAAGACCCCAAAGACGACGCAGAAAACACAGACCAGATCTAATTTGTCTAAAGAGGGAAATGCAGAAGATGTGACCCCGGTTTTACCCGCGTTTACCCCCCACGTACGGCTGGGAGGGCAGATATTTGCACTGCAGTACTCGATAAAGTCGTACTTAAAGTAGATTTCAGTTGCGATACTTCTACTCTAAGTTTTGGTTCCTCTTCCCATTGTGAGGAAGTCTACAAGCTGACAAAAGCTTCACGTTGACAGTAATAAAGCAACACTGCGTAACTTTCTGGAGGTGACACATCGCCTGAATGATTCCACAGAAATAGAAAACCATGAACGGCAAAAAACATACTCGAAAATCATAGTCAAATGAAAGTTTGTGGAGACGCAAGCACGCTCAGAGTAAGGACACGTGTTTTTCTGTGTTGTTCGTTTAAAGCCGCATTGTTTAACTTTACTGGAGGAGGGTTTGCTTCCATGGATACACCTGGAATGTTCCACAGTATGACATTAAACAACTCTACTTTATGTTTATTCAATTTCAATGATTTTATAGCTCAAAAAACATATTCTGACTGTGAGCGGGGTCGCCTCTCCGCAGATCTGAACTGTAACTTGGTCTGGTTTGGTCTCCACGATAGAAAGGTTTAATACCGTACTATGAAACATTCTAGACAAAGCAAAAACAACTACATGGAGAAAAGTATTTGACGAACCAGGAAAAGATTAGAAAAGTTACGCAGTGCACCTTTAAATAAACAATGAAATTCAATTTGTCAACTGGACAAAAGTTAATTAATTAATTAATTAATTATTCATGTATGTATTTTTATTTATTTATTTTAATTTTAAGTATATTATTATTATTATTATTATTATTATTATTTTGTGGGATTTTTTTTATTTTTTACTTTTTTTCTGAACAAAAGAAACTTTTGTCCAGTTGGCAAAAGGAACTTCTCGTTTTGTCATGGATTCTACTTGGATGACTGAGGGATTTTACACTTCATGAAAGTTAAAAACAAAAAAAAATGTCTCAGTCTATTTTTTGGCTAAGAAGTTGCATCCAAGGACTTTAAATATAGATTTGGGAGAATTTGGAATCCTAATTCTTGTCATATCAGCGTAACACGAGACAAACTCTCACAGACCCTCTGCCCATGACCCTGGATTCACCTGGATGTACCCCCCAGTCCCGCAGATCCGATTAGCCCGTGGCCAAAGGGACTGCGGCGGCTCCAAAACCGCATGTTGAACTGTCAATACAAATAGAAGAGAATGTGAAAGAGCTGAATACGATTGGACACGGAGCCACAGCGGATACGCCAGCGATCTGAGGCAAGACGAGAACATGGGCTTCAATCAGACATTCTGAACCTACTTTTGAGTCATATAATGCGATACTTGTCTTTTTTTTGGAGCTTTCTACCATGTGATAACGTCGTTCCCTCATCAGAAACATGCCTCAAGTGGTTTTAGATGTCGTCCATGCGTGTTTGAGTCATTTAAAGATCTCTTCCAGGCCCTATTCGAGCCCAAAACCGACGTCACCCACGCTCCTGCGCGACAATTCTCCGTAAATGTACAAAAACGTGATAGAAAACTGTTGCTGTGCTAGCGCTCTGAAGGGGGAGTGACTTAACGCAGAGAGCAAATACATTTTTTGGGGGGGAATATAGCATTTTCAAAACAATAAAAGGTAACACGGTGATCTAAATATGTTACGTATAAACAGTTAAAACCCCTTAGAAGCAAAATACCCCTTCTTTAACTGTGTTGTGTTGCTATTCTTTGGAAGATTTAGACTTTGGATGATGCACAAATGTTCCAAAAAGTCCCGCAGCAATTTATAATTTTTCGTAGCAACATTAAAAATACATTATATATATAAGCGATTATGTTGCTACAGTGAAATTCCACGATGTAGAAGACGGGCAAAGTTTGAACGCTTTGCAAAGGACTAATGAGTGAATGTGGAAACAAGTGACCACAAAACCCACACATTTATGATGCAATTTATTTTGTATTAGTCTTATAAACCGCAAAGTTATGACATTTTCGTCCAGTTTTATAGAAAAGGTATTACGTAAATCCACTTTTTGGTGCTTTCTACCATTTATAATATTGTTCCATCATCGAAAACATGCATCAAGTGGGTTTAGAAGTCATCCATGCATGTTTGAGTAATCTAGTGATCTCTATTGGACCCTCTCAATAAATATAAATGAAAAATGATAGATTTTCGGTACCAGATCTGACTGTTGATCTCCGTTACTTTTTACAATTACAGTAAATACACTCAAAATCAACAAAAAATTATTTATTGACAAAAAAGTTAACTAAAAACGCTCCTTTGGGCCACTTCATTGAAAAAGGTTCGGTCACTGAGCACTGAGGTGTGTGGAAGCATCCAAATGAGCCAAAACAAACATGCAGATGCTAACAGATGGTATTTTTGCGTCAATACCGTTTATTTTGTTATGGAAAAACATGCCGAACCAGGACCGGGAAGATAATAATAAATAATGATGCATCAGTTTTATATAGCGCTTTTCTGGACACTCAAAGATGCTTTACAGAGCATTATTCATTCACTCCAGACCCGGTGGTGGTAAACTACTATTGTAGCCACAGCTGCCCTGGGACAGACTGACGGAAGTGAGGCTCCAATCTGCACCATCTGCCCCTCCGACCACCACCAACACTCACGCACACACCACTTTCATACTATACAATGTGGGTGATGTGTCTTGCCTAAGGACACTACGACAGTTTTTGTAACTGGCGCCCCCCTGTGGCACCTGGATTTCCCAGTGTCTCCCATCCAAGTACTGACCAGGCCCGGCCCTGCTGAGCTTCTGAGATCTGACGGGTTCAGGCTTTGACGAGCCGGTGTGGCCACTGATGTGTGCACTTTTTTTCTCAGCTGGATGTAACAAAAGTTAGATTTTTCGGCTGTGGTGACGCTCTAACCAGTCAGATTCAAATATTACGGAAGCTGGGGGGGCTCACAACAAATACAAACGCCACAACAAAACAAAAGCCACAACGGAAGTGACTGCGGGACTCTATTTTCCGACGGACGAAGCGAGGACGATCAAGCGGGAAGTGACGTGTTCGCGCTCACAGCTTTGCAGCCTTTTTTTTTTTTACGCAGACAGATGCCGCTGCAGTCTTTGATATCAGAGATTTAAAGTCTCATAAGTTTCTCCTCGTGTCTGTGGTGTGCGCATTTTGTCGCATGTTTAAAAATCGTTTAAGACCGAAAAAGCCTCCAGTGTGTAGTGTAGGGTGACCAGAATTTCACAATCAAAAACTGGGACACTTGGTTTGGCGTGGTTGGCAATAATAAAATTCTGAAACAAGTACGTACGGAAATTTGTTATGCACTTGGTGAGTCAGTAGAGTCATATTTTCTTTGTGTTTTGGTCATTTTCAAGCAGTTTTCTCTATTTTACAGAAGCAAATGACAATTTATGCCTCTTTTTACTGTCGGCAGGGTCGGATTGGTCCAAAATAAGGACACCTGGGACAAATCCCTGGTTTTGGATTGGTTGGTAATAGCTGGTAATAAAACTGTTAAATGAATGCATAATTAAGGGAAATTGTTATGCACTAGGTACAAATGTGAGTCAGTATAGTCACATTTTCTTTGTGTTTTAGACATTTTTAAACAGCTTTTCTGTATTTTACCTAAACAAATGACAATTTAAGTGTCTCTTTACTGTTGGCAGGTATAAGATTGGTCAAAAATAGGGACACCTGGGACATTTCTTGTGTAAAACTGGGACAAATCACTGGTTTTGGATAAATCTGGGACACAGGGCTCAAAACTGGGACTGTCCCGGGTAAATAGGGACGTCTGGTCACCCTAGTGTAGTGGCCTTTACTTCACTAAAAATATTAAAATTATGCTACGAGAAACGTACTCTGAAATATACACTTTACAAGTTCAAGTGGGGATACAACCACTAACCACAGAATGACCAAACTCTCTACCAACTACCACACATCTGACAACCAATCATAACTATTTCATTTGAGTTTTCGTGAAGACCTCCCCCTGCCCCCTGCCTCCTGCCTCTGCGGAGATGCCCCAAACATCTCAGAAAATCGGAAACCAAACTCGTGTCCTTCCCGAAACCCGGAGCGGCTCTGGGGCCAAACACAGAACAAATGTGTCACGTCTTCGGGTTTCCAGCGGACAGAATTTGTTGCGGGCTCGGCGCAGTTGTTATTTTAAAGTCGCTCTCCTCAAGCGTGCCAGCTAAAACAATGGTCGCCGCGGTAACAGGCCGAACCGTGAGTCACGCCGAGCTGACAGAACTGGCACTTAATTAGACCTGGGAAAGTGCGGAACATGAGTTTATACAGCGGCGGGTAAGGAGAGGGCAGAGGTAGTTAGAAGACTTTTTAAAAACGTGTTGAAAGAGCCGACGTCAATGCCACCACTGTACCGGCGTACGTGTGAATGACGCACCGGTGCAGACGGGCAGGCGAGGTTCTGTTTGTTGGCCCCATGGCAGCTGTGGCGAGCAACATATTTTACCAATTCAGAAAAGGAAGTGTACGGATTAAGGAAAATCTCATGCTTAACTCACTACACCACTACTATATTGCCTGTTTTTTTTTTTGCTTATATATTTATCAGTTCTGTTGTTTTTCATGGTATTTTATTGGCATATCTGCCATTTTATATCAACCTGTCCAGGGACTGCAGGTGGAAATTAGCATATTTGCTATAACCTGGCATAAACATATTACCTCTTTTCTGTAGGTCAATGTTTTTATGTGCATTGTCCCTGTCAAATAAAAATAAAAAATAAAAAAAACTATTGCTTTTTAGTTTAAACAGAATACAACATAAATACAACATAATAAAAAACCAATACAAAACAAACCCAAGCATTGGCCCTTTTATATATTAGACACAGTTACACCCATTTTAAAATGTAAATACCCTATTCGTAATAGCTGAGACATCAAAAAAGGTTCCCAAATCTTCTTAGAAATACTGTCCTTATGATGAGGCCGACACGCCAGGTAATCGAGAGAGACGAAACCAAGAACCATCTTCTGCCACTGAGCTTTAGAAGGAGCCTGGTCAGATTTCCAATTCACTCGTCGCCTTTTTCTAGCAAAAAAAGCCAGTATCCTGTACAGTTTTCTATTGTATTTGTCCTTTACAGCAGGGTCCATCAAACCAAGCAATAGAAATAAAGGATTATTAGTCAGATTTACAGACAGATTTTTTTGTATTTCTTGCCCAATCATTTGCCAGATTTGTTGCACTTTTGGACAAGACCAAAAACAGTGTGCAAGGGAACCAGTCTCACTCTTGCACTTCAAACACAATGGCGAAGAGCGACGTACGTCTGTATAGCCTTTTGTCAAATGTTGGCAGTTATCGTACATTTCTAGTTCTAGTTTAGTCGTTTATTCGGTCATTTTGCAGCACTACAAAACAAAACATAGACAACAACCCCGTGGATCATGAGCGAAAGGGTTTAGGCTGAAGTAATGCTGCGTTCTATTGCGCTCGGAGCTCTGAGAAAACCAACCTCCACCTCGGAAAAGTGCAAAGGAACGGCCAATCACGTCGGAGTTCCGAAATACAAGCTCGGGCTAGTTCGAAGCAGAACAAGTCGTATGGATAAGCTAACAAAATAAACATGAAACATTCTTGGGTATACATATTTTCCCGACTGTCGCAATGGAACTGACTCGGATTTACTGACTTCCGATATTCAGTAGAAAGTACTTCTAACGCCAAACTCTATGAAACAATGACAGGATTCCAAGAAAGAAAAGCAGCGTATGAACAGCAAGTTTGCATTTACAATTTCACTTAAGAATTACTGTATATATAAATTAAAACAAACTTTTATGCATAATCCTTCTTTCAAAACAGAACGCTTTATACTTTTCTTTTTAAAGGCTTCTTCACTCAGATTGTATTTCTGTTAGAGCGTCTATGGAACAATCACTTTTCTTCTTAGCTCTTGTCTTCATTTCATTTAAAGATGCTTTTTTTCGTTTATGGTTATACAACTAATAACAAGAGCTCCGCCAGCGGGGCAAAATACGCCCGTACTTTGAATTATTGTAAATAGAATTAAGTTAGAATTTGTCAAACCTAGTTAAAGATGAATTGTTGGTGCAGTTTGGAAGTTTGACATTCCTAGGTGAGACGGTTGTCGAGTTAGAGCGCGGACAAGAAATTGTCCACAGACAGACGGACAGACGGACACACGGACAGACAGACGGACGGATAATCAATAGGGAAATCTGGCTCTTGCAGTAGGAGTATGAGTATGACATCATCACATTCTAGAATCGGAATTCCACCAATCAGATTGCAGCAACAGAACTTAAAGACACTACAAAGCTTTGAAGTGTCCACAGACGGACGGACGGACAGACAGACAGACGGACGGACGGACGGACGGACAGACGGACGGACAGCGCCATACCATAATACGTCCCGTTTTATCACAGGCGTATAAAAATGATAAAGAAGGCACAAAGTTTATCGTTTATGGTCATACAAACTAATAATAATGATAAAGAAGGCAAAAAATGTACTGTTTATGATTGTATCAAAATAAAAGGTAATGTTAAAGTAAAATGTAAAGGAAAGTTTGTGTTTAGTTAATAGTCGTGGTTTATTTGAGAAGACAGTGTATATCTCGTCTTCTAGGGATTTCTTTGAGATTGATTTTTATATTGTTTTTTGAGTTAGTACAAGCTTTGATATGGTCGTCTATAAATGATTCCATAAGTCTATTCCACGTCTGGTAACACACACGCTTTTGATTTAAACTTATTATTAATTCAAGGGCCAATATTATACTATTCTCCGATCTTCTGCCAATCTCTACTGAGCTTGAAAACGTAGCTGTTCACTTGAAAACTACTACCACTACATGACGACATAAGGTGGTGCAGAGCATTTTGAGTTTTGGAGACGTACACATACGAATAATAAAGGGTTACTCAAACATGCGGAAACAATGAAACAAAACAAAACTGGAGTTCACGCCATTATAACGTGGCTTAAACACTCACAAGAGTTCATTTTGGGTAATAAAGGACCTCTAACGTGGAGTTTTTGGTGGAGTTTTGGCGTTAGTTTTGCTGTGAATGCTCCACACTATGGCCAAGTTACAAGTCAGGTCTGTGCAGAGACAAGCCCGCTCACAGTATGAATGCGTTTGATTGATTAAATGAAAGTATGATAGTAGTATTTCTGGTAAAGCACTGTACTATACTACACATACTGCACCATACAAATGCAATTGCCACAGTAGAATGTTTAATCATTGTAATTTCACTCTTTTAAAGTGTGATTTAAGTGAGTTTTCTGTGGCAGTAGTTCTTTGTACGAGTATTTGATGGAGACGTAATGTGTGGAAAGCTTTTGTGAAAGAATGTTCTTAATAATGAATGAGGATGACACCAAAACACAGTGAAACTTAAGACGGCTCTGCTGGTTTAGAGCAGGGAGAGAAGTCAATACGACAGCACTGAAAATCTGGGGACGTTCTATGTGTATCTTTATACAATACCAAGTTTATTTAGAAAGCAATTTGAAAACTTTACAGCGGGCCAAATCGCAGTACAACACAATGCACAATACAAACACAATGCAGCTACTAAAAAAACATAGAAAACAATAAGATATTAAACCAGAAATGTACATCTCACGTGTTAAACCCCAGTGAAAAAGGTGAGTTTTAGGAGGGATTTAAAAACAGGTACGGACAGAAAACACACGGTCCCCACAAAGCTCAAGATTAGTCTTTGGGACAGTGAGCCGGAGCTGGTCGTGCAAACACTTAAAAGTAAAGAAAATCATTTTAAAATGGACTCTAAAACACACTGGGAGCCAACGGGGAGAGGCTAAAATAGGTGAGGTGCATTTGTGTTTCCGGGTTCTAGATAAAAGACGAGACGCTGAGTTTTGGACCCGCTGCAAAAGGCAAAAAGTGCATTTTGACTGACACCGACATAAAATGCATTATAATAATCCAATCTGGTGGTCAGAAATGCATGTACCACAGTTTCAAAATGTTCTTTTATGGAGGAATGTTCAGGATTTCCCATGGTGACTCAATGCACAGTTTAGCCAACACTGTCAGGAAGTTAATACTGTCTGAAACGGAAAATACACAAAATGGATTTAAACACATTTTCAGGAGCCTGTGATCAGTACGAGTGTTTTGGTATTAGATTTTCAACAAAAAAGCTGAATGAGGCCAACTGAAAAACTACTGACCGTGACTGGGACCTACGCTTGTGCTATTTTGGCCCCGTGTTATTTGAACGTCACTACTCTGACCATTTTAGCATCAGCAGCATTAGCGGTTATAAAGAAAGTATGAATTACAATCAGGCCATGAAGTCTAATGAATCCCAACATTAATTTGCCGGTTACAGTAGCCAAGCCCTGCACTCGGGTCTCACCTGTTTACACAGAGACACATGAATGCACCGTGTGGTGGACTTACGGGGACCTGCAGCCGCTGGGAGAGCTTTAAATAAACAGGTTGAAGCGATCCAGGCCAAACCAAACCAATGACCAGAACTCTGCTAACACTGGGGCGACACAGAAACCAGGCCTGTCATCACCGAGGACAAGAAGCAAACTCCAGGAATTAGCCTTTACCAAAATAAATACACCACAGAGCACAATGTGAAGGAATTAATAAAAAACAATATACTACTACAGTAATTGTAATTATATTATTTACCTGGTCAAGAAGCAACATTTTAAACAAACCCAGTAAAAGTGAAGTTGTGGCTTTCTTAGGAGGAAATCTGTGTGCACGATTATTGACTATTGACAATTATTAATGTGCAGAATTATTATGCAACTTTTTTTTTTTTTTGACCTTTATTTACCCAGGAAAGTCCCATTAAGATGACTAATGTCTTTTTCAGGGAGTCCTGCCATGCACACATCACTTTCATACTAGGCAATGTGGGTGAAGTGTCGTGCCTAAGGACACAACGGCCATTTTTTGTGACTGGCGCCCCCCTGTGGCACCTGAAATTCCCAGTGGTCTCCCATCCAAGTATTAACCAGACCCGACCCTGCTTAGCGTCTGAGATCTGACAGGATCAGGCTTTGACAAGCCGGTATGGCAACTAAATGAATAAATGAACAATTTCCATTCTCACTTGCTTATTTTCATCTGTCAGAATAGTAAATGAATAGTAATAGTCGGGGAGCCAAAGTCTCAAAAATGGTTTGGACCTGACATGGTCTGCCATACTTTTTATTTATGTTTTTGTGGTTAACATTGACCCTAAGGACCAATAATTTGAGGATCTGCTCTGCCGAAATATCACAAAGAAAAAAAAGAAACTAAAACACTGTGGCCATTTTAGTGTATGTACCCTTCATTTTTGATAGGAAATTTTTAAAAGAACACGTCACACATTCAGTGAAAAAAATATTCTTAAAACTCATTTCCACAAGATTTTGGCTCAATTTAATTTTCTCTTTTTCAATATTTTTATCTTAACCTCATTGGCAATCAACTATTCTCCCAAGAGCATGCATCTTACTCTCTAAGGAAGGGCATCTGAAGTTAAAAAAAACTGGCAAATCACCAAGAGGGCTAAACTGAA
Source organism: Odontamblyopus rebecca (assembly GCA_030686955.1). Lineage (NCBI taxonomy): Eukaryota > Metazoa > Chordata > Actinopteri > Gobiiformes > Gobiidae > Odontamblyopus > Odontamblyopus rebecca. The sequence continues at coordinate 8,510,232 of CM060654.1, forward strand.
AGCAATGGCAGTTGTAAAGTCGTATTATTGCTTGTATGTTTTCATAGCTTTAATGCCTCTGCACTCAAAGCACTTTTCATCAAGTGTCATGCCCAAGGACACAATGGCAGAATGCCCAGCTGCAATTTGAAATGTGATATACCAACAAAACCATGATTAAAGTCATTAGTAGCGTTAAAAGTTTCCATCTTGCATTTACTAAATAACATGGGTTTTACTGACTTAAACACATGTGTTTTTAGGGTGGCACCCTCCATCAGAAATGTTACACAGTGCACCTTTAAATAAATAATACTTTAAAGCAGACTAAAGGAGCAGTAAGTACATCTCAAATACTTTTTAAGTACATATTTCTGCCATGTACTCTGGGAAAGCATTTGTATGGGACAAAATGCCTGTTTCCCTTCACACACTCCACTGTCCCTGTCCTTTCACCTGCCACTGGCCTCCACCTGCCTGCACCTGCCCCTCCCGCCGCTCCGTCCCCGCGCTGATCTGATTTCACGCGCAGGAAGTCATCACCAAAGAGAGACACGGACACCCTACTCCTCTGATGCACCCACGGGACACCCAGCCTCCGCGGGCACCATGGGTCAACTGCTCTAAACACTGTACACCGGACCCAGCACAGACCGAGCTCAGAGCCGGGTTAGGACCAGTGAGACAGAACTCTGCACTGAAGGAGATATTATGACTTTAACATTCACTGCCAAGACATTTGAACAGGATGAATGTCTGGAATTAAATCATTACAAAAATGTAGTAGTTTTGACTTTTGACTTTTATTTAAGTGCAATTTTCTGACAAAAAAAAAAAAACATGTCCAACTGTAACTTGAGAGTCACAAGTGCAGTAGGAAGTATCAAATAAATAAAAAAAGTAGTGGCAGTGGTAGTAGTAGTAACAACAGTAGTGGCCGTAGTAATTGTAAACTGTAGGTCAGTGATGGGAATTCCGGCTCTTTTTAGAAAACCGGCTCTTTGGGCTCAGCTCACTAAAAAGAATCGGCTCTTTTGGCTCCCAAGTGTCTCTTCAGGTTTTGTTGCTTTCATTAATTTATGATCAACAACAATATAAAATTGTAAACAAAATGATTTACTATTGTAAAAAAAAAAAAAAAAAAAGTTGTTTTTTTTTATTTATATATGTTTATCATATACAAATGCTTTTATTTATTCACTCCACATAAAATGTAAAAAATAATTGGTCCTCTCTACCACCGCTCTACACACATTTCTGGTACTCTGCTCAACATATACATTAATAATGTGTTTAATGCAGCTTTGTGCACGTGTTTACATTTTACAGAAACTAACCACATGGCTCATTTGCATGCAGTTTAAGCACTGATAAAATCCGCTCGTGTGCTCCCATGGAGCCGGCTCTAAGAGCTGTTTCGTTCACGACCGACCCATCACTACTGTAGGTGGACTAGCCCAGTGAACACTGAAGTAGTTCAAATGAGGCTAAAACAGAGTAAAAAGGGAATAGTTCACAAGTCAGAATCTTCAAATTGAGACTGTTGACTGGACTGCATATAGAAAACAAGTGTTTGTTATTCTCAGTTTATGGAAAGGCCTTATGTAAAAGCTCAGAGCCTCCAGAATTCCCTCCCTGAGCTGCAGAGGCTGCACTAGCACTGCTGGTGCTGGGGTCAAGGTAAGGTAAGGTAACTTTACTTATATAGCACTTTTCACAGACACATGTCCCTGAAGAGGTAGTGACCATTCAGATCAGAGGCTCCTTTTAGGTTTAAGCCAAGTGGATTTAGCACTGAATCTGGCAACACAAATGAGACTCGTGTGAGGCTCGTTCTGATTTCTGATTTGATTTGAACATCTTTCCCCTGTATCTGGGGACAGATATGGATCAAAATCTTACATACAGCTCTTTTAAAGTCTATAGAGGCACACCCCATTCACCCGCAACCCACTGGGAGCGCGCCTAAAAAGATGAAGGGACTGGCACGCCATTTATCCGGGATGCGTTCCTTATCGCATCTCCTTTGTGTAATATTGGTTTCAAAGGTAAAGTTTAAAGGGCTTAGCGGACACCCCGGTCTAAACCCCCCGTTCACCGTACCCCAGCACCACCCACCACCACCTACCAGCCTTTAATGCCCCGTGTGCCGGCGTGGACCCAGATGGCAGGCGGGCGGGTGGGCAGGCGGGGGTCAGGGTGCAGGGAGGTGCGGGCCTGGCGGACACGGGGCGGAGGAGGGGGGGGTGTTCTGTTACCTGGATCAGACAGTGTCCCGCTAGCGTACTCATGGTGTGGGTTACACTGGTCCAAACACAGGGGACAGTAAAGACACGGCGGCCACTGTGGGATGTCCCGGAGGAGACGAGGCGGTGTGGGGCCCTCGGAGCTGCTTTTACCCAGACAGGTAAATGTACGCAGGGTCTGTCCAAGGCCCCGGCCGCCGGAGAGATCTACTTTAAAGGGTCCGGATCGATTGTCAGCGGACATGTTAAGATGTGTCTCTGGCCTCTGCTTTGAACGGAGGTGAGGAGTGGAGGAAAGGATGGAATAAAGAAAGACCGAAAGATGTGAAATGGTAGAGACATAGGCTATCAAACTTTGTTTTTCCAAGTCTCTGGGTCAAGGAACGGGTCAAATCTTTGGAGAATCACAGAAATATCATGTTAAAATCTATCTATTAATGCAAGGAACGTCTGTGTCTCCGTTTGTCTGTTCTACGCATAACTCTCATCCGACTGATCTCAAATTCGTAGGGCGTCATCCTAATGGTTCGAGCATGTGCAGTGCCAAGTTTCATGTTGTTCGGGCCAAAAACGCTAAAGATATAGGTCAATCGCACGACAACAGCGCTCAATAGACACTCTCTCTGACACAACGTACAAACCCCACCTCAGTCTTGCCATAAATAATAAAATCCATGACATTATTTTATTGTTGCTTCCTGCTTCTTTCACTTGATATCACCAACTTGAACAGTACTGTAGCACACAACAGTCTGGCACATCATCTGCAGGCTGCGCACTCGTATATTCCAACTTTCCAAGCAAAGCAGTAGCATCTCCACGGAGAAAATCAGGTAAGAAAACCCCACATCTGAAATGTTACACAGCACATCATTAAATTTCACATAGGTTTTGACGGTAGCACCACCAGCAACATAAACTATCTGTGTAATTAAATCTTGAATCACACACAATTTCCAAATATTTTTTTAAACCTGAAATCAACCTCATATCACTCTCTCTGTGTGAGTTTTGTAGCTGTAAAAGTTGTGAAATGGGAAAGACAGAGATTGGCAATGTGATACAGTAAGGAGGCTCATTGTATTTTTATGATAGAACTTCTAATAGGAGCAAAGTATTCTGGTCTATGTAGTTCTATCAGCTCCTCCTATTTAAAAGGCAATTCAGTTTTTATTTCAATACTGATTCTGTAGATACAAGATTAGCAGCTGATCATAAAACTATAGGGATATAACAGTAACCAAAATATGGCGATATCGTATCGTCAAAGGTCTCTCAATAATACCGTGGACCATCACAATATATCGAATCCCAAGTCTCTTTGCTTAAATGAACAGTTCTGATGCAGAAACAGCAAAAAAAACAGTGGGAACTACATAGACCATGATCCTTTGCTCCGTTTCAGTGCAGACGACATGAAGAAATAACTGTTCTAAGCACTTTTACATCTTCATTCTTTGGATTAAGTCTTGTAAAGGCATTTTTAGAGGAAAAAATGGCATATCAAAATATCACATTAAATATAGTAAGTGAGATGTTTATGGTGAAAATATTGTATCGAGAGATTTGGATATCGTTACATCCCTAATGATAATAAATGTTGTACCAAATGACTGGTCAAAGTATTGTATAATGTCAGTCTTGTTATTCTGTAGAATATCGTAATATCGTGAGCTTTACCACGATATCGCAATAAATATTGTACTGTCATGATATCGTATAGTGAGACTTGTATATCGTTACACCCCTACAAAACTACTACCCAAAAATGACTTTACTTGAACAATTTTCTTTTGTTTAACAATACTTAAAAGTGTACGATGCCTGCTTGTCGCTTTTGATATGAAATAGCTTGCTTTGCCTGGAATGTTCCACCGTTTGGCATTAAATTTAACTATATCCACGGAGATAAGTGAGAAAATTGCAAAGTTACATGTCCTTCTAACCCTGGTCATGATTTGCATGTTTTGTTTGTTTATTTGTTTTTTTGTATTTGAATAAATGCAAATGCCTGATCAGTTTGACTCCATGTGGGACACTCCATGGCAAACTTTAACATCTCCATGGAGACAAGCAGAAAAGTTACATAATGGACCCTTAAATCTCATAGGCTTTGATTATGAACCTTGATCTATGAATCTAAAAACACCACGTTATACAATTCTTACATATATGATACTAAATGCAAAACTTTTATCAGGTTTGAACCCAAATAATGTTCTGCCCTGAAGGAAAGAAGGTGCATAGGATGTGATTAAGGAGCCAAGGATGCGATTAAGGAACCAAGGACACACGCAAACTGGAGGAGGAGACGACGAGCTGTAGGATGTTTTAGGAAGCGCCCGGGTCTGTGGCTAATTTCCCGCCGTGAGTGCAGTAATCGCGGGGCAAGATTAAGGTGAGCCCGCCGTTGTCGAGTATTTTATTAAGACGAGCCCCGGGGCATTGGAAGAAGAGGATTTAGCGCTGGTCAGACGCGGTGCCATACAATACAAGATAAACACGAGCTGTTATTTCACCAAAGTGCTCTCATATGTGCAGAGGCAGGGAGGGGCCCCGCCATCAAAGACCCGAGCAACCCGCCGACCTCCCAAAACTCAAAATGGACCCTTCTTCTTTAGGTTAGATTCGGGGAAAAAAAGGTTCTGAAGATCAACTCGTGAGGTGTCAAGACAGAGCATAGAGTTTTAAAGGTGCATTGCGTAACTTTCTGTCATTGCTCTGCCTGGAATGTTCTATGTTTTGTTTTTTGCGTCCCCAAAATGCACTTACACAAACATTATACAGGCACATGTACATTTTGACATGTTCCTTCTCATATGACAATGTGTTATTCTAGTTTACGTTTCTTTGTCCGGATGAGATTTAGCCATAGTCCATGGGTCAACGGCGTGAAAAAAATTGATTAATTGATTTAATTAATTACCTTAAGTTCAGTAGAGATTTGCAATTCCAGGGCAGAAATCATCCAAATGATTTTATTGCAATGGCGTGGAGTCTAAAAACACAGTAGAGCACATCCTGTACTACCACATGACATCACAACGTGGAACAGGGGAAAATTTGTGATGAACATTAGAAAATAGGGTAACATGGGCCCTTTAAAGCCTGTCTACGGATGATCAAAAACACAAAAATAGGACAAGGCAAACTTTATTGGGGCAAATAAGCCCAATTCAAACTTCTGTTTCACTTTCAAGTAGTTCAAATAACACTTTTTGTGTTAAAAACAACTCTAAACAACTTTACGGAGAAATTTTAACCCTCCAGTTTTTGCTAATTAAAACAGAAAACAAAGATAAGGGAACAGAAAATGCGTAAATGCAAATGTGTAAATATACTCATGCACTGTATTAAGAAACTCAGTACTACACCCTCAATCACTTCTGTTTTTGTTTTGTTTTGTATATGTGTTAGTTGTTTACTTCATGTTTACTTTCTTATTACAGAAATTTACAAAAAATATATTTAAAAAAACAGCTCTACTTTACATTTATTCAATTACAGGTGGTTTTACAGCTTAAAAACACCAAGAAAAACATTCATTCTGACTGAGCGGGGTCGCCTCTCCACAGATCTGACCTGTAATTTGGTCTAGTTTGGTCTCCATGAAGATAGAAATACTATAAACAGAAATTCTACACTGTGAAACATTTCAGAAAAAGCAACAGAGACGGACCCTCCACTCGAAGTTACACAACGCAGCTTTAAAAAGAGTAAATTTCTTTATAAATATAACACGTTTCATAGCAACAAGACCAATATGTTAATAGGTGAATATGACAGATTAGACAAAAAACATTGTAAGAATAATTATATTACAGATTTTGCCAAAATAAATAAAAAATAATAAGAACAACAACAATACTCCTGCTACTACTACTCCTACTCCTACTACTACTACTACTACTACTACTCCTCCTACTCCTACTCCTACTACTACTCCTATTCCTACTCCTCCTACTACTACTACTACTCCTACTACTCCTACTTCTACTCCTACTACTACTACTCCTCCTACTACTCCTACTACTACTCCTACTCCTACTCCTCCTACTCCTCCTACTCCTACTCCTCCTACTACTACTACTACTCCTACTACTACTCCTACTCCTCCTACTACTCCTCCTCCTCCTACTACTACTACTACTCCTACTACTACTACTCCTCCTACTCCTACTACTACTACTCCTACTCCTACTACTACTACTACTCCTACTACTTCTACTACTCCTACTCCTACTACTAATAATAATAATAATTTACTGTGATTTGAGTAAACTTCACTTGACAAGTAAAATGATTTGCTAATGGAGCAAGTACAACAAATACATCTTGCTACACTTAAAATATGAAAAAGACCAACTTTTTGCACTTAAAATAAGAAACAAAATGGAATGTTGCTTGAATTAAGAAAAAACACTTATTCCACTGGGAGGAAATTTTACTTGTCAAGTTGAATTTACTCAAATAAAGTAAAATGTTCTTGATTTAAGTCATTTTAACTCACCTAGATATTTTTTCCAGTACGTGAGGCTTTTAGCCATGTTATAATCTTGTTTCCTCATTAAAAACATACCTGGAATAGTTTTGTTTCATTCATACCTGTCTGAGCAAACCTTTATTATTAGTCTGTCGACATCTCCAAAGCTCAAAAGACTCCGTTCCACCTTGTGATGTCATGCAGTGGTAGTTTTTTTTACCTTAAGTTCAGCAGAGATTCGCAATCCCAGGGCTGATATGATCCAAATGACTCTAGTGCAATTACATGGAGTTTAAAAACACAGTGGAGCACTTCCTGTAGTACCACATGACATCACAACGTGGAACAGAGCGAAAAACTCATCTTAAATATGCAGGATTTGCGTGTTAAACATGTGTGAATCAAACAAAACACATCTTTTTTGTATATATATACTCATTTATACTCACTAAAACATTTTTATATAAACCAAATCCACACAAAAAATAGAATAAATAAAATACAAAAAAATACCAAAAATAAAAAAAATACAAAAAAAGATAATAATAGCAATAATAACAACAATCATAATATTGCCATTACCCATATCATTTTTCAAAAAAAAAAAAGTAAAAAAATGTAGGAGGGTTACACATATTTACCACTATTCAGATTTCAAAACACAACTTCAGGTCCTGTTTGTGATGAAAATGGGAAAATAGGGTAATATGGGCCCCTTAAAATCTGTCTACGGATGAGCAAAAGCACAAAAATAGAAAAAAAACAACCTTTATTTTTCTAACAACGGGAGAAAAATGCAAACTGCCAAACCTCTACGCATCTCCTACAACCTCTGTGCATCACAAAAAGTTCACCGCTATAAAAGAAAATGGACGACCCTTCTTCGCAAGTGTCTTCGAGTGCGCGCGCATTCAACCCTATGTCCATCTCCCCATTCACACAAAAAACAAGAACAAAAACAGCCCCGTGAGGCCTGCTCCTGAGTGGATTTTCGGAATAGCATCTTCCCAATTAAAACGCCTTAATTGACATGTCGGAAAAAGCTCCGGACAGACAAAACCGGCACAAGTGGCAGTTTGGAGCGCTCGTAAAAGATAATAAAGAGAAACCGGATCTTTCTTTGGCTGGGCGAGGCTGAAGGATGTGGCGGTGGCTTGATGAGGAGAGAGGGTGAGAGTCACTTTTTAAAGAGGGGGTACAACGCAAACACGACTTTTGGGAAGCTTTCTGCCGTTTTATAGCGTCGTTCCTTCACCGAAAACATGCCTGAAGAAGCGGTTTTAGCGTGTTTGAGTCATTTTGAAATGTCAGGCCTTATTCGAACCCTCCTTACGGTTAGAAGTATCATCAGTTCGAGACTTTGCCCGCAAATTTACTTCAATTCTCCATAAATACGCAAAACAATACAACTTTCATTAGATTGGTGTTGTGATAGGGGAGTGTCTTAGAACAGAGAGCAAAGGAAGGGGAAACTCACAGCATTGAAACAAACAAAAATAAAGTTTTCTGATCCAATCCAGTCCATTTTATTTCTATAGCAGATTTCATAAACAGTTTCCAAAATGCATACCGTATTTTTTGGACAATAAGTCGCACCTTTTGAGGGAAAATTTATTTTATAAAGTCAAGAACCGACATTTTATCTTGAAAGGCGAATTATAGAAGTTATAGTAATAAAAACAACCCAATAGAGAAGAATCCGTGTATCATTCGTTCATTACTTTTTCAATATAGAACCAAAAATAAGAAAACGGAAAAAAAACCAACTCTTTTCTTCATTATTTGTCTCTAAAACCAAAATGAAAAAAAAACAGATGATTTGTTTTTTTTGTTTTTTTTTTCATTTTTGATTCATATATACGATTCATATATTTGGTTTATGGACTGTCAGTGTGAAAAATGTCATATATAAGCCGCCAGAACCACCCAAACCCTGAAAAAAGTGCGACTTGTAGTCCAAAAAATACGGTAACTTTGCCCTGTGGTGTCACCTGCTGTGTCTGTAGAGAAAAATCAGCAATGCCACACTGTGGAACATTCCAGGCAATATCTCCATGGACAGAAGCAGGTGACGGACCTCTTCCACGTCCACCAGAAAAGTTACACACCTTTATGTATGTATGTATGTATGTATGTATGTATGGATGGATGGATATATGTATGTATGTATGTATGTATGTATGTATGTATGGATGGATGGATATATGTATGTATGTATGTATGTATGTATGTATGGATGGATGTATGTATGTATGTATGGATGGATGGATGGATGTATGGATGTATGTATGGATGGATGGATGGATGGATGGATGTATGGATGGATGGATGGATGTATGGATGTATGTATGGATGGATGGATGGATGGATGGATATATGTATGTATGGATGTATGGATGGATGGATGTATGGATGGATGGATGTATGTATGTATGGATGGATGTATGGATGTATGTATGTATGTATGGATGGATGGATGGATGGACGGATGGATGGATTTTATTTGATTTGATTTTAAACAGGGACAAAACACATTAATGAACATATACAAGAAATGTAAATATGTCATCAGATTGTAGCCCGGGGCTAATTTCCATCTGCCGTCCAGACAGGCTGATGTAATCATAAAACAAATCCACACAGTAAAAACACCTAGACAGACAACACAATAATACAAACAGACATAAAGAAATGGTCAGTCTCAAGATCACAGACTCGGGTCAACTAAAGGAAGTTGGATTATTTGATCAACATTGCACGCTGCCCTGTTTAGTTAAGGTGCCAGGGTATAAGTATTGCACCCAGCCCATTGCTAAAATTATTGTAGTATATTGCGCAACCCTAGGAACAAAAAAAAAAAAAACAACAACAAAAAAAAAGATAATGTAATGTAACCGCGTGGAGTTTGCGTGTTCTGCCCGTGTCTATGTCGGGATTAACGCCTCCCTCATCAACTCAAAACGTGCCCCGTAGGTAAAGCGAAGGTATTGCTGCCCGAGACTGAGGACTCTGAGAAAACCGACCTCCACCTCCGAAAAGTTACGTCTGAACATGTAAAAGTCAAACTGCCATATCTGAGTCACCAACAGCTAAGTAACACTCTCTATTTTTTAGCAGGAGATGACAATACCTCTGACGTTAAGTACATACGCGAACAATATAAACATTAAACTTTCTCGGGCGTCCATATTTTCCCCGACTGTTGCAGTGGAACGCATTTACATCGGATGTCGGGAGAACTGACACAGGTTTATCGACTACCGACATTCAACTGAACGCAGCATAAACCCAAGACCTGGAGCTGGGTCCTTAACCTTCAAGCAAACCATCTTGTCGTTTCGATTTCCGAAGAAGCGGCGCGAGAACCACAAATGTTCGAATCTTTTCACGTTGTCAACTTAAAACGTGCGGTGGTTTTGGTCAATAGAGGAAATTATACGTCCTGAAGTAGAACCTGGGACCTTTTTGCTGTGACGCGAGACACTGACCACTACACCACTAAATGCCGTTAACATTTTATACTATGAATTCACGAAAAGCCAACACGGTTCGACAAAACGAGCTGATTCAAACGAGGAATTATCAGATAACGTTACTCTTTTTCCCCTGAATTGTCGGCTTTACCACACGTGTGATTTATAGCAGATTCCAGACACATAAGCGCCGTCTGTGAATGGGCTTACGAGGCCCAAAAGCAGAGGAACTGGTTTGGGTGTGGACCTGACACATTTCACAGGACGTTTTTAATTCGTTCGTGAGCTTCGCGAAATACACAAAGAAAAAGAAAAGTACTTTTGGAAGCCAGGAAAAAGGGAAGGCACGTTAATGACGTTTTCCAATAGTATTTCTAGGATTTTTTAGGCTGATGAGTTGTTTGGGCGTCGAAAGCAACATGGGGAGAACGTGCAAACTCAAAACACAAAAAGTCGCGTGTGTAGGACTCCGTTGGTTCGCTGGAATGTTCCGTAGTATTGCTTTAAAGTTCTAACGGTGAGCTACGAGGTGTTTTTAATGCCTTGGGAAGCATGCCTGCTGTGAGGGTAGATCTGACTTGGTCTAATGGTGTCGCCTGTGTGTTTCCATGGAGATAGATGAGTTCAATGCCAGATCGCGGAACATTCTAGACAAATACAAAGTGTTAGAATGATTTAAAGATATTATTTTACAGAGAGACAATAAGATAATAATGTAGATTCTGTAGGCTACTGAAGCAGGTTAGTGTGTAGGATAAATGATGATTTTGAAGGGAAAGACATATTTTTATTTAGATTTTTTTTCTTCTTAGGTGTAGAAGCAGAATAGTTTTCTCAAAAGCTGCTGTACTGAACTCATGAGTATTGATATTAGTCATTTCACTTCAGCCTAAACCCCTTTGGTCATAGTTATACGTGAAATGTGAATGATTAAGTCTATGACTGAAGAAAATAAACTACGACTACAAAGCAATAAAAAGGTTACATAGTGTACCTTAAAAAATGCATATTATTCTTTTTAATTATTTATTTTTTTAATCTTTCCTAAGTCTTATGAGGTCACAGAACCCAGTTATCCAAACAGGTCACAAAATATTACAACATATGGCTAAAAAATGAAGTTAATTTTGGCTCCAATTTGCATTATGAAGATCAAAACACCGCCTTTAACCGGATAAACGGAGAAATTCAATTTGTCACAGATTCTACCTGGACGACTGAGGGATTTTACACCCCCTTTAACCCTTTTTGCTTCTAAATCTCCTACTTTCAAAGAAGCTGTACCTGATTTTTACCGTCTTCAAAACGTGAAAACGCACTAGTCCATTTTAAACAGATTGCAGTGATCCAAAGTTCTGCATTTCTGTTTTATTCACCTCGATGAGTTTAGAAGTGCTTTTCAAAACTGAGAACAGACCTGAGTTTTGGCGTCACTCCAATGCGAACAACAACTAGCATGCTAGCACACTCTTCCTGATTAATCAGGCAAAACAACGCTTTATAATTCAGATCCAGATTGATACTAACGTGAGTCCAGAAAGTCCTTGTTTGTCTCTGAATGCACCGTCTTGTCCCCCTGTGTCTTTGTATATGAAACGCTCTACAATAAGTTCTTTTTGACCCCATTTGCATTGAAAGGGTCAAAACGCCCCCTTCAACTCAATCCACGTCCCTTTTCTTGCTAAACTATGCAACTTCTCCTCCATTAAAAGGTGTTGTACATGATTTTTACCATCTTCAAACCATGAAAAACAGAAGAATTTCATTTTAAAGGGATTGCATTGCTACAAAGTTAAGCATTTCTGACATCTTAATTATTAAAATCAATAAGTTTATCACATTTTGCACAATTCTCGCATGCTAACAGTGCAGTTCTGGATGACCGGTCAAAACAGCGCTTTATAATTTGATTCTGATCGCAAACAGCAGACTTATTTTGAGGCCAGGAAGTCCTCGTTTGTCTCTAAATGCACCGTCTTGTCCCCCTGTCTCTTTGTATATGAAACGCACTAGATTAAATAAAAGTTCTTTTTTGACCCCATTTGCATCAAAAGGGTCGAAACGCCCCCTTCAACTCAAACAGCATCCCTTTTCTCGCTCAACTGTTTCACGTCTCCTACAGTAAAAGGTGTTGTGCCTGATTTTTACCACCTTCAAACCGTGAAAAACAGAAGAATTTCATTTTAAAGGGATTGCAGTGCTCCAAAATTATACATTTCTAACATCTTTATCATGTCTTTCACAATTCTCGCATGCTAACAGTGCAGTTCTGGATTATAATTTGATTCTGATCTCAAACAGCAGACTTATTTCGAGGCCAGGAAGTCCTCGTTTGTCTCTTAACGCACCGTCTCGTCCCGTGTCTCTACATAAAACACACACATAACGCACTCGTATCTGCACCACTTTGCACTGTCCGTCAGTTGCGCGGCGCTTTGGCAGGTAAACCTATATCCTTTTCCTGTATACCGCCTCTGGGACCTCCTCAACATCGCACAGTCCGCAGCTTGTAATAGAACCATTTGTTTTCTTCAGAAAGCTGTCCAAACGCGCCGGCTGGATCACGGGACTGCACAAAGGCGAGCTATGAACGGGCAGGTCCACTGGGGAGGGGTATTGATTAGGGCCCGAGGCAGCGTGGAGGAAATATGCAACTAAATGAGAAATCTGAGCGTGCATATGAGCGAGTGTGCGGACGACGTACAAACGGATGGGATCTAATCAGGATTCAAGGGACGGTTCTTTGCGATGGTGGTGTGTTTGTTTTGTTTTGTTTTTTTATGGGTATGAATTTGGAGAAAAGCACGGTACAGTTTGTCCGAGGAAAAAGGAAGAATTTTGAGAGTCGCAGTTATGGTTAAAGGTGGCAGACGCCAAAATGTTTTTAAATTACTACTGAACTACTGTATGTACTAGGGACAAATAGACAACTTCTACTCAAAATGGACATTTATTGCATTTTTTTGTTTTGTTTTGCTTTTTCTCCACAACTATATAGCAACTTAAAACATTTTTCAACTTGGAATAAATAAGACATTATATAGAATTATTTAAGACATCCGAAATGCTTTACTTTACTATTGTAATTAGGCTGTTAATCTGCACCAATCAACCCTCCAACCACCACTTACTCAGCACTAGGCAATGTAGACGAAGTATTGCATTTGTTTGTTTGGATTTTATTTGTTTGTTGAAGTGTTTTGCCTAAAGACACAAGAATTTCCACTAGAGAAGAGGTGCCCAAACTTTTTTTCCTAGGCAGGGTCAAAATTAATACACAGCATAATGAGGGCCAAGCTATGAAAAAAAAAAGTATGTAAAAAAAAACTGATAATAATGATAATAATAATAATAATAATAATGATAATAATAATAATAATAATAATAATAATAATAATAATAATAATAATAATAATAATAAAATCAGTCTGCAAGAATATATATAATTACATTATTTGTTGTGCTTTTTAATAGAGGCAGACGGATATGTGCTCGTCCATCTCCTGACTGTCTTTTCAGATACTCGTACAAATCTTCAATCAATCAAAGTGAATTTATTAAGTAGGTCACAATCCAGTACATAAAACCTTACACATACATATACGTGTAGACATGATAATATAATTTCCCTTACATACAAGAAGTGTTTACTTTTTGAATCCCTCCCCGTACCTGTACTTAAGCATCATTATTGACATCCGGTTTCCTCTTCACATTTATCTGGTTTTACATCCTGCACAACTTGTATTTACGATGTCTAGAGATAAAGCCTTTTACAATCATTTAGTGTACTAACCATTACATCATTGCATCTCTATAAAGATTCAGAATACTAGATTTGTATATTTTTTTTTTTTTACACTGCTTAATGTTTGAGCAGTGTTTCAGTTCGTCACTCAGGCTGTTCCGTATTTTCACCCCACAGGCGAATACACAAAACCTCTTCCTTGTGGTCAGTGCTGGAGCATGTTTATATTTCGCTGTTCCTCTTAGCTTGCACACCACTTCTGTTTCTATAAATAAATGTTGAATATTTACAGGTAATTGATTTTTTCTTGGTTTAAACTAGGGCTGTCAACGTTAATCACAAAAAATATCACACTGTTTTTTTTAATGCAGATTAATCACACAGTTTATTTTGAACGCTCCTCTATGGAAAGTGTGATGTTGACCTGAAAGGCGGCGCAGGTTATTAGGTCAGTGATCAGGTCTGTCTGTCGCGTATGAGATCAAACTAAGGTAGTTTGCAGATATTGCAGCAATGAACTCTCTTTCCACAGAAAAACAAGTTTAAAAATCGTAAAGCAAAACACGTGTTTGATTCAGCGGCAGCAACGACGCTACTCGTACCAACAACAAGCCGAGTACGACAAACAGCACCAATGTTGTCAACAAAACTACCAGCGATAGAAAAATGTCAATAATATAACTTTTTGATTATACATTTTTTGAAGAATAATTAACTGTGATTAATCGTGATTCATCAAAATTCTAAAATGTGATTAATCTGATTTTAAAAATGAATCGTCTACTTTAAACATAATAAGTGCTGTCTTCTTTACATCCTCTCACAGACAAACCAAACGATCAAATCACCGGCCAAACTTGGCTGGCGAATGCCTTGAGCAGCTAAGCACCCATGCCTCTAATGCCCCACTGTGGGATCTGGTATTACCCCTGATCTCCCACCCAAGTACTAACCAGGCCCATCCTGCTTAGCTTCTGAAATTACACACGATCAGACACTGACATTCAGTTATAAACACTATTCGGCAATAAATCTCTAATGAGTCATGAAATTAAGCCTGCTAATTGTATCGTCTCTGACTTCGTTTTCAAAAATGGCACAAAAAGAAAACTAAATCACTCCACGTTCACCAACTCCCAATGGGCACATCTTGAGCACATTTTAATGAGCACTTCCAGACTTAAAAAATCTTTCTTTATATCTTTAACTGACTGCTTCATATACTTCCATTTTATACGAGCTTTACCACTACCCCACCACCGCCGTGACCCCCTCCGAGCTCGCCTTCACTTCCTCTAACCCTCCTTCCTCCACCCCTTCCACCAACATCTCCCTTTTCAACGGGAGCGGTTTGCCAGGGTCAGAAAGCAATTTAAAACCTCTATTAATGAGCGTCGGCGAGAGAAGGATGAGGTAGCGGAGGGGTGGGAAGGGTGGACGGAGGGGGTAAGAGGGACGACGGGTTAGGTCGGGTGGGCGAGTCTGGGGTGTCAACCATCAAAGCGGGCCAGGAGAAAGGAAGAGGGCCAGGTGCTCGGTTGTGGGAATGCCGGCGTGTCCGTTGGGTCCTGCGTGGCGTTCGGGGAGATGGAGGGAGGGTAAAGAGGAGGGGGGAGGAGCGGTGGTAATTAGCCAGGCCTGGATGGACGGACGGACGGATGGCGAGAGGGAGGGATAGAGTGAGCGGGCCCCGGCGTACAGCTCCTCGGAGACTCCCCGCTTACTGCTTTGCACTTCTAGCAGGAGAGCCGCGGGTCACAAAGAAGGAAGGGTGGGCGAAGGGCGGGAAGGAGGGGGGTGACTATGGCATCCTTTATCAGGGCGCACAAAGACGCCGCGTCGTATCAAAGAGAAAGAGGGGGAAAGAAAGAAAAGAGGGGAAGGACGGCAACGAGAGACGACAAGAAAGAGGGGGAAAGAGAGGGTCGGACATGGGGTTACGGTCAGAAATGGACCCGTCTCTGTCCCCCGGGATGGGCCACAGAGGGACAGTTTGGACAGTCGGGGGAAAAAAAGCGAAAAGTGTGTTTGAATTTGTGTTTCGACTTTGACAAACTTTATTGTCGTAGGAGAAAACTGCGCAAAGATGTTATGATGATTAAAAGGACATAGGGCTATATGTTACATAAGGGTGAGTTGTTGTAAGGAGTATTATCTCTGACATAAGGGTGAGTCGTTGTACATTTGTAGGGAGTATTATCTCTGACATAAGGTTGAGCCGTTGTACATTTGTAGGGAGTATTATCTCTGACATAAGGGTGAGTTGCTGTACAGTTGTAGGGAGTATTATAGTATGAATGTAATCCTGTATCTCACTGTTTGAGCAGAGCTGTAGTAACATGAAATAATATTTACTAATATGGAAGAAGGGGAAAAAAACACGGATAAATGTCCAAAAATGTTTACTTTATGTTTTTATCAAATAATAATGATGTACATAAATTCATAAATAAAATTAAAAGCATAGAATTGTATATGAATTTTATGTTATGCAGTTGTAGGGAGTATTATCTGCTATATAAGGACGAGTTGTACATTTGTAGGGAGTATTATCTGTTACATAAGGGTGAGTATAGGTTGTGAGACTCACCACAGCGCTAAACACTATGTATTTTGGTGCAAATAAAATTGTTTCAAAATCTTGTGATTTGTAGAATTGCTCACTATTCTTTCTTTAGTTTCTTTCTTTTATATTTCGAACTATGTCACAGCAGAACCAACACAAAAAAGTACAAACATTACTGCATTTTGTACGATTTGAGTCCAAAAGACTGATGCTCAAAATGGAGTAGGAAGAAGTAAGAGAAAAGGGTTCATCACTGCTCATTATTATCCATACACAGGATTTTTATGTGTGAAACCTCCACCCGGATGCACCTCCACCCACACGTCTCTTACCATGTTCTTTAGCTCACCGCACCACCGCAGATCTGACTGATAACACCTCCACAGGACACTCAACTGGCAACAAGAACAGACACCCAAATCCTCCATTTTATAGCCTGGCCTAAACCACTGAGCCCCAGAGACAGGTGTATTTATCTTTAGGAAAATTACTCCAGAATTTATTATTGCATTTTTTACAATTATGTACATTTGTATTTTAATATTTCACAGTGTTGTTTTAGCATTAGTAATTCTGTATAATATAATTTCATGTACGGTTATTTAATTTAAAACATTTCCTCAGCTGAACCCCCCTTTCTTAATGAGCACTTGGTACAGTCCAATTCAGGGCAGTGCTTTAAAACCGAATCCACCAATCACATCGCGGGAAAGGAAAAGAGGAGGGAAACAGGAAAACCAACATGGGGAATTCAAGTGGATTACATGTATTTACAGGGTTGGACTATTTATTTTACTAAAAGACACACGTTTTCCCAATTTGGGGTTTTCATTTAGGTTTTAAAATGTTACTTATGGTTGGAAATGGTGACATTACATTAGGGAATTTCATAAGCAAAACTCCTCTAATGAACATAGAAATTATTATCTGACAAATACAAATATTAGAAAACATCTTTATTTTGTTGAACTCGCCACTTCCTGTATTTTTTAAACTTTTTTTTCAACTTTTCTTCGCAATTTTCGTCCAGATTGGAGTAAAACTATACCTTATATTAACAGGTTTTATCCCCCCAAATCAAATAAAAATGAGAATCATACAAATCTGACATCTGCACTTTCATAATGATTAAATGCGGCTGTAATAACGATGTGCACATGAAGGTAAACACCTGATAAGAGGCTGTGCTTCACTGCTCGCTCTCACTTTAATTTAAAATGTAATTACACTTGTTATCAGATGTGGCCTTAATTCACTGTAATGTTATTAAAGCACTTTAAAGATTGTGCATTTAATTCCAAATACATTTCTAAAACTTCCCTAATTTTAAATGAACTATGTGTTGTTTCTGCTCCACTCTGTTCACAGGGAAATTAAACAAATAAGTTTAAAACATATTGTATAATGTGTTATGCTGTTTTTAGCTGTCAACATGTATAATGGGCTTGGTTATTGTTAGGAAAAGGGGTTGGACTTGTCTTTAGCGTAAAACAATGTCAACTTTTGTAATGTTACATAGGGTTGGGCGGTAATACGGTATATCGAGGTATCAAAAAGTAGCAACGGTATCAGTTTCATTACAGTCATTGCAAAAATCTGCAGCGCATAAGGACCTAGTATAATATTAGGAGTATTTTGGCTTCAGGCGAATAACAGGGGAGAGACGCAAATGTTACTGGAGCTACGACCCTGCGTCAGGCCAGAGATCCCACCACAGTCACTTCAGACACGGGGAACAGCGCCGACTTCCTCCCCTCCGCTCTCTCTCCTCTTCAAACATTGTTACGCTCGGAGATTTCCATCCACACGCAGCGAGGAAGAAGAAAAAAACCTGACTGACGCTTCGTGTGTGATGTTGAGCTGAAAAGTTTGTGATGGAGATGTTTTATTGAAGCCGAGAGTCGAGAGGGGACGAGGCGCTGAAGAGGAGAAAGTTCCCGCTCGAGGGCGAAGTCAGACTTTCACGGAGGAGACGGGAACTTCTCCGAGTGCCGAGAGCGCGGGTCTGTCAGATACAACATGCTGCAGTGGGAAATATCACACGCCCTGGACTGTCGCCTTTTACTTTTTACTCCAGAATCTGCCTCTTCTGCGCTTTTCTTGTCTTGGCGTGTCCCAGATCATTAAATGGAGGGAGATACGCGCTGGTGAAGTTTGGTTTGATCAGAACTTGTGCCTCATCTTCAAATATAAAGCTGCTATTCTGTTTCTGAATGGTTTAGGTGCAGCTACAAAATAATTCTTAACCAGTCACAGTAATACCATATACCCTGGTAAACTGCTGAGAAGGTTTAACGGTATCAAAATTTGGATACCGCCCAACCCTAATGTTACATAGAAAACAACAGGAAACAGAGGACTTTGGCAGGGCATGGTCACCTTTTTTGGAGCCTGTGTTTGGACGTCTACAGCCAGAGCCCTTTGGAATATTCTGAACTATTCCACGATGTTTCATAGGTTAAGAATACCTTAAAACCATGCCTTTTACAGTGTGTAAGGGGTTGCCTCTTCTTAGATCTGACCTGTACCTTGTACCTTGAGAGATTGACATTTGACTCATACTTCCACAATGTTCAATGCAGCACTCAGCAAGTTCAGACCCATCTCCAGACTTATTTAGACCTAGTTTCATGGACAGGAGCGATACCTGCTGTAGCTGGAGGTATGAACTTTTTGCACGAACCCACAGAGACACATGGAGAACAAGCAAACTCCACATTACCACTTAAATAATCGACTAACAGAACCTAGAACTTTCCTGCTTTGAGGCATAGAGATAGCGACCACCTGCATAAGTCCAGGTAAAAGAAACTTAAAACTATACCTCAGAACATTATTCATGGAGATAGATACTAAAGATTGCAGCTAAAGGAAAATGTCCGTGGACACAAGCAGGAAGAGGCCCTCCTCCGGGGTAAATAAGAGGCAGATTTGTAGAAATGCAAGCCTATTCGCAGTACACTGCAAAAAAGGCCTATCAAAAATAAGAAAAAAACACAAATTTTTAGGTAAAAATGCCCTATTTTAAGTGAAATTATCTGTCAGTGCAGTAAGAAATTTTCACTTACCAAGTTTTCTTAAAACAAGATGAAATACGAATCTTGTTCTAAGCAGAAAACACTAGTTTCAAGTATTTATGGCAAAATTTTTCACCTTATTGGTTTGAGAAGGAAGTTAAAGAGGCTTAACCTGGACTGATTTAATATAAAACGTCCTTAGAATAAGTTGTAATATCTAGATAAGATAAATCAGGATAGAATATCTTGAAACAAGTAAAAAAAAAACTCATCTTATGAAGTAAAAATATCTTAAAATTGATCTTTTAAGGTGAATCTGCTTAATTCAAGTCAGTTTAACTATACTAGAAAATCTTTTTATGCGGGGTAAGGACACGTTCTTCAATGCAATAAACCAATCAAAATGAAACAAACCATGCTTTCGGTTTAACTTTGGAGTATAATACGTTTAGTTTCCAACTGTAGTAACCACGAATAATATCATTTTGAGCAAGTGTTCTTCACATATTTCTGAAAACGTACAAATTGTAATTCCCCAGTCGAGCTCAAAACCCCAACCAAGAACACAAACAAAAGCCACAGACCTTTCAGACCCGTCCATTTAAATCACCCAACAAGATGTCTCATGTCACTCTGCTCCGGCCCTGCCCCCGGGGACCTGCCCCAATAAGTCACCGGATACAGCCCCGCGATGGCCGACCCCCGCGCACATACAAGCCCCACGCTATCTGCCCCATCTTAAGAGTCCTGGCCTCCCGTCGAGCGCCCAAAGTGGAGGTCGCCGGCGTTACTTTTACCTATTACCTCTGGGGCGGGGGGCCTGAATGGCGCTCATTGAGTCCCGGGCGGTGGGGCCAAATGAAGGGGCCACGGGGTCAGACGGGTCACATGATAAGGGAGTCTCGCCTACAGAGGCCCGAAGTGAAAAGTCCTCATAAGTGCACTGTGTAACTTATCGGTTTTTGAGGGTTCGATCACCTGTTTGTACGACGAATTTCTCTGATCTGAACACGATTTTAAAGCTTCTATCAGGTTATTCATCTTGTTTTCAGATTTATTATCTTCTTACTGCTTCATTCTACTCCAGAAGTTGTTTATTTTAAGAGAACTTGTCAAGTAAAATGATCTGTCCACGCAGCAAGATAATTTCACTACTTTTAAGTCATTTTCTGATAGATTTAATGTTCATTTCTTCAGATTTTTTGCATGTTCTTATATTTGATGTCTTCTGTATTTAAGTAAAATTGAGAAACTGGTAAGAAAAAAGGAAAAATGCTGTGTAGACAGATAATTTCACTAGTTTTAAGTCATTTTGTGATAGATTTAATGTTCATTTCTTCAGCTTTTTTGCACTTTCTTATATTTGATGTCTTCTGTATTTATGTAAAATGTAGAAACTAGTGAAAAAAGGGGAAAAAAAACATCAAAAAAATAAATTAAATAATAAATCAAATGATCTTGCTGCATGGACAGATAATTTCACTACTTTTACGTCATTTTCTGATAGATTTAAGTGTTTATATCTTAAATTTAGGCTTTTCTGCAGCGTGTCTCCATGGAAATATTACCATTTTGCCTTGAACAATCCACAGTATGGAAATAAACTTGGTCATCACAATGGAGACAGGTTAATGGTCAGATTTATGGAGAAGCGAGCCTGCAAATGATAAAATGTCATGTTTTATAAGGTATTTTTGAGCTATAAGACACCTGCAATTGAACAAATGGTTTTTGTGTTTTGAAATTCTAACTTGGTTTGGTTTGGATAGAAGTTCTGGTAAATATGTGTTATAGTTTCATATCATCAAAGGTGCATTGTGTACCTTTTTGGTTGGAGGTTCATCACCTGTTTTTCTATAGAAATGTCACTGCTCTGCTTCGAATGTTCCGCAGTGTAACATTAAACAGCTCTACTTTACATTTATTCAACTACAGGTGGTTTTATAGCTCAAAAACACCTAGAAAAACAGGTATTCTGACTGTGAACGGGGTCGCTTCTCCACAGATCTGACCTGTAACTTGCTTTGGTCTCTGTGAAGAAAGAATGCCATAGAGTGAAACATTTCAGACAAAGCAATAACATCTCCAACCACCAGAAAAGTTACACAATGCACCGTTAAGGGGAAAAAAATTTAAAAGAAAAGTACAAAAATACTAGTGTTGAGTTCTAAATTGGAAGACCGTCATAGTAAAATACCAAAATCCAAAATTAACGAACAATTTATGCACAAGGAAGGGATTTTTCTGATGGTTTAAACTTAACAAAATAAAGGAGTTGACATCAAATCCTTAACAATTCTCTTTTAAATAAGTTTTTGCCCATTTTTCACATTATGTTCACTAGGTAACAGTTATAGAATTACCTCTATATCGCCCATATCTGCTGCCCATAGACAAACAGTATAATTAGCAGATGTGGCGTTCGATGTTAATGCTCTTGTACGCTTAGTAATGTCATGTGGTAATAAAGGAAGGGCTCCACTGTGTTTTTAAACTCCATACACCTTCACTAGAATCATCTGGATCATTTCAACCCTGGAATTTTTCACCTTTACTGAACTAAAGGTAAAAAAAAGGAGCTGTTAACTTGAAAACTACCGACATCACAAGGTGGAACAGAGCGTGATGAGCACTGGAGATGAACACCTCCACAACTCCATTATGCCCTGACGAAGACCATCTTGCTGGTCCCTCCATGTAATAAAGGACTTTTAATGTATTCAGTCGGTGCCTTGGGTTTGTACCTTGCCACCGCTTACTTTTTTTTTTCAGTAAGGGCAATATTCTGTTAAGATTTTAAGTTTAACCCTCGTAGAGTTAGTGCTAGTGCTTCCCCTCAGTTTCATTTCTCTCCAGCGATTAGTCAGGAATCGGAAGAGACTCGGCTGTTTGAAAGAACCCCGGAAGTTGTAGCAAGCGCCTCTGGGTCCTTTTGTGGTGCAGCACAACAGTAAACAAAGCGGTCGAGATGGACGCAGACGAAGCCGTGCAGTTTGTGTCGGCAACGATTCCCGACATCGTGGATTTAAAGCCGGAACAAAGAGAATGTTTGGTGAATTTTATCAACGGGATTTGCTGTTGTGCCGCAATTACTTGGACACCACTGAGCGTTCCGGCGCATTACAGACGTCCCGACCAAACAGCAGCAATCGGTTAAATAGAAAAAGTACCCGCCTGCATCGAGCGAACGAATCCTAATGCTGTGAGGTCAGACAGTTTCCACGAAGTGAAACCGGCTCATGAATCGGGCTATCGTAGAGCACCGGTATTGCTACTTTCGACTTTTCATGACCCATCTGACAGCTCCATGTTTAATTTTGATGAAGCAACAACATTCTACCATGTCTAAAATCTCAGAAGAGTCGTTTTTCCATAATAATGGGACCTTTAAGAAACTAAAAAAGACAAAAAAACTGAAGATCTGACCCTCGCTCTTTTTCGTTTCTCGGTCCAGCTCTTTCTCTTTTTCTCTCGCTCTGTTCCTCTTCCTTTCTTTGCAGTGCGGACACAAAATGCCATTTGTTGTGCGTCCGTCAGTAGCGCTGGGGATGGTGACGGGCCGAGCGCTGAAAGCTCCATTCACACAGGCCATCTCGCGCCGGGATGTTTTTGCAATCCAATATTTTCACACGCGGGCAGCTCCGGCGTTACCCGTGCAACCGTATACTCGACTGGGAGGAGGGCGGCGACGGAGGGGGGTCAGAGGAATCCTGTAATGTGGGTTTTTCGAGGTATTTCGGAGCTGTAAGAAACAAGCGCTTACACAGAGGCGAGGGAGGGTCAGGTCTGTGGAGAAGCGAGCCGGGTTATAGAAAGGACACGTGTTTTTCAGTGGAATAAAGGAATCCCAACTGAAAAAAAGATGTCCAGATACTGCAAATGCCTTAATTTTAGTCAAATGTGAGTCCGGTTTGTGGAGAAGCGAGCTCGGTTACACTAAGGACACGTTATCAGTGCAATAAAAGAATCCCAAATGAAAGAAATTCATAAATAAATGCCTTAATTTTAGTCAAATAAGCCGAATATGAGTCAAGTTGGTGGAGAAGCGAGCTCGGTTACACTAAGGACACGTTATCAGTGCAATAAAAGAATCCAAGAGTGCAAGAAAATGAAATAACTACATAAATAAATCCCTTAATTTTAGTCTGTTTTTTGGCTAAAAGGTTACAGGGTGGGAATTTAAAGCTACAGTGCGCAACTTTCTTTAAGTGGCACATCACCTCCATTCATGATTATATGGAAATAAAGTTAAAACCGTACTAAACACAAACATACATACGTTTTATGCCATGCTGTGTGTATCATGTAGGTCAACAGGACTCAAATGCAACACAAAGTATGACGTCAAATACAGTTGTTTTTGCCGTTACTACACTCTCGGAAAAAAAGAAAAAGGAAAAGAACTTGTGTAGGCGTAAAAAACAATCGAGCGAGCCTTCCCAGCAATCGTCATCCATCAACACCGGACTCAAAGAAAAAAATCAGAGCCGTGTTTGAAGTCTGAGGTGTCAAACGCACTCGGTAGTTTTTAGATGGAGTTCATTTGCAAAAACAGTGTTAATTTAAATTCCCCTAGTGTTAATTTAACTTCCCTTAGTGTTAATTTAACTTCCCTTAGTGTTAATTTGGCACCTCCCACCCACCAGTCCAAACTCCCGTGACAGAAGAACTAGTTTGAACCAGTTTTGTACATAATTTCATCTTAAATTAGCTCAAATAAAGTGTAAAAATAAAACTCCTCTGTGTGTTGTTCAGCTAAGTCCGGATAACCCTGTGTTATGTTAATGTTATGTTAAGTGTTATCACCGGGGTCGGGATGGTTGCATAAATAAAATTGTGAAAAGAGAGCGTAACATTGAGCATTTTTGCGCCATAATCTTCTGATCGCTGTGTTATTTTGCTTTTTTGTCATTTGCAAACACAATTTTCTGTATTTTGACTAAACAAATAACAATTTCTCTCTTCCCTTTACTGGTGATGGGGACCAGATTAATCAAAAATTGTGATAATCCTGATTTAGTCCTGGTTTAGACCTGACGTAGTCCTGGTTAATCTTCGTTTAGACCTGGATTTGATCAAACTGGTCAAAAATAGGGACATTTCTTGCATAAAACTGGGACAAATGACTGGTTTTGGATAAATCTACTGGGACAGGAGACACAGGGCTCAAAACTGGGACTGGGACTAATCCGTTAATATAACTCTTGATTTCAGGGTTACACAGAAACTATAGTCCAGTGTTACTTCATTAACACACAATTGGACTCATATAAACCCTGAGAAAACGTTAAAACTCCACTTTTTGCTCTGAATAAAACCTATGTCTAAGTATTTCGACGCTTCGCTGAAATGTACAAATTGCAGTTCCCTAAGCAGCGTAACCGACAGAGTTTGGAGATTGGAGGAGGAGGAAGAAGAGGAGAGGGGTAAAAGGGGTAAGAGATCTTGCTTGGTTTTATTCTTTTTCTTCCAGAGTTTGGTCTGATTCGACACGGGAAGCATTTGCAAGCGAGAGTTAACTCGGAACTGCAATGTTAAATGTGCCGTAACTTTTCGGTTGGGGTCCATTACCTGCTTTATTTTATACGGATATGTCATTGCTCTGCCTGGAATGTTCCACAGTGTGACATTAAACAGCTTTACATTACATTTATGCAATTATAGGTGGTTCAATAGCTCAAAAATACCTAGAAAAACAGATATTCTGACCATGAACGGGGTCGCCTCTCCACAGATCTGACCTGTAACTTGGTCTGGTTTGGTCTCCATGAAGACAGAAAGGTTTGATACTGTACAGTGAAATCTTTTGACCAACACTCCACCAGAAAAGTTACATAATGGACCTTCAACAAAAGCCAAAACTTGTTTAAATTGAACAATACACTGCAAAAAAGGATTTTCTAGCATAGTTAAACTGACTTGAATTAAGCAGATCGTAAAAGATCAATTTTAAGATTTTTTTACTAAGATGAGATTTTTTTTTACTTGTTTCAAGATATTCTATCCTGATTTATCTTATCTAGATATTACAACTTATTCTAAGCACTTTTTATATTAAATCAGTCCAGGTTAAACCTCTTTAACTTCCTTCTCAAACCAATAAGGTGAAAAATCTTGCCATAAATACTTGAAACTAGTGTTTTGTTTGCTTAGAACAAGATTCATATTTCGTCTTGTTTTAAGAAAACTTTCACTTACACTTTCACTTAAAATAGGGCATTTTAACCCCAAAATTGGTCTTTTTTTCTTATTTTTGATAGGCCTTTTTTTGCTGTGTAGTTATGATTAGGCCATAAAAAGCACTTTGTGTTGCATTTTTGTATAAAAAGTGCTCTATAAATAAAGTTTGAATGATTGATTGATTGATTGATAAAAATAAATTACAAAAAAATGACCATGATTTTGTTAAATGAAGCTTTAAACTGCCAGAAAAATGCCTTACTTTTCTGTAAATTGTCCCGGCATTTTGTATGGACTTTCATAACTTTTATGGCTCGCCTCTCCACAGATCTGACTTGTAACTTGTCACCTGAACACAGAAACGTCTAAAACCTGTCAAACCAAACCAATAACAAACATCACATCAATCCATTAAAAGACTCTCCTGCTCTAACTGTACAAATTGTAGTTCCAAATTGTAGTTCCTGCGTAGTCGACGGATTTTGGAGTTTGGAGGAGGAGAAAGAGGAAAGGGGTAAAAGGGGTAAGAGGGTGGTTGGGTGGGGGGGAAGGGCAGGTCAGAGGAATCCTGGTGTCGCCCTGCGCGCTAATGGGCCATCTTGAAATGCTTTAGCGAGGACCTCTTCTCTGCACAATCACACACACACACACATATCGGGTCTTCTCCGGCGCATTCCTCCACCGTCATCGCTTCACGTCCTCTCCTCGTCCAGGTTAACGAGAGCGGATCCACTTTCCCTCGTCGGACTCTCTATCTCCTGGTTCGGTAACAGCTATGAAATCACATTATACAGCGACGATGAAACGTGACCCGCACTGGACGCGCTCTAATCACAAGAGATACACCGCACATTTCTCTGATCCGGCCAGGATTTTAAAACTTCTATCAGGTTATTCGTCCTGTTTTCAGATTTGTTATCGACTCACTAGTTCTGGGACGGCTTAATTTCGAGTCTAGGGGTCGTTTATTTTCAGAGAAATTGTCCTGTAAAACTATCAGACAGATCATTTCACTACTTTTACGTCATTTTCTGATGGATTTAAGTGTTTATATCTTAAAGATTTTTTGCAGTATACATGGATTTAGTTAAAGCTGCACTGCGTAACTTATTTAGTCTGTTTGTCTCCATGGAGATGTTCTTGTTTTGCCCAGAATGTTCCACAGTACGGTATTAAACCCATTTATCTCCAGGTAGCACCACCAGACCAACTTACAGGTCAGACGGGTAGAGATAGATGATTAAAGTTGCACTGCGTAGCTTTTCTGGTGGGTGGTACGCTGTCTGTTTGTTTCCGTGGAGATGTTACGGCTTTACCCAGAATGTTCCACATACTGTATGGCGTTAAACTGATCTACAGTATCTCCATGGAGACAAGAAGGTAGCGCCTCCAGGTCAAGTGAAAGATAGTTAAAGGTTTGCTGCGTAACTTTTCTGGTGGCAGGTTTGCCGTCTGCTTGTTTCCACGGAGATGATATTGCTTTCCTTGTAATATTCCACAGTATGGCTTTAAATGTGTCTATCTCCACTGAGACAAACAGGCCAGATCTGAGTAGAGATTGATATTTAAAGAGGAACCACGTGACTTTTCAGGAGGAGGATGCGGTTCCTGTTTGTTTCCATGGTGATGTATGGCTCTGCCCAGAATGTTCCACATATTGTATGGCATTAAACTGATCTATCTCCATGGAGACAAGAAGGTAGTGCCTCCAGGTCAAGTGACAGCGGAGGGTAGAGAGTGAAAGATAGTTAAAGGTTTGTTGCGTAACTTTGTTTCCATGGATTTTGTTGGAATTGTTTCTCTGGAATATTCCACAGTATGACTTTAAACATGTCTATCTCCATGGACACAAACAGGTCAGATCTGAGTAGAGATAAATACAGTAGTTAAAGACGAACCATGTAACTTTTTGGCAGGAGGGTTTGCCACCTGTTTGTTTCCACGGCGATGTTATTTCAGTGTCTGGGATATTCCACAGTATGGCTTTAAACCTGGCTATCTCCATGGAGACAAACAGGTCAGATCTGAGTAGAGATAAACACTTAAAGATGAATCGCATAACTTTCCAGAAGGAGGTGCACTACCTGCCTGTTTCCATGGAGATGGTATTGCTATGTCTGTGATATTCCACAATATGGCTTTTAACCTTTGTCTGTCTCCATGGAAACAAGCAGGTAGCATCTCCAGGCCAAGTTCCAGGTCACATTTTGGTAGAGATATAGTTAGATACATAGATACATAGATAGACATGTTTAATGCCATACTGCGGAACATTCCAGGCAAAGCAATAACATCACTAGAAAAGTTAATATACGGCAAACAGTAAAATATCTGAAATAAAATTGTCGAAAATGGGACTTCACCACATTGTTTGGCGTGATTATTTGATTATTTGAGTGATTATTTATTTTTAGCATGTGAAAAGTTAAACATTTCCGAGTTAAAACCTCAACAAAACGCTCAAAAAGTTTGAAGTTGATATTAGTGAACCAGGATTAAACCAGATCGTCACTGTTTCAACCTCAGTATTTGTAAATCCTACGCTGAGCCCTGGTTTGTATAATTATTTGCAAACGCCGGCGTCTCTCCTTTCGCTCATCTTAATCTTTGACCCTGTGCAGTCACACTATCCCCCCTCAAACCCATGTGCGGCCCATCCTCCTACAGGCCCACGGCAACATTATATCTTCACCCCGGAGAACGTGAAACCAGCAGAACGGACTGTCCACGGGAACGTATGCAAATGTGAGACGAGTTAAAGTGTCCATGACAGTTCGCTTAATTATATTTAAGGTTTAACTGAAGATCTTGCCTGGTTTTATTCTTTTTCTTCCAGAGTTTTGGTCTGGTTGGACACCGGAAGCATTCGCAAACTACTTCCTAACTGGTATCTAGCAACTGCAATGTTAAAAGTGCCGTGACTTTTCATTTGGGGGTCCATTATCTGCTTTTTTATATGGATGTGTCATTGCTCTGCCTGGAATGTTCCACAATATGACATTAAACAGCTTTACATTACATTTATTGAATTATAGGAGGTTTTACAGCTCAAAAATACCTAGAAAACCAGGTATTTGACTGTGAATGGGGTCGCCTCTCCACAGATCTGACCTGTAACCTGGTCTGGTTTGGTCTCCATGAAGACAGAAAGGTTTAATACCATACTGTGAAAGCATTTGACCAACCTTCAACCAGAAAAGTTACGCAATGGACCTTTATTGATTGATTGATTGATAAAAATAAATGACAATAAATGACCTTTATTTTGTTAAATGAAGCTTTAAACTGCAAGAAATAAAATGCCTTTCTTTTACGTAAATTGTCCCGGCATTTTGTATGGAATTTCATAACTTTTATAGCTCGCCTCTGCACAGATCTGACTTGCAACTTGTCACCTGATTACAGAGAAACGTCTAAAACCTGTCAAACCAAACCAACAACAAACATCACATCAATCCATTAAAATACTCTCCTGCTTTAACTGTACATTTTAATCGTATTTAACTTACTTATGTTGTTGTAAGACGACCTTGAGTGTCCAGAAAGAATGAATAAAATGTATTATTATTAGAGTCTCACGATACGATATTGTCACGGTATGAACGTCACGGTACGATATTTATTGCGATATCGTGGGAAAGCTCACGATATTACGATATTCTACATAATAACAAGACTGACATTATAAAATGCTTTGAGTCATTTGGTACAACATTTATTGTCCTTAGGGATGTAACGATATCCAAATCTCTCTGTACCATAAACATCTCACCATACGATATTTATTGCGATATTTTGACTGTGAATCTGCTACTTTTTCCTCTAAAAACGCCTTCACAAGACTTAATCCAAAGAATGAAGATGTCAGAAGTGCTTAGAACAGTTATTTCTTCATGTCGTCTGCACTGAAACGGAGCAAAGGATCATGGTCTATGCAGTTCCCTCTGTTTTTTTAGCTGTTTCTGCATCGGAACTGTTCATTTAAACAAAGAGGCTTGTGATTCGATATATTGCGATGGTCCACGATATTATTGTGAGACCTTTAACGATACGATATCACCATATTTTGTTTATCGTTACATCCCTAATTTTTATTATTACCACCACGGAAACAAGCAAACTGACAAACCCTGCGCGAGAAAAGCTTCCCAGTCCACCTTTAACACTCGCTCCAAGCCCTCACTCTGCCACAGCAGCAAACTCTACACGGACTTCGCCATGACCCGACCGCGAAACTATGTAAATTATTTTAATGGCCGCAATGAAGAAAGTGGATTTTCAAACTACTTCTATGAACGTCCCTTCACTTCGGCCACTTAGCTGCTCTTCAACCGGGCCCAGAAGACGTAGGATTTGTTTAGCATACAGAGTGCCTTGAGAGGGCCCCGGCTAATATATTTACCCAGCGCGGCGCATACACTACTTAATGAAATTACGGCGTATACTGGGGCTTTGTCTCGCGGGGGTCCGGTAATCAACGCGCCAACAGTTTTCACTCTCCGTTGGAATACATGGCAGCTGGTGACTCGGGGGTCTAATTGAGTTGGGGGGGGGGGGGGCGGAGGAGGAGGAGGGAGGGGACAGGTGAGGCGTGAGCGGAGGAGGGTTTGTGTTTTTAAAGAACCCATATTACACAAAATGGACGCTTGTGAGCTTTACTGCGCATTCACGTGCAATGGTAATTATCGTAAATACCAAAAAAAACGGCATCAAACGTGCACGCGAACACCCGCTCACGTCGTAATTTCCATTTACCGTATATTTCGGACTTTTTTTCAGGGTTTGGGTGGTCCTGCGACTTATATATTAAATTTTTCACACTGACAGTCCGTAGACCATCTATATGAATCCTATATATGATTCAAAAATGAAAAAAACAAATCGTTATCCATTTTTTCATTTTGGTTTTAGATAGTTTAGATAGTTTCGTTTTCTTATTTTTGGTTCTATATTGAAAAACGAATGAACGAATGATGCACGGATTCTTCTCTATCTATTATCTTTAAATCAGTATAGATGGGCAATTTCAGGGCTGAAATCATCCAAATGTTTCTAGTGAGGGTGTATGGAGTTTAAAAACACAGTGGAGCACATCCTGTATCACCACATGGGGCGACAGTAGGTCAGTTGGTAGAACATTGGTATTCCGCTTTAAAAAGACCATGTAAACACTTAATTCCTAATGAGAATAAGTCACAATTAAACTTAATTCTGAAGTAAGTGGGTGGTTTATTTTGATTTTAAAGCTTAATTTATTTATTCCTTCATCATATAAACGTTTATTCTTCCGGTCGTTCAGCGCGTGCTCGTTGTGTCGCCCTTCTGACGCAATTGTCCAGCTTCACCAGTCGTCTCTTTGGACTTTCATCCACGTCTCTTTGGATTTGTGAGCGGGATGTGGGAGTGGGTTGGGGTGTGGCAGCCTCAGACTCAGTTTGTCGTCTTCCTCCTTCTCCGACACTCTTCCCTTCTCCTCCTCAGCTCACAGACGTAAAGCGTGAGGAGAGAATTCTCCAGCTGCTGCTTCATTATCATCGGAACGACCGCGGAAAAAGTTTGGATCGTGTTTGTGTCCTCGACGTAACGACAAACCGAGATGACAGAAAAGCCAGGAGCAGCTGAAGTGTGGGTTTTCTTCCCAAAGACGTAAATACGTTTGTGTCGCTGTCCAATCAGAACCATTCCCCACCCCCAGACGCTGAACGGAATAAATAAATAAAGATGATTTAACGAGTTTTCCATGTAAACCTCAGTTCGGAATCATTATTTCCATGTGAACTCGAAGAAGAATATTTTAGTTCAGAACTATTTCATGTGGGTGTGGATGGGTGAGTGGTTGCTTGGTGTAAAAGCGCTTTGAGTGACTTGAAGGTGGAAAAGCGCTATAAAAAATGTGACTATTTACATGACATCACAAGGTGGAACAGAGTGTTTTCAGTTTGAGAGAAGAACTCAGTCTAAATATGCAGGATTTGTGTGTGTAAACATGTGTGAATGAAACAAAACACAACTCCAGGTATGTTTTCGATGAGGAAACAACATTACAACATAGAGTAGATCAGAAAATAGCCTAATCTGGGCCTTTTAAAGTCCACTACAACTAAACTTTGAACTGGGACCACTCGATTTTCAGTATTACACCCTAAAACACCGAACTCTGCTCCCATGTCTTCCCAGCAACGCAACTCAAACATTCTGGGCTGTCTCGGGGGCACCTCTGTCTGGCGAGGTCACTGGATAATCGTCGCTCAATTACCGCGAATCTCCCCGTACTCCCTTCCTCCTCCTCCTCCTCTTCTTCCTCCTCTTCCACCCCCCTTCCAAAAACATGGGCGCATTTGTCAGAGCGGTGCCAAAACGACGCTCGTGACAGTGTAATCGCTAACCGTCCTCCTCCTCCTCTTCCTCGGCGAGCATGAAAGAGGTCTTTATCTGAGCCTCCCAAAGAACCTGATCTACAGCAGAATGGAGCGGGACTATAGCGGCGCTGGGGATGCCTCTAATCCAGACTAATTGGACAGTACCTCCTAGACCCATCTTTGAAACACACTGTAAAAAAGCAGAGAACTGCACTTAGACTTAGACAAACTGTATTGACCACAAGGTGAATTACTTGGATACAGCAGCTCACACATCACGATATATTATAATAACAAAGAGTAAAAAATATGTGTAATAAAGACAGCAAGATACACGTGAACCCAAGATGGCGTCGTGTTGTTTTCAGTGGTCTGTGCTCATTGGCGCATGGGCCCAATGATAATTTTCTATTACGCATTTACTTCTTCAGTCCGGGCGAGTTTCTGCCACCCATGTGACGTCTGTAACATGGACGGCGTGGAGCGTTTGGACCAATCAGAGGGAGAGCTGCTGGAGCGGAGCTAGTACAGGCTTTTACAATAATAATAATAATAAATCAATTTTATGTAGCGCTTTTCTGGACACTCAAAGACGCTTTACAGAGCATTATTCAGACACTCCGTACTCGTGGCGGTAACTACTGCTGCACCGGGGCAGACTGATGGAAGTGAGACTGCCAACCAGCACCACTTTCATACTTGCAATGTGGGTGAAGTGTCGTGCCTAAGGACACAACAACAGTTTTTGTGACTGGCGCCCCCCTGTGGCACCTGGGGTTCCCTGTGGTCTCCCTTCCAAGTACTAACCAGGCCCGGTCCTGCTTAGCTTCTGAGATCTGACGCGATCAGGCTTTGACAAGCTGGTACAAAGCTGACTTTTAGGAGCTTTGAGGATATAAAAGTTTTTAAAAAAAAGTTTATGCTGTGAAAATAGAAAAGAATCCCTACAAAATCTGACTTTTGTGAAAGTTGTTGATGCCCTGTCAGACGAACACGGGCAGTCTGAATTCCCAAAAAATGGACAGCGCTCTATGGGCGAATTCTTTCTAAGTAACATGGACGGCGTACCTGCAGGACCTGGAGCGGCCACTACACTGAAGGGGAATGCCTTATCCAGTTTTTATTATAATTCCATGACATCAATAAGGCATAACTATATAAATATATAGGTACAAGTCAAAATAAAATTGAATATAAGTAATAAAAATGTTTATTCAGGACTGGACTTTAGGATACAAACATAGACAGTATAAAGAAGTGGACTAAAGGAGAGTGACGTCACCCACAGCGTTCATCTTCAGTCAAATGAAGCTCATCGAGGCTCCACTTACAGCGGAAAATCTGGAGCCAAGTTTCATATTCGGAATTCCGACTGCAAGTATTATCCACTTTCCACTTTATTTATATAGCACATCTCATAAACAAACAGTTTCCAAAGTGCTGCACAAATACAAAGCAAGAACAACAACAATAAAATAAAAAACAAACTCAGATTTAATCACACGCAGTAAAATCAACAAAATAAAACGACACGTAACAAACACAGAACGAATAGTGAGGCTGCTGAAAGCCTCCACGCCAAGTCAGATCTGTGGATTGTAATGATATTTATACTGTTGTAATTATATTGTTGTTTTTAAACTAACTGCGTAATTTAAATCCAATATAGATGAGTGCTAAAACGAAACAAAATGTATTGTATTTGCATTTATAATTCAACTTTTTTTTCATTTAATTCATTTTTAAAGCAACAAACTTTCTGGCACATTATATAATTGCTTAGAAAAAGAAAGTTGAAACTATACTTGGGAACATTCTTGGGAGGTCAGTGCCATAGTGTGTAAGATTTTAGCCAAAGGAACAACATTTAATGAATTAGACCATCCTCCAGGGCGAATAAGAGTCAGGTTTGTGGAGATGCAAGCCTGCGCTGAACAGAAACAAGCTTTTATATGAGCCTATGTTTCCAGAAATGAAGCTATTTCCTTTTGTACAGTGCAAAGTCCCAGTGTGAGGACGGCGGTTTGGAGGAGGACGGAGAAACGAGGAGGAGGAGGAGGGACCGATGAGGAGATGGGGCCAAAGCTTTGAACTGTCCGTCACATGAAAGGCCCCAGAAGACAAGATGAGACTGAAGGGACACACAGGATGTCCCAGAGCTGTGAATGAGACACAGACGGACAGAAAAACAGAGGAGGAGGGAGGGGAGAGGTGTCCGAAACTGTGAATAAGATGCAGGAGAGAAGAGGCGGAGGAAAGAGGAGGGGAGAGATAAAGCAATTTGTGTGTTAGGTCTGATCTGTGCAGGATGGGAATAGCAGCAGAGACTGTTTAAAAAAAAGCACGGTAAAGTGTCAGTGTAGCCTTATTTCAGCTTAAAACGTGCAAAATTAACATATCCAGCTAAAGATCATGAACGTAAAGCTCAAAATCTGGATCTGAAGTCACAAAGACACAAAACCTACAGCCTATTTCCACTAGTATTACTATTAACACTTGAAGAAACAGCAACAACGATACAACCAAACACCTCAAAATGATCTGTTTGGTTTTAGAGATGCATTAACTCAACTATTTTAGTTCCGATACTTATTTCTATCCTTTTTTAGAGATGCATTTATCTGGCTTTTTCAGTTCTGATACTGATTTCTACTTGACCAGTCCTGTTAAACTGTGCTGAGACCTTTGACTTAGCGCAAAGGCGACTGAAAAACACAGAGTAAATGCTGCAGCAAAACTTGAATTTCCCCCAGGATCAATAAAGTATCTATTTGTTTTAGAAATGCATCGATCCAACTTTTTCGGTTCCGATATTGATTTCTACACGACCACTCCTCCTGTTAAACTGTGCTGAGACTTTTGATTTAGCACAAAGGCGACTGAGAAACAGTGTAAATGCTGCAACAGAACTTGAATTTCCCTCGAAATCAATAAAGTTTTTTAAAAAATCAATTTGTTTTTAGAGATGCATCAATCTGGCTTTGTCAGTTCCGATGTGTAAAATCCCTCATTCGTCCAGGTAGAATCCGTGGCAAAAGAGAGAGTTCAATTTGTAAACTGGACAAGTGCTGCTTTTTTATTTTATTTAACCTTTATTTAACCAAGAAAGTCCCACTGAGATTACTAATCTCTTTTTCAGTGTAGTCCTGACATTGACACAGCACTTTCATACTAGGTAATGTTGGGGAAGTGTCTTGCCTAAGGACACAACAGCAGTTTTTTGCCACTGGCGCCCCCTGTGGCACCTGGAATTCCCAGTGATCTCCCATCCAAGCACTAACCAGGTTTGTCCCTGCTGAGCTTGCGAGATCTGACGGGATCAGGCTTTGACGAGCCGGTGTGGCCACTGCTTCTTCAGTTCTGAACTGCACAAACATATTAAACCAAATAAACTCTCGTCCAGTTGACAAATTGAAGTCTCTCCTTTGCCTTTCAGTTCCAATATTGATTTATACCCGACCAGTCCTCCTGTTGAACTGCACTGAGACCTTTGACCGAGACACAAAAGCGACTGAAAAATGCAGTGTAAAAGCTGCACCAAAACTCAAATTTCTAAATTTCTAAATAAAGAAAACCTCTCTTCAATACAATCACTTTCAGATACCTGATATCAACCAATACCAGAGCAGAGACTGAAAATTAAATTTATTTCCTTTCAACAAAAATAACATAAAACAGAGCTGACCCACATGTGTTACGTTACTGTAATTTATCTCTCCGCAGAACAACTTTGTGTAAATACAATTCTAACATTATGAGACTGTCTGGGCTGACGGCGAGCAGTAAATTGTCGTATTACGTTGATTTATCTGTCCAAACAGGATATCAGCTGGATCCATATCTTCAAGTCCAAGTCAGATCCCAAGTCCTAGTCCATTTTAACAAATCAAGTCCTAAAAATAGTGACTCAAGTCTGACTCCCACCTCTGCCCAAGTAGATAACTAGGCTCAGATTCAGCTAATTTTCAAGCATCGACACCGATATTCGACACCACTATCAAATCTATATTCCGCTTCTAAGATAGTTGCTCCTTTTGCACAGACCACTTTCTCCCAGCGCTCTGTGACACCAACGTTTGTATAAAAAACTACCCACAATTGTTCCTTTAATTCGCCCACATGATGAAAAAGAGGCCAATCTTTGTTGTAATTCCAAAGATTTCCGTGCTCGCTAAACGGGATGGATTGTGTCATTGTGCAAGAGAGCAAATGAAGAAATAAAAGGCTAGAAAGAAAGAGAGAGAGCAAGAGAGAGAGAATGACGAGAAGAAAAACTTAGCGGCTAATACCAAACAAATCAGGATTAGCAGCAGATAAGACCGGTCACAATGCCGTCCAATCCCCGGTGTCAGCGTGCAGCGAATCATGAGGCTAGCTGCTAAACGGGCTAATTAGCCTCTCCACACATTCCGCGGCGGTTTGCAAACAACACGCGCAAGCTAACAGCGGGAGGCGGTAATCAGGGAAGAGACAAGCGGTGACGAGGATGGGTAAATGCGACGCGAGGGAGTGAACGAAAACGCGCAAAGGCACACTGTTCGTCAGACGTTTTGGACTCCCCGTCGCATTCAGTGTTTTGGTTCTTTTTTCTTACTATTTTCTACACTTTAGAATTAACCAGACGTCCCTATTTCCTCGAGACAGTCCCAGTTTTGAGGCCTGTGTCCCCTGTCCCGGCAGATTTATCCAAAACCGGCGATTTGTCCCAGTTTTATACAAGAAATGTTCATATTTTTTCACCAATTTGATCCCTGCTGACAGTAAAACGAGGCATACCTTGTCATTAGTTTCGGTAAAATACAGAAAAGCTGCTTAAAAACGACCAAAACACAAAGAAAACGTGACTATACTGACTCACATCTTAGTCACGAATGGTCTCGGCAGAACAATTTTCCTTAATGACGCACTCGTTTCACAATTTTAAAACCAACCACCAAAAAACCAAGGATATCCCGGTTTTTATTGTGAAAATCTGGTCACCCTATTTTAGAAAGGACACATGAAAAAGCAAAAAGTGGGTAATTTAAGGCTTTGGTTATATATTTTTTATTTTATTTTATTTTTGAGCAGTTGTAGAAAACATATAGAAAAAGACCATTTGTAATGTATTCATAGCGTGGAGGCTTTAATATAAGTCCTTTGGGTTTTTTCGCCATTTTCCGCGCCTACTTTTTTATCTAGCGTGTTTATTTTATCATTGTATGTTATATACATGCAAAATAAATGAATAAATAAATGAATGAGAGAGGTCGAGTCCAAACTTTTGACTGTCGGTAGAAGATAAGTGAACAAAATGTAACCAAATGTAAGTTTTAAAAATAAAGGTTTTGAATTACGCGAGTTTAAGACAGATTTTTTGCCGAAACTGTGAATCAAAACTCAAAAAATCATTCAAAAAACAAAAAAGTCATATCTGTAAATGTCCAATATTACGCAAAAATGACGCTTGTGAGCTTTAAGTCATGTTATAATGCTGTTACCTCGTCAAAAACAGACCTGGAGTTGTGTTTTGTTTTGTTTCATTCACCCACGTTTGTTTACCTTTTATTATTAGTCCGTCAAAATGCTCAGTTCCACCTTGTGATGTCATGAAGCGGTAGTTTTCAAGTCAACACGTACCTTTAATCTTCTGTTTATGTTTTGTAGAGATGGGCAATTCTACACTGCACAACAACTTGTCCAAAATTTAAGATATAAACACTTAAATCTATCAGAAAATGACTTAAAAGTAGTGAAATGATCCGTCCATGCAGCGAGATCATTTTTCTTGACAACATATCTTCAAATAAACGACCTCTAGACTAGAATGAAGCAGTCTCAGAACTAATAAGTCGATAATAAACCTGAAAACAAGATGAATAACCTGATATAAGCTTTAAAATCTCTTTCCGGGTATGTTTTTTGACAAGGGAACAGCCTCATAACGTGACTTAAAGCTCAAAAGAGTCAATTTGTTGTAATATAGGACCTTAAATGTCATACTCTGGAACAATCCAAAGCTTTTTAACATCTCCATGGACACAAGTATCAGCCCTTCCTTCAGAAAAAAATGCCCTTAAAACATTTCAGTCCATTTGCAGTTTTTGTCCCCTCTCTTACACGAGCGCATACCATTACCCCATTTCGGCCGGTCTATTTTTAACCCGCTGCCCGTAAGTCAAATCTGCGAGCGAGGACAGAAAACGCGCTACGCCTGCTTACACAGAAAACATTGGGGTATATCTTGAACTGTCCCAGAGCGGGGCAGGACCGTTTGGGAGATGGGAATATTCGACAGGCATGCGAGGGGTGAGGTCATGGAGGGTAGATAGGTGGCGATGTGGGGTCGGGGTATCGGTGGAGCGGGTGGGATTTTGAGCCATGTGCAAGAGCTTAATGCGATCGGTATTCATCTGTCAACTTAGAATGAGTCCAGACGGGCGACGAGGGGGAAAAGGCTGAACCAGGACGAAACCAGGACCGGGCCCAACGCAAACAGAGTCTATTATAAGGACGAAAAACCAGGAACATGACGCAAGTTAAAGAGGAAGTATTAAGCGAAATTGGAGCTTAATGGAGCTTTCTACAACGTAACAATAACCGAAATATCGTGATATCGTATCGTCAAAGGTCTCAGAATAATATCGTGGACCAT
The DNA here is from genome assembly GCA_030686955.1 of Odontamblyopus rebecca. Classification (NCBI taxonomy): domain Eukaryota; kingdom Metazoa; phylum Chordata; class Actinopteri; order Gobiiformes; family Gobiidae; genus Odontamblyopus; species Odontamblyopus rebecca. Next base: position 8,548,917 of record CM060654.1, read on the forward strand.
CACAATATATCGAATCACAAGTCTCTTTGCTAAAAGAAATAGTTCTGATGCAGAAATAGCTAAAAAAAAACAGGGAACTACATAGACCATGATCCTTTGCTGCGTTTCAATGCAGACGACATGAAGAAATAACTGTTCTAAGCACTTTTACATCTTCATTCTTTGGATTAAGTCTTGTGAAGTCATTTTTAGAGGAAAAAGTCACATATTCACCCACGAAATATTGCAATAAATCTGGTACAGTGAGATGTTTATGGTGAAAATATCGTACAGAGAGATTTGGATTTCCTCCCATCCCTAATGACAATAAATGTACCAAATGACTGGTCAAAGCATTTTATAATGTCCGTCTTGTTATTATGTAGAATATCGTAATATCGTGAGCTTTCCCACGATATCGCAATAAATATCGTATCGTGAGGTTCATACCATGACAATATCATATCGTGAGACTTGGTTATTGTTACAGCTCTAGTAAATAATTTTTTTTCTTGAGTTTTCCAACTATCTTAAAACTTTTTTTGGATCGTTTTTACTCATGTGTGCGGTTGTGTCACCATGGTAACTGCTGTTACATTCTGCCATAGACAAATGCTCGCCCAAGGACCGTCAGCCAACAGTTTTTCACAGCTTCAGTTAGTCATGTTCATCTTTTTCTTGAAAATCAAACAGATAAACAGGTTCTTTGCGCATTGTGTCACCATGGTAACCGCTTAACACTGCGCAAATATCGTACCATGAGATATGAAAATATCGTACAGAGAGATTTGGATATTGTTCCATCCCTAATGACAATAAATGTATCAAACGACTGGTCAAAGCATTTTATAATATCAGTCTTATTATGTAGAATATCGTAATATCGTGAGCTGTCCCACGATATCGATATCGCAATAAATATCGTACTGTGAGGTTCATACCGTAAAAATATCATCTCATGAGACTTGGATACCGTTACACCCCTATTATAATGTCATTCCCTCATTAAAAACGTGCCTGAAGAGGGTTTAGATGTGATCCATGCACGTTTGAGTAATCTAGCGATCTTTCCCGAGCCCTATTCAACCTTTTTGTCCCTAAAAGGCAGGATACAAAACAATATTTATTCGTTTATTTATTGTTTATTTGATAGGGACAGATACAATAAACATAGATAATTGTGTCAAATGATCTGAAACTACACAATATATATATATATATAACACACGACAACTTCACAAACCTGATGCGATGTGCGGTAGTTTCATGAGTGTAATGGGAGTGCTCTGAAGGGGGAGTGACTTAGCGTGGAGAGCGATGGGAGGAGGTACTCAGAGCGGCAAAAATGAAAGTAAAAATGTATAAAAACATGTTGATACGTTGTTTTTTAGGAAAATATAGCACCCTAAAAATAAAAGGGAACATGGTGATTTAAATATGTGTATACAAGGACGTAAAGGCGCACCGTGTAACTTTTCTGGTGGACGTACGCCATCATGTATGCTTGTCGCCATGGAGATGTTATTGCTTTGTCTGGAAAGTTCCGCAGTATGGCACTCAACTTCTTTCTTTCTTCACTGAGACATGTTTAACGCACAAATCCTGCACATTTAGGTTTATTTTAGAGTTATTTTCGCAAGCAGAAAACACTCTGTTCCACTTTGTGATGTCACGTGGTGATACAGGAAGTGCTCCACTGTGTTTTTAAACTCCAAACACCTTCACTGGAATCATTTGGACCATTTCAGCTCAGGAATTGCTCATCTCTACTGAACAAAAAGGTAAAAAGGAGCTGATAACTTGAAAACTCCTGCTTCGTGACATCACAAGGTGGAACTGAGCGTTTGGAGCTAATTCTCAAACTCAAACATGTGTGAACGAAACCAAACACGACTCCAGGTCTGTTCTGGATGAGGAAACAACATTATAACATCACTTAAAGCTCACAAGAGTCAGTTTTGTGTAATACGATATCGGACCTTGGAATAAAAACGTCATATTTTACATTTCAGAGCTGCGGTAAAAATAATACAGTTATTAACAAGTTAGCTTTGGCAGGTGATCCAAACTGCTCCAAGATGCTGTGTTTATAGAAATATCAGATGCTAACAAGCTAACAGCTCCTCGTCCAAAAGCAATATATCAACTTTCCATTTGGCACCAGGTTCGCCATAATAAATTATTATTAGATCACGTACGAAAAAGCATCCACGTCAAAATCGCCGCGTATGACAATAAATACGTCAGATTGTTGAGACTTTGCGGTGACGTTAGGCCCGGGGGGGTGCTCTACGTGGACGTCTAATGGTGAAATGTTACGTAAGGGGTTGCCATGGCGACACAGTGCACATATTAGCGAATACTGACCAAAAAAAAAAGGGTTAAGATCATCTGAAAACTCAAGAAAAAGTATAAAATGGATTCAAGCAATGCATTTTCAGGAGTCCGGGCACGTTCTTGGTGAAATTTAGTGTCTAAGAGTTTGATTTTCAACAAAAAAGTGAGCGTGATTAACTGGAAAACGGTTAAATAATGGTTGTGACGCCAATTTTACGTGTGAGACTTGTTTAAAAGCAGAAATCAGATCAGTTTTTCTAGTTCCAGCTCCAGCCAAGTCCGTTTTTCTGGTCAGATTGTGTTTTAATAAAGCTTTATTAAAGTCTAACAAAGCCCCAGACAGAGCAGAGCCTACAGTTAGCATCACCCCCCGAGGGAAAGTCGGCGACGTCAGCTGAAAGTGAGAGAATCGCGGACTCAGCGTCGAATTTTTCTCATCTAAAATCTCAAAACATACGGACAATCGCGGACGGTTTTACGGCGGGCACACCTCAGCCCTCTTTACAGTGGATTTGATAGCGACGCGTATACTTTACTGTCCGCCATATTTCTCGGTAATTTGAAAACTTTTACGGGAAAGTCCATTCTTCACGAGTGGCGCTCACAGCAAACGGGAGATACGGTTACAGACGGCAATGTGTCTTTATTTGTATCGTATTATGTTAATGTAATGTGGACCACATGTTTGCCGAGCGGCTCTGGCTCCGTACGCACTAAGGTTCAAATCAAACCCCCCTTGAGCTTTGGATCGTTGAAAAAAAGCGATGTTGTGTTTGCTAAAACTGTCTCCTTAGGGGGTAAAGCTAACTGGAGGCACTGCCGTTACTCAAATTAGACTTTAAAGACATGTGTGTGTTGCCCCAGTGCAGATAAAGTGTATAATAAGCAGCTCTTGACACCAAAATACGTCCACTGTGTTCTGTTTGCATCGAAGAGTTTTACTGTCTGAGATTCAGGAGGTGCGTGTTAGCCTGCTAGTTGCTATTAGCTTTATCGTGGTTGTGAAAAGTGGGAAGGAAAGTGTATTTGTACAGCACAATTTGTACACAAAGTCACGCAAAGTGCTTTACGGAATAAGAAATGCATAAAAAAGTGCTTCAAACTCTGAATAATCTGTTAAAATGCTCTGAATACATAAAGTAAGTGAGGAATAACTGTTTAAAATGAACGACTGCAGTTCTGTTCGAGTTTTAAGAAAGTAAAAATCAAGTACTTTGCTTTAAATGAACTTTAATTTGAGTGTTGTTTTAACACAATTTCACCCAAGAGATGACTCACATCCACTCTCTCGGTAGAAGGAAGTTAGTGAGGAATAACTCTGGACTTTGACCCGTTTAAAATGAGCGACTGCAGTTCTGTTCATGTTTTAAGACAGTAAAAATCAAGTACTTTGCTTTAAATAAACTTGCCTTTAATTTGAGTGTTGTTTTAACACAATCCGAGCCAAGAGTTGACCCAAATACACTGTCTCAGTCGAGGGAAGTTAGTGGTTATCACCTGTTATCACCTGTTACTGTTGTTTTTATATTCTTAGACTTAGATTTAAACAAACTTTATTGATCCACAAGGGAAATTATCTGGACACAGGAGCTCAAACATCACAATATACAACTTAAAGGAACACACTGAAAACACATCAGAGCTCAATGTGAAAAAAATAAAATAATAAAATAATAATAAGACCTTTGTAGGCTGAAAATTTAAGATAAGTGACATCCTTTTGTTCCTAAGACATTGCCCATTATTTATATGACATTATATATATGATATCCAACGTATATAGATATATATATACTTTTTTCATTTTGAGATCGGATTTCATATCAGATTTTCAAAGCGTTTGTTAATTTTTGAGCAGTATATTATAACAATGAAGAGAAAAAATATAAACGGTCATAGTAAATTCTAAAAAAGTAGCATAAACAGCAAGAGACGTGTCAAATAAGGCGTAATTATATAAATGTAAATGTACACGTCAAAAATGCTAAATACAATCAATTAAATACTGTCCCACTTTAACTGTATGTTTTAATCGTATTTAATTCGTTTATGTTGTTGTAAGGCGACGTTGGGTGTCCAGAAAGGCGCCGAATAAATAAAATGTATTATTATTGTTCAAATAAAATAGGAAAATAAGTAATAAAATATCAAATCTGAGCCATATGATTGAGAGGACATAAGGGTGATTTGTTGTACAGTCGTAGGGAGTATTATCTGTTACATAAAGGTGAGTCCATGGGTAAGAATACATTTCACACGTCATCGATCTGGGCAACTGTGGCTAAAAAAGAAGCTAGGGGTGAAAAAGAAAAAAATATTTAACTGCTAGTTGAAATTTTGTGTAAGGTTCTGTTCAAAGTTCTCATTTCAGACGTGTCCATTAGAGACCGAAATACGCCAAACGAAGACACGCATCCGATTTCAGAGGAGTACGGAGCTAAACTACAGGGTTAGCGGTTTTTATGCAGAATCTTTCCAGGTTTACTTGTTTGTGGAGGACATTATGGTACTTAAAAAAGAAGTGCATCCTCTGTGATTTATTTTTGATGAGGAAACAGCACTTATAATGTCCGTGTCCGCAGTCACACGAGGCCTTATTGACTTTTGCAGTCGGCCGTTTTGGACAGACAGACACTCTGATATGGAAATCAAAGTCTATCTGATTCGCGTCGCCTCCAGCATCAGAGCCATTATCACACACGAATGCAAACAAGCTCCATGGAACCGCAACACGCTCGGGTTTCCAGCCACAACAGAGTGTGTGTGTGTGTATGTGTGTGTGTGTGCGTGGGTGTATGGGTGTGTGTGTGTGTGTGTGTGCGTGTGTGTGTGTGCGTGTGTGTGCGTGTGCGTGAGTGTGTGTGTATGTCTATGTGTGTATGTCTGTGTGTGTGTGTGTGTATGTCTGTGTATGTCTGTGTGTGTGTGTGTGTGTATGTCTGTGTATGTCTGTGTGTGTGTGTGTGTATGTGTGTGTCTGTGTGTGTGTGTGTGTGTGTGTGTGTGTATGTCTGTGTGTGTGTGTGTGTGTGTGTGTGTGTGTGTGTGTGTGTGTGTGTGTGTGTGTGTGTGTGTGTGTGTGTGTGTGTGTGTGTGTGTGTGTGTATGTGTGTGTCTGTGTGTGTGTGTGTGTGTGTGCGTGTGCGTGGGTGTATGGGTGTGTGTGTGTGCGTGCGTGTGTGTGTGTGTGTGTGTGGGACGTCAGTGCGGTGAAGATGTGGCCACAGAACCGGCAAAAGAGACGCAATTTAAACACTGTGCTGTCAATGTTTACATCATGAAGTTAACTGATAAAACAAGGGGGTAAATGAGACCGCTGTGTGCTGTATGTATCATTTATAAAGCATTTTTAAATCATCTGTGAATCAGGAAGTGCACTATTAGCATGCTAGTATTCTTCAGCGTTACCGCAAGAGCAAAACTGCTCTGTCCTCTAAGTGAATGTAAGAAAATAACTGGGGTAAGGTGACCTTTGTGTGCTGTATGCGTCATTATAAAGCGTTTTTTAATCATCTGTGAACCAAGAACTGCACTGTTAGCATGCTAGTAGTTGTTAGCATTACCACAATGGCAAAACTGCTCTGGCCTGTAAGTAAATAAGGAGAAAAGTGAGACTTTGTGTACTTTATGCATCATTAGACAGCGTTTTTAATCCAGGAAGTGCAGTGTTATTTATCATCTGCGAACCATAAAGTACACTGTTAGCATGCTAGTAGTCGTTAGCGTTACCGCAACGGCAAAATTGGTCTGGCCTGTAAGTTAATGTAAGAAAATAACTGGGGTAATGAGACCTTTGCGTGCTGTATGCGTCATTATAAGGCATTTTTTTAATCACTGCAAACCAGGAAGTGCAATGTTAGCATGCTAGTAGTTGGTGGCATTACCGAAATGGCAAAACTTTGCTCTGGTCTCTGAAAAACACTTTTAAAAATGAAGCGTTATAATACTGTACTTTAAGCGTCTTTGAGTGTCCAAAAAAGCGCTACACAGTATAAGTCTAATCACCTCTGCACGGATCCGACCTGTAACTCGGGCTGGTTGCGTCATCTTCTTGTCTCCATGGCGATAGATCGGTTGAATACGACAAGCTGGCGGCGAACCATGAAAAGCTACAAAGTGGATCTTTAATGTAACTGCAAACAAAATTACGATTTACAATGACGATTAGAACAGTTTTCATCCTGCAAGATTTGACTTTTCTTTCTGGCAGTGCTGATGTGAGTCGTACACAGGCTCTACTCACGCCTACGTCACAAACCAGGAAGACGTTCGGAAACATGGAATGAAAACTTGCGCTGTAGTTCCCGACAAACTGTTAAACTGTTTTCCGCAATAGTGTCACACGACCGAAGTCACGAATCCAGCGAATCAGGAAGTCACAAGTCACTGTGGCGTATGGTATGGTTCGCTTTTTATTTGTACAGGGACAGTGCACAACACATTGACCCTCGAAGACCTACGTTATCGTATACGATAATGAGGAATATGTTTTATATAACTGTGCATAACTTTCTAACCGTAAAAGATAGAAACTTACTTTTTTCCCCTCTGAAAGTGCAGACATAGAGGTTTCCGGACATTTCTGCAGCTTTATCCTATGTCACACTCACGCTGTGTGAGGACGTGCGCAAAACGAGTGTCCAATAGGAACTTTGTTTTCTTCCCAAATTTGCTTTCTGACCCAAACTTTGCCAAAGAGTGAAGTGAGTCAAGATGATCGACTCCTCTCGACTGTGTTTGCTTTTAGCGATTGAAAAAGCCGCTCTAAGTGCAGTTTTTTCTCAAATAAATCGCACATTACGCATCTTGGTGTACGTAATTGCGCATCCCTTTCTACTTTTATTTAAAGGTTTATTTCATTCAAAATGAACAAATACAAATGTAATAAACACATGGAAATGCAGAAGTGCTGTGGCTCTGGCCCTGGACCTGACAGGAGCTGTTTCCATGACTGACACCAATATAGTAATGGAGCGATTGCACTTTTTTTGTTTTTAGGGCAATAAGGATCTTTTTAATTTACTTGCAGACTTGATATTTTGCATTTTTGTAGCTAAGGCCCTAAATTAAGCATTTTTATGTCCAAAAAGTTTGCTGTGTGTTTTGTATAAAAGAGTGTGAATTTTATTTTCTGTTTTCTTTTTTCATCTCTATTTCTGGTCCTGTAGCTTTTATTACAGTCACATGACACAACTACAGCAGCAGATTGTGAAATAACAGGTTTCACTGAACAAAAGGAGGTAGAACACTTCATTATAGGGTAAAAGGGGCAGTTTTAAAAGCAAAATAAAAATTAAAAAAAAAGGAGAAATGTACTAAAATTTCCCTTAGGTCTTCAGGGGTTAATCAAGACAGAAGTCGTAGGAAAGATGCTAGTGCCAGGTTATATCGTGGATGCTAATTTACACCTGTGGTTCCTGAGCAGGTGGTGGAAATACTGAGAGAACAGATTCAGTCTATAAAGATAAATTGACCAAAAATATATAAAAACAGACATTACTTAGGGTTACAGTGGTCCAATAAGGACGGCAACTAGAGCTCCTAAGTCAGCGTATCACCGTTTTCAGGCGTCCACACTGCGCCGTACTCCAGATCGTTCCGTCTCCGGAGCCGTTTTCCATCGGATTAGTGTGGACGAACACTTCACCCGCGACCAAAACGACCCGAATCCGCACTAGTGTGGACGGGGCCCCGCGCGTTTTCTGTTTGCCGGTACGTTCACGCCGTCCAAACACGCCCTAGACGCCTCCATCTGGACGGCTTTGCATTTGAATTCAGGCGACTTAGACATGGACTTTACGTGAAAACCGGATGCGGATGGAAGAACTCAGCCTAAATATGCAGGATTTGCAAGTATGAATGGAACAAAACACAACTCCAGGTATGTTTGCGATGAGGAAACGACATTATAAACACAAAACTCCTCTAAACGTTTCTATCCTGAGAGAGGCTGCTAATCTGCGAACACGTTTGCCGGTGCAGTGCGTAGCGTATGACACGAGTTACAGCTGGATAACATAACAACGAGGCCGACGGTTTAGCCAGAGGTTCAGGCGACGTTCAGCGAGCTCCCTTTGTTGGTTTTAACGCGATACAGCCTGGCTTTTATTACCTCTGTCAAAACAGCTCCACGCGCCAACCTCACCATTAATAAGGGCCTTTTACACATGGATCAATAGAATAGGCTGCAATTAGTAGGCCTGGTGTGAGTGTATATGTTCTCTTTAGGGAGTGGAGAGGAATGAGGAGCCGACTGAAAACTGGAACGTTATCGCGGTCCGTTGACGTCTGCATTAGTGTTATCATGATAATAAAATGGAAAACCACGTCGATGCTAAGAAATAGACTCGATACTCAATGCCGATACCACAATGACAGTAAAAAACAGTCTTTATTTAGACGATATGATGTGATTTTTAACATTAAATCATGGTACTTTCTTTTGTATTACCATTATCTGTGTAATCCCTCCAGTCGTCAAGCTGGGTTCTGTAGTATTTTAGTCTGTGTGCTCTTATACTTGCTCTGGTACAGCTCAAAACGAATCAGGAAAGCTTCATTTCTGTCCTGTGAATGCGATTTTTTAGTATCGAGACCTGCCAGTGCACAATGTTTATAACATGAAAAGGCCTGTGCTTATTTTCCCCCACATGTTTGAGCAAAGTACAGCACAGATTCTTATACAAGCAGCTCCTGAGGTTAAACTAAGGAAGTTTTCAAACTGTTTTCAGGTTTTAAGACTCAGGTAAATCAGGTAAAATCAGGTAATGTGCTCCAAAAATTTGCATTATGTTAAATAAATTCCTAAAATACGTAACAAAGTACAAGTACAAACGTAAAAGTACCATACACCAGTAAAATCTGTAGTAATAATTAACCACAACTGCCACAGTATCCCTGGGGTAAACTGACAAAAACTTCCCTGACCTCCACCATTCACATACAAACCACTTTCATATTATACTTTGCAATGTTGGTGAAGTGTCTTGCCTAAGGACACAACGACAGAAGCTGGTCTGAGCAGGAATTGAGCTTTTAACCTTCAGGTAAGTGGATTATTCTAAAAATCTGTGACGTTTTTATCTCAGCACTTTTACTCTTTGTTATTGTTATTGTTTTTTTCTCTTGTATCTGTACTTTTACCCAGGTAACAAAACAAAAACTAGTAAAGTACTTCTTCCACTACTCCTATGGACAATGAATCATTGGTTTTACGCACGGGTGGCACAGTTGGTTCGCCCTGTGCGTAATAATTGCTGAGCTCTATTGTTGCGTTCACTCAAATAGGTCACACAGTCTACGTTACGTGGCGCATGTCCAGCTTTTATCAGTTTTACGCGGGGATCTTGGCACACTGGCACACCCCATGCGTAAAAGCCACAGCGTTATGATAAAACGGTCACACATTTGGCTTTATTTCCACGTTTCCACTCTTCCACTGCCCCTTCAAAGCTGACAAATACCCGCGCAGTAACATTTAGCGTCACCTGCGAGCTCCAGTAATGCGTCGCGCCACAACCTCTCCAAACGGGGTCTCTCTGGGAGGGAGGGAGGATGGAGGAGGAGGAGGGGGGGAATGCAGTGTTAATTGATCCAAATTGAAACCAAAGCGACGTGACGCGTATAGGCCCATGCGCGCAGAATCCCACCACGATAAAACAGTAGCGAAGTGTTAATTTTACAGGCACGGACCAACCACTGCAGCGCGGCCAAGATAGTGGAGTACAGTAGGCTTAAACTGGCAACGTGCGTGCCACATTTGGAGCAGGTTTTACGCGTGGGACTACAAGGGAAACTATTCGATTACGCATGGAAAGTATGATATAAAAATGGCCTTGTACGTAGCCTAAAGCGTGTTAATACGACTTTAAATCCCGTTTTACATTCAACATTATTATTAGTCGAGATTGAGTGTGTAATTGTACAAAATAAATAATGATTTCAATTCATAATTACGTTTTGTGTCGTCTTGATGTTGTCAGAAAACGTGATTTTAAAAGCTACTTGCAATTTTAATTACACTTACACATAAGCCTACGTATTATAATGGACAATAATGCACATATACATACTTAGATAATTAAATAAACAAGAGTAATTCATGTATGAAATTAATTATGAACTTGTAATATTATATGCAATATCTGTGTTGTATGTTGTGTTTTATTTTAATCTGGGTTTGCAATGTGTGTGTGTGTGTGTGTGTGTGTGTGTGGTGCTGCTTGTGAATACTGGGAATAACTTGTAAAAAAAAATAAAAATAAAAACATTGAAAGCCTCCTACAGTCAGTAACCCACAGGTCTGTACGCACGCCAAGCCAATATTTATACTGAAAAAACCTCGCACCGATGTAATGTATGCGTAATATTGTGTGGTGGTTTAAAAAAAAAAGAAAAAAAGAAAAAAAAAAAGGTGGCCCGGGGGCTTGACTCAGAACGCGTGAGACCAGCTGCTCCGTGCGTAAAAGTCTACTGCAGTCTTTTTTGGAGGAAACCCACTCCCACGCGTCTCACCCGGAGCCAATGGGCCTAAGCTATAGCGGTGTGTTTGGAACCTCCATGAATTTTCTCTCCTTTCGCTTTTTACGCAGCAACATGACGCACACGTGAGGACTGGAGTCAGAATATGCATGTGCTTGTAGGATAAGTTATGGGGCCAGTACTGCAAAGTATACGTAGGGAGTAAATATTTTTAAAAGTCAAGTTTTGGTTAAGAAATGTCAAAGGTATCGGGATGCACCTTGCGTCAAAACTATAAACAGTTTGTTGTTTTCAGTGACAGTGACCACAACTATTAAATCTTGAACGTAACATTAGCATTTTCATTTCACAGCTCATCCATATTTTATTTCCACATTTCTATATTCCTAACACACATTTTAAATAACAATATAACTGTGTAAATGTAACTTAACCCAAAAGAGCAAGTTAGAAAACCCAAACTTGAATTGAGCACACATACATTACGCACAGACTAATTATTTATATCGTACATTTGGACTAAAATACAAATAAAAATTGCAAATCTGTTGTCTGTTTATAATTCCACGGGTTGGTCGTGTCATGTTGGTTAAAGCACAAAAGCAGTAGCAGGAAAACAGCCACGGAAAACGCGATAGGTCTTGTTTCATTCAGAAGCATTCACTGCCCTTATTATTCCCTCGTTTCGCTTTTGTTTATACGATTTAGGCGCAATTTGGGTGCGTGGGGCGAGAGCGTGCGTCGTGAAGGGGTAAGGGCAGAAAGCCAGGGCTGCGAAAACATCACGGGTTAATTATTCAGAAGCATATAATTATCTCCAGACATGTGTTGGTACGTTTAAGTAGTATAATTTTGCATCGGGATTTAGGGAAAAAAGCGTTAAAAAAAAGCAAGAGTGGTCATTTTACGATCGTTTTTTTACGATGCGCAGATGATGTTGCTGTTTGAAATTGAAACCATAATTTGGCAATTTAGTAAAACCGTTTTCCGAGGCCTAACCTAGCCACAGGAATTAAAAGTTGTAACGATTTCAAAAATAGGAATACGATTTTAAAAATATGTAACGTGCAGTACGTGTGTTTTAATGCGTAAAAGTGGGTGTGCAAATTTGGAATAAAATTATAAACATATCAGTATGACAACAAATTGCAACAGGCCTCTACCAAACGCTCGCTTGTTTTGCTACTCTGCTCAAATGGACGACAACACACACACTCACACACACTCACACACACACACGCTCGTATATCGTGTGTGTGCGTGGAACTCTTGAAAATACCCCAAACATGTCCGAGCTTATTTCTACCGCTTCGCTCCAAACAAAAGCGTAAATCACTCTAACACTAACAAACACACGTCAAACAACAATAAACGACTCCACGTCTCGCAGCGAAGTCGCTATAACCCAAAACTGTATTCAGGAACTTTCCCGGTGACGCGAGCTCGCAGCCAGTCCAGTAATTTGAGGGCTAAAGAGCGACGCGTTATTGATTGGCATTCCCTGGAGGAGGAAACGCGCGGAGTAGGAGTCCCCAGCCAGCGCCGCACTGCGAACAAACTACCCGGAGAGAGCGCTTTCTTTTGGGGGCAAAGGAAAATCAGATTCTCGCGTCTTTCTAAACAGGCAACCTCTTTGGTGCGTAATTTACCGAGTGGCGGTGAGGCGAGGGAGCGACGTTAAACTGCAGTGCCACAGCGCCCACTATTTTAGAAGCTAGGAATGTTATCTGACAACACTTGGAGAGAGCCGCGTTGTGTGGGAAAGAAAAGTTAGCGATACGACAACTTTCTTTGCGACTTTTAAGACAACCGAGCCACCCCCGGTAACGAGAGGCGAAATTTTGGCGTCGCTAAAACAACGCTGAGAGTTCAAATTTGGGATGCGATTTTTTTTTTTTTTGCAAGCGAAGGGGAGCGAGCGGGAGCTGGCTGCATCACTCCAAGAAAGTTTGTGAACATACACCGGGAAGGAGCAACAGCAACGAGGGGAACGCATGCGAGTACCACACTGCACCAGAGCGCACGAAGCGAGCCAAAACTGGACACTCTTAGCGGTATGAAAAGTTATCAGGAGGCGGTGAAGAATGTCGCCTTTGCACGGTTTGGAGTGGACATGACAAATGACACGCTTGGACACATGTAAGACAGCGTATAGAGAGTTACGAGAAGCCGGTAGCGATAGAACCAGAAAGCGCGTAAAAAAAAAAAAAAAGTGGAAGCGGCGGGGACCTACTTTTGGCCAGTTTTCTCGCCCGCGCTTTGGACCTCATCGCGTCGCGTCTTGTCGTAGTAGTAGATTCCTCGCGCCGTTCCTCCGTGAGCCCAGAAGCTGCAGCAGCACTATCTTCATCTCACCCGCATTGTCAGTTCGGGACACCTTCGCACATGCGCACCACCGGGCCATTCAATTTGACACCCTCAGCCGGGGCCAAAAAACTTTCCAATGCATTCATCATCACCATCGCCACTTTTTTTTTTTTTTTTTGTCCTATCCTCTCCCCTTTAGATCACTTATCTCTTGCCCACCTCCTCCGCCTCCTCCACCGGCCTACCTTCGCGCCCTCCCTCCCCGCTCCTTCCCTCTCTACCTCCCCCAGCCGGCCAGCCAAGCGCCCCCCCACCACCGCCTCCTCCTCCACCTCCTCTTCCTCCTCTTCTTCCACCCCTTCTTCCCCGCTGGCTGGGTCCCGCCGGCAGCCTCTCCTCTCTCCGCTCCTCGCGTCGGAGTGGAGTCGCGTAGCCCCCTTTTTTAACCGCGACAACGTGGGTCCGAGCAGCGCGCGCACTGGCCGTGGTACGCGGACGCAGCGAGGTACGGTGCCACTCTTTCCTACCGTGAGCTTTTCCTCGTTCCCGCACGCGTACTGCTTGTGTTTTTACGCGTTTTAACATCCGCGCGGTGCAGCTATAACTTCAGAGTGAGTTTATTCGCAAAAACAGACGTGTCGCTTTTGAAATTGCACATTTTTTGTCGTAGATTTGGATGGATGTGATATTTTTATGCGGATTTTGCTCTTTGAAAACACTAGAAACGCTTCGAAAACTGCAACTGCACACCGTAACTCGCAGTCTTTATTTATTTCAGCTCTTAAATGGTTGTTTCTTAGCTCGCTACTTTTCCTGTGTAATTTCCAAACTACAATCAGGAACAATTTTAGCGAAAACCAAACCAAAAAAAAAAAAAAAAAAAAAAAGCAGGTGACTTTTCGCGTTGACCTTTCAAAAGCATTACGAGGCGTATTAAGAGGTCCATTATGTTTTGGATCACGGAGCACTTAGCACGAGCAGCCTTTGACGCATGCCCTCAGTGAATGATCCCCTGTTCTGGATTGGCACTATACGGGTGACTGGATGTGCCACGATAGGTTATTACGCGGGATTACGCCGAATTTCGCGCGTAAATGTTCACGTTTTTTGCCCTTATTTTGATCCACGTAAGACTGTTTCTTTATTTATGTACACTTACTAATTTGTAAACATTTTTTTCACGAAATTTAGTTTTGCTTTTCAGTCTCAAATCTCAAATAAAAATAAATGTGCGGGTTTTTTTTTTACTGTTTGTTTACCTTGCTATAACCGATTCCCTTTAAAATATTAGTTGCTCTTTTGTGTCACTAGCAGAGAATCACCTTTTTTATGTGTTCCAAGTGGATATCTTAAGATCTGTTTTTATTAATAATTCAATTTATTTTTATTTTCCTACTAATCCTGATTAATTGCTGCACATACGACCACAAAATACAACGTGGCACCACAACATTGCGTAAAAATCTGCTCGTTTGGCGCGTATAGCCTCGTTTGGAACACGCTGTCCTGCTTTGTCCCATGCGCGCACGGTCCATTTAGGTCCGGTGGTCACTCCGATGGACACTAGCGCTCGTGCCGTGTTTTGCAGGTGGTGTGACGGGCGGGAGTTGGTGGTGGGGCACCGCGGTGGACCTTCGGAGAGCGGGCGGAGGAGGAGGAAGAGGAGGAGGAGGAGGAGACGGTTCTGGGTAAGTGGGTGAGTATATGTCTGAATGAATGCACCTGTTTTTGTTTGCTTTTGGGCGCAGGGACGTGGCGAAATGGTTCCACGGGTGCACGCTGGAGGCATTTTACGCACGCAGTTATACACACCACGACAAATCACACGTATTATTATTATTATTATTATTATTATTATTATTATTATTATTATATTTTTGTTATTATTATTATTTAAAACATAACATTTTGTTTTAATAAATACAAAATGGCAAAGTAATTATACGTAAAAACTATCTTAAATATTGAAACAGCATTGAAGCTTATGAATCACATTTGGTCTAATCATGTGTTTATTTATAATTAATTTAATATTTGTTATTCTGTAATTATAACATATGATTGGGTTTTAATTGCATTTCATATTTTGGTTATTGAAGTTGTGTTGTTTTTGTATTATTCATTTATTAAAAATGTCACTGTAAATTTTCATTTTTACTGTGTCCATTTTTTTATTTTATTTTTTCATGGGTAAAAAATTCCGTCTTGTCTTTCCTTTCAATTTGCTTTCCTGTAATAATTTTATTCATTTCTGTGTGTTTTGGCAAAAGTGATCCCGCTGTTGCCTTGCGTCACACGGGAGCGTGAGTTTGCACAGTGCGCGCGTGTCAGCTGGGATTGGTTCACACACACACACACACACACACACACACACACACACACACACACACACACACACACACACACACACACACACACACACATACACACACACACACACAATATCTATAATAGCCTAACAAAACAATATTTGACTTATTGATTATTATTATTATTATTATTATTATTATTATTATTATTATTATTATTATTATGCATTGTTTTATATTAAAATAGTAACAGTATTTTAAGTATCGTTTCATTTTAATGGACACAATACAGACATGACACCGGACCGTCACGCACATTTACGCGTGATTAATATGTCCTTTTGGCGATGACGCAGCGTGCTGTTCCCCCCACGCGGGTTCACGCTCCCGCGCCGAGGCCTCCGGGGCACGCGGTATCGGCCTCCGGATGTTTTCCCACGAGCAGATGTGAACAGGGCCCTCGTGCGATCATTAGTCAATAATAATCATCAAAGGTCATTAGCATACATTAGCGGGAGTTAAGCGTGCGCGTAACGGTGCCATGGGGGGTCATTTTTGGCACCGGAATGGATAGCCGTTTTACGCGCGGCCTTCGGGTATTGTTAGACGGAGCCAACGCGTAAAAGTTGTGTTTTTCTTTGGACACAGATCAGTAAATGATAAAATAAGTTAACCATGTGTTGTTATTTTATTGCGTTTTTAAATCAGATGCCCTTCCAGTCACAATCAACCAGATTCCTGTGACTTCAGTGCGTAAAGGTGCTGAAGCGTAACGCACAGGGGGCACAGGGAGACAAGGGGGAGTGAAACTGTGCACCTTTCAGTAATTATGAATGTTTTACCCACTACACCACCGCTCCCCTCGTCAACACGTTCAGCCTTTCAGTGCTCACCTCTAAAATCAATATGCACAGGCCTCTATAATGCAACAATCGAGCATTTCATACATTCATTTGCCGTCTGCTTATTGTGCATTTTCCCTCGACTGTTTTCACATTATTGTATTGTACACTTGTTACCATGACGACGTAATTTCCTTTTTTTTTCTCTCCTTTCAATCAATAAAATGTGTCTGAGTAAAATGGTGCAGTGCCTCAAAGGTTGTGTCTCTCCCCGTGTCTGCGGCAGCTCAAGACAACCTATCAATAATCAATGTCCTTCTTCTATTGACACCGTCCCTTTACCCCCGGGGGGCGGCCGCGCGCTCCGATCGATGTGAAAATGAACTGAGACGTGCACGCGCAAAGGACGTGCACGCCGCCCCTTCGTTACGGACCGGGAGGGTGCGCACGACCGGTGTTTGGAGGTACAAATGTTCAGATTATGGCAATGCAAGCAAAAAGGGTCCCGAATGTCACTTTGTTTTGGTTATATGAGAGTGAAAGGCCTAAACTAGGACTAAACGAGGATTAGAAAGGAGCTAAACGGGACTAAACCAGGATAGGGAAAGGAAGTGAGAAATCATACGGTTTTATACGAAGAAAACTGTCGGACGCAACCGGGATTATGAGGAATTTGTCAGGAGAAAGAAGGTTAATAGGCCTTCTGTATCGAAAGTAGATTGGATTAGATGTTGTCATTGTTTGGTAAATTAGTGTTATGAAGGACTAAACCAATCAAGATCTAGAACTCAACCAGGATATGATCATATCTAGACTAAATCTGGTCTCAAGCGAACGAAAATAAAAATGTAAATCAGGAAGGAACTAAGCAATACTAAACCAGGCCTTGAACTACGTAACTACATAAACGGAACCTTCCTTTGCACAGACATATGCACAACTGGGACTAAACCAGGACTAAACTCGAAACTAAACCAGGACTAGACCAGAACCAAGCAAGTCCACGTTAATTGAACTGCGGTCTGGGTGCATTCACACTTACGCATTAGTCCACGTCATAAATGGGACTAAACCAGGACTAAATCTTGGACTAAAGCAGGACTAGAACAGGACCAAACCAAGTCTACACCAGGCACTAAACAAATGTGGACGTATTTTAGTAAACAGCATAAATAAACCCGGACTAAACCTGATGTAGAGCACAAAAACAGGCCTAACCCGGGACTAAATGAGGTCTGAAGTACATCTATAGCACAGTTAACCACCTTGCAACAAAAAAAAAAAGGATCTGTTTTGACGCGGAGCTGCTTAGTACGATGGAAAAATGAACCAGCACGTCGCTTCTTTCTCCAGCCAGGGAACAAGCCTTTCTGGAAGCGACTCCGTGACATATTTTAGAGCTGCAATTACCCTTGATTATACTAACAACTGAGCACTCCAGCTTTTATTTTTTCACTTTTTTCTCTCGCCTTCGTTTAAACGTCTCTCTTAAAATCGACTTTACGTAAATCCATATGTTTCTAGTGCTTTTTTTTTCCTCGTTTGGCCTGAGATTGTAGCCGGAGTCAAAGGAAGTCCTTTTGCGCTTTTGGGGAGGTGCTTTTTTGCGCAAAGGGAAGAGACAGATTATGGTATTAGAGCAAATAATGAATGTGCCAAACTGGTCATTAAAACGCGCTGGTTTGGACGCACGGAACAGGCTTTATTAGCAGCTTGTTCGTGTATTTAAAAAGTTATTCAATAGAGGTGGAAAAGGTTTTAAAAATATGGAATTCAACACTTTTTAACCTAAAAAATAAGCGTCCCATGAAATTTGGTGAGACACAAACACTGAAAATTCTAGTAGGCCCATATTTAGACTGAGAATGAAGTGTTTTTATCGTTGAAATTTTAAAATACAAAAGCTAAAATCCAAAGAGACGTACTTTATTTATTTTTTTCACCCATTGTTTTTATTGCCCATAGTAATTGGTTGGTGATTTGGTGAGAAAAGATGCATAAATAAGGCTTTAAACACATAAATACATATAAATAAAGATTTAGATTCGAATAAATCTAAAAGAGCACCTAAAATTCGCTCTCAAACACGCGCAAAATCACATTTTATCGAAAACAATGACATTCTTCTGTTGCATAAATATCGCAAAACAGAACGAACAATTTCAGATTTTCAGCATTTATATATTTGTTAGTAAATTTTCTCCATTTATAAGCCTTCTGTGACCAGAGTTCAACCTTTATTTAGTTCATAATTAATAATAGCTGAAAGGTTTACTGCTGAATTGTGAGCTGCAGTTCTAAAGTTCCCTGCTCGTTTTTTATTAGTAAATGTGATCCAATTTCCTGCCATCTGAATTATCCAACCGCACAACCGACCACGAAGAACCGAAGATACACACAGACATATCAAATTATTAATATACCCTTGTGAAACCTATAGAAATGTTGTAATGTCGTCTGAAATTCAACAATATCTCGATTAGACAAACGCGTAAAACATCTCCACATGGCACTGGTCCAAAACGCGGCATCGTCTTACGCATGAAAGCGCATTTAATATCCTTATTCCAAAAAACTGATAACATTTTTGGCGATATGGGTCTCATTTTAAGACAGATTTGGAAAACCCCCGCGCAGCGCAGAGTCATGTGGATGTCCCGTGGTGGTACGATGACTGAAACCCAACCTTTATCCCCCCCAGTCTCGCTGCAGAAGGAGCCGTAGCGGACCGTGCGCTCGCTCCGCGGATTAAGCGCAGATAAGATCGGGGGCGCACTGGAGACGTGAGTGAACCGCCGGAGATGAGACAGACAGAGGCAGAGCGCGCACAGGGCTGGACGGAGGACCGGAGCTGCGCCTTTTTACGCACGAACCCGGTCAACCCTGTGCCAAAGCGTAATCCGGACAATGGAAAATGAGAGTGGCGCACGGAGATGGCCACTCAACGCGGTGTCCAGTTCACGCGTAATCAGAATTATTTAACGGGCCGGTAACTGCGCTCGGGGTTGATCCATCGCTCAGGTTTTTCCACGTGAAAAATAAAAAAAAAACACAAAAAGAAATATTCCGGTCGTAAATGGTCATAAATGTGTAGCAAAGAGCCATTCACACACACTTTCACACACCGGAGGACGGAAACACTGATGGCGAGGCGGGTTAAGTGCTTTGCCCGAAGACACAACGACATCATTCATCAGGCGGAGCTGGGATCGCACCGACGGGACTCGAACTAGCAACCTTACGGACCCAGTTAGTCTTATTTTTGGATTCTTCTAGGTCCTGCTGTAGACCTGGTTCAGTTCTGGGTTAGACCTGGTTTAGGCCTGTTTTAGACCTATGTTAGACCTGGTTTAGTTCTGATTTAGGTCTGGTTAATACCTAATTTAGACCTGGTTCAGACCTGATAGGTCCTGCTGTAGACCTGGTTCAGTTCTGTGTAAGACCTAATTTAGACCTGGTTTAGTCCCGTGTTAGATCTGATTTAGCCCTGAGGTAGTTCTGGTCTAGTCCTGGTTTAGTCCAAGTGACAAAAGCCTTATGTTACACTAATGAATGATAGACCTGGTTTAGTTCTGGTTTAGTCCTGTTTTAGATCTGATTTGGTCCTGGTTTAGTTTAGTCCTAATTTAGACCTGGTTTTATTTCTGGTTTAGTCCTGTTTTAGACCTGGGTTAGTTCTGGTTTAGTCCTGATTAGACCTGGGTTAGTTCTGGTTTAGTCCTGATTAGACCTGGTTTAGTTCTGGTTTAGTCCTGATTAGACCTGGGTTAGTTCTGGTTTAGTCTTCTTTAGACCTGGTTTAGTTCTGGCTTCGACCACGTTTAGTCAGTGCTCCTTTAGTCCACTTGGACTAAACCTGGTTTAGACTTGTCGTGTTTTAGACCAAGTTTAGTTCTGGTCTAGTCCTGGTTTAGTCCAAGTGACAAAAGCCTTATGTTACACTAATGAATGATAGACCTGGTTTAGTTCTGGTTTAGTCCTGTTTAGACCTGGGTTAGTTCTGGTTTAGCTCTGGTTTAGTCCTGTTTAGACCTGGGTTAGTTCTGGTTTAGTCCTGTTTAGACCTGGTTTAGTTCTGGTTTAGTCCTAGTTTAGTCAGTGCTCCTTTAGTCCACTTTGAAACCTGGTTTAGACTTGCCCTGGTTTGGATTTGGTTTGAGTCCAGTTTGTAGACTAAAGGTTCTGGTCTAGTCCTGGTTTAGGCCAAGTGACAATTTTTATTTTTTATTTATTTATTTATTTTTTTACAATAATGAATGATAGACCTGGTTTAGTTCTGGTTTAGTCCTGCATTAAACCTAATTTAGACCAGGTTCAGTTCTGGTTTAGTCCTGTTTTAGACCTAATTTAGACCTGGTTTAGTCCTGCGTTTAGTCCTGTTTTAGACCTGGTTTAGTTCTGGTTTAGTCCTGTATTAGACATGATTTAGTCTTGTTTTAGAACCCATTCAGACCTGGTTTAGACCTGATTTATTCCTGTTTTAGACCCAATTTAGACCTGGTTTAGTTTTGGTTTAGACCTGGTTTAGTTCTAGTTTAGTCCTCTTTTAGACCTAATTTAGACCTGGTTTAGTCCTGTTTCAGATCTGACTGAGACCTGGTTCAGTTCTGGTTTAGTCCTGTTTTAGACCTGGTTTAGTTCTGGTTTAGTCCTGTATTAGACCTGATCTAGACATAGTTTAGTCTTGTTTCAGACCCCATTTAGACCTGGTTTAGTCCTGATTTAGACCTGTTTTAGACCTGGTTTAGTCCTGATTTAGTCCTGTTTTAGACCTGGTTTAGTCCTAATTTAGACCTGTTTTAGACCCGGTTTAGTCCTGATTTAGTCCTGTTTTAGACCCGGTTTAGTCCCGCTCTGACCCGGGTTAACTCCGCTGCACAGACTCATCCATCACACACGTCTCTTTCTCGATATAAAAAAGCAAAAGTCACTTGGTCGACTGTAATGAGTTCGTACAGAAGCCGCGCGTGTAATTATGAGACTCTAATTGGGTTCAGGACCTCGTGCGTCGTCATGGTTTTGTCTTTGGGTCTTTGGGGAAACGGGGGAATCTGACCGCTAATCCAAAACAGCTCGGTCGGTTGTTGGCAGAGTGGTTAACGCGCTGTTGGGGGGGCAGGGCAGCAGAGAGAGGAGGGCTCATGGGTCAGGCTTGGTGCATGTTTGGTACATGGTGATTTTGGTAGAAACCGTCACCTACGCGATCGCATAGGTCTGGTCCTGATTTAGACCTGATTTAGACCTGGTTTAGAACTGGTTTAGACCTCATTTAGACCTGGTTTAGAACTGGTTTAGACCTCATTTAGACCTGGTTTAGAACTGGTTTAGACCTGGTTTAGTTCTGGTTTAGTCCTGTTTAGACCTGTTTAGACCTGGTTTAGTTCTGGTTTGACCTGATTTAGACCTGGTCTAGTCCTGATTTGACCTGATTTAGACCTGGTTTAGAACTGGTTTAGTCCTGATTTAGACCTGGTTTAGAACTGGTTTAGTCCTGTTTTAGACCTGGTTTAGAACTGGTTTAGAACTGGTTTAGACCTCATTTAGACCTGGTTTAGTCCTGATTTAGACCTGATTTAGACCTGGTTTGTTCTGGTTTAGTCCTGTTTAGACCTGTTTAGACCTGGTTTAGTTCTGGTTTAGTCCTGTTTAGACCTGGTTTAGTTCTGGTTTAGTTCTGGTTTAGTCCTGTTTAGACCTGTTTAGACCTGGTTTAGTTCTGGTTTAGTTCTGGTTTAGTTCTGGTTTAGTCCTGTTTAGACCTGGTTTAGTTCTGGTTTAGTTCTGGTTTAGTCCTGTTTAGACCTGGTTTAGTTCTGGTTTAGTCCTGTTTAGACCTGGTTTAGTTCTGGTTTAGTCCTGTTTAGACCTGGGTTAGTTCTGGTTTAGTCCTGTTTAGTCCTGGTTTAGTTCTGGTTTAGTCCTGGTTTAGTGCTGGTTTAGTCCTGGTTTAGTCCTGGTTTAGTTCTGGTTTAGTCCTGGTTTAGTCCTGGTTTAGTTCTGGTTTAGTCCTGGTTTAGTCCTGGTTTAGTTCTGGTTTAGTCCTGGTTTAGTCCTGGTTTAGTCCTGGTTTAGTGCTGGTTTAGTCCTGGTTTAGTCCTGGTTTAGTCCTGGTTTAGTCCTGGTTTAGTCCTGGTTTAGTGCAGATCATGTCTATATTGCGTCTGTCAGTCCAAGTCCGGTTCTGGACCAAACGACGTGCAATTTACGTCCAGTATCGGCCCGTCTGACTCTGACCCCTGTGGACGTCGATCTGTGGTTCAGCACTTGACCCTCGGACTAGGGAACATTTCTGGACGTCATGGGAACGTGTGACAGGTGCAGGAAAAGGACCTTATCATGAACAAAGCGACACTGAAACGACGTCTTTTTAGGGTCATTTTTTACGTCCAGTCTCACTGAAGCTGACTCCAGATGACCTAATTTTTTCCAACGTCTTCCGGCCGTCGAGTTTTGACGTTCCCAGGACTTCCGGATGAGGCTGATTCTAGTCCAAATGAGGTTTCTGTCAACGTCTTTTCTACTTATTATAAGCTCCATAAAATCGGTGTGAATGTCTTGTTTTAGACCCCATTTACACCTGGTTTAGTCCTGATTTGGACCTGGTTTAGACCTGATTTATTCCTGTTTTAGACCCAATTTAGACCTGGTTTAGTTTTGGTTTAGACCTGGTTTAGTTCTAGTTTAGTCCTGTTTCAGACCTGATTGAGACCTGGTTCAGTTCTGGTTTAGTCCTGTTTTAGACCTAATTTAGATCTGGTTTAGTCCTGCGTTTAGTCCTGTTTTAGACCTGGTTTAGTTCTGGTTTAGTCCTGTATTAGACCTGATCTAGACATAGTTTAGTCTTGTTTTAGACCTGTTTTAGACCTGGTTTAGTCCTGATTTAGACCTGTTTTAGACCTGGTTTAGTCCTGATTTAGACCTGTTTTAGACCTGTTTTAGACCTGGTTTAGTTCTGGTTTAGTCCTGTCTTAGACCTGATCTAGACATAGTTTAGTCTTGTTTTAGACCTGTTTTAGACCTGGTTTAGTCCTGATTTAGACCTGTTTTAGACCTGTATTAGACCTGTTTTAGACCTGGTTTAGTCGTGATTTAGACCTGTTTTAGACCTGGTTTAGTCCTGATTTAGACCCGGTTTAGTTCTGGTCTGAATGGACGGCAGCGGCGGCCGCAGTTGAGCTCAGCTGGTCGGACAAATCCCTCGAGGAAATTCCGCTCTTGACATAAAACATCATCAGCTGAGCGGCCAGATCCACGGAACCACAGGTCGACTGGTGCGATTCCAGCTCCCACGGATCAATGCTGCTGTTGTTGTGTCCTTGGCCAAGACACTTAACCCACCTCGGCCCCGGTGTAAGAACGTGTGTGAACGGGCGATTAGTTCCTTGTTTAAATTTAAGTTTTAAAAAATTGAACGTATAAAACGACCTCATTTGGTCTAGAATTTGCCTCATCCGTAAGTCCTGGAAACGTCAAAACTGCACATCCGGAAGACGTGGGGAGGACCTGATGTTTTAGACCCAATTTAGACCTGGTTTAGTTTTGGTTTAGACCTGGTTTAGTTCTAGTTTAGTCCTGTTTTAGACCTAATTTAGACCTGGTTTAGTCCTGTTTCAGACCTGATTGAGACCTGGTTCAGTTCTGGTTTAGTCCTGTTTTAGACCTAATTTAGACCTGGTTTAGTCTTGCGTTTAGTCCTGTTTTAGACCTGGTTTAGTTCTGGTTTAGTCCTGTATTAGACCTGATCTAGACATAGTTTAGTCTTGTTTCAGACCCCATTTAGACCTGGTTTAGTCCTGCGTTTAGTCCTGTTTTAGACCTGGTTCAGTTCTGGTTTAGTCCTGTTTTAGACGTAATTTAGACCTGGTTTAGTCCTGCGTTTAGACCTGTTTTAGACCTGGTTTAGTTCTGGTTTAGTCCTGATTTAGACCTAATTTAAATCTGCTTTATTCCTGGTTTAATCCTGCTTCCTGTTTCCCGCCAGTACTTGTTTTTGTTCTATTATTGTCCAAAATCGTCAATGAAAATGAAGTGACAAAAATGGAAATGGCGTCGAGAAGAAGTTCAAACCATCGCGGCCTTTTCCCCGGAGGCGGCGCCGCGTCTGAGCCGTCACTTTCTGTGTGGAGTTTGCATGTTCTGCCTGTGCCTGGGTGTGTTTCCTTTGGATGCCCCAGCTTCTCCCATCAACCCCAAACCCTCTTTTCAACCATTTTTTAACGCCATAATGTGAAATATTCCAGCCAAAGGACCAAGATTTCCATGGAAACGCGCAGCAGGAGACCCCCCTTCAGGTTAAATAAGAGGTTCGCGGAGATATAAACCCGATGTTATGCGTTAAAACAATAAAAACAAGCCTCTGAAACAAGCCTCTATATTCCTAGGTGATGATTCTGCTTCGATTAGCTTTAACCCTGAGCTCCCACAGCTGCTAATGACTCGGCGAGTGTGGATATTAATTAATCGACCGTTAATGTCTCCATCCGTTTGGCGCATTTTCCGTTTGAAAATGAGCCCCGTGTAAAAATGACCTTAATATGGCGTCGTTAATCAGAGTCTGTGTCTACTGGGACATGAGGCGGAGGCAGCGTCGCATTTCTCTTCCCTCGCTTCCTTCTCCTCGATTCCTCTCCTCGGTCCTCCGTGTTTCAGCTGTCAATCACGTTTTGTCATCATGATTTATCCCAAAGAAAATCACAGAACGAAGTGGGAGTGAACATGAGGGAGGCTTGAAAGGCATCAGGTGAAATAACACACACACGCTGCAAAAAAGGCCTATCAAAAATAAGAAAAAAACACAAATTTTGAGATAAAAATGCCCCGTTTTAAGTGAAATTATCTGTCACTTACTAAGTTTTCTTAAACCAAGACGAAATACAAATCTTGTTCTAAGTATTTATGGTAAGATTTTTCACCTTATTGGTTTGAGAAGGAAGTTAAAGAGGCTTAACCTGGACTGATTTCATATAAAAAAGTGCTTAGAATAAGTTAAGTTACAAGTAAAAAAAATCTTAAAATTTATCTTTTAAGATGAATCTGCTGCAGAACTAAACCAGAACTAACCCAGATTTAAATTAGGTCTAAATCAGGACTAAACCAGACCTAAACCAGATCTAAACCAGGTCTAAACCAGGTCTAAATCAGGACTAAACCAGAACTAAACCAGGTCTAAACCAGGTCTAAATCAGGACTAAACCAGAACGAAACCAGGTCTAAATCAGGACTAAACCAGAACTAAACCAGATCTAAACCAGGTCTAAACCAGGTCTAAATCAGGACTAAACCAGAACTAAACCAGATCTAAACCAGGTCTAAACCAGGTCTAAATCAGGACTAAACCAGAACTAAACCAGGTCTAAACCAGGTCTAAATCAGGACTAAACCAGGTCTAAACCAGGTCTAAATCAGGACTAAACCAGGACTAAACCAGGTCTCAACCAGGTCTAAATCAAGACTAAACCAGAACTAAACCAGGTCTAAATCAGGACTAAACCAGGTCTAAACCAGGTCTAAATCAGGACTAAACCAGAACTAAACCAGGTCTAAACCAGGTCTAAATCAGGACTAAACCAGGTCTAAACCAGGTCTAAATCAGGACTAAACCAGGACTAAACCAGATCTAAATCAGGACTAAATCAGGTCTAAATTAGGACTAAATCAGGACTAAACCAGAACTAAACCAATTCAAGTTAGTTTAGCTATGCTAGAAAATCCTTTTTTGAGTGCATCAGTATCCCGGTTATTGGCCATATCCCGGTTATTGGCCATGTCCCGGTTATTGGCCATATCCCGGTTATTGGCCATGTCCCGGTTATGGTGGTGTTCGGGATACTGCGTTTACATGTGCACTGAGAAACCAGGAATACTCATATCCCTGTGAGCACTTGTCGTATCTCCGTTTCTTGACATAATCTCACAAATGTGCAATATCCCAGCTACAATATCCCAGTTTCTCAAAACCGGATACTGGCTTATCTGGGATACTGAAACCAGGATACTGCGTATACTGTACATGCACCGTGATGAACCCGGG
Source organism: Odontamblyopus rebecca (assembly GCA_030686955.1). NCBI lineage: Eukaryota > Metazoa > Chordata > Actinopteri > Gobiiformes > Gobiidae > Odontamblyopus > Odontamblyopus rebecca. Next base: position 8,575,202 of record CM060654.1, read on the forward strand.
ATACTCAAACAACCCGAGCATAACCGGGACACTGATGTGCAGGTAAACGCACTCATTAACATCACTGAGAGAAGGATTTGTAAAGTTCTCAAGAACAACTCTCAACTGAAGTCACTTTAACGGTGCACACAAGGTCCTCCAGCTAGAGATCAGGAGGTGGGTCCCTCTGCTCTAGGTCGCCCCAGTGGCATTGAAGGATGGGTCAAATGCAGAGGACAAAACGATGAGGTTTAGCTTAATTCCAGGCCAGTGGAACAAAAGCATATGAAAAAAAACAAAACACTCTGGTCTAACTGCGCTTTTTATGACTTTACTTCGAAGCAAATTCAATCTTCTCCCTCCAAACTGATAACACTAAACAGTCACATCTGACGAGAGATTTGGAAACCCCCTCGTATCATTCTCCAGGACCCAGCAGCACCAGCAGCCCCGGGCCCCCCAGAGACATGCCCCCTCCCCGGGTCACGCTGCTCGTTTGAAGTCCCGGGGCTTCTGGCTTCTCTGGTTCTCTCCTCTGTGAAATAAAGACTTCTGAAGGTCCAAACTGGAGATCCACGTTGTCACCTTCCGAAACATCTGATCCATCTTCACTCAGCGCTCCGGTACCGGCACAATCTGTGAAAAATCCGATTCAGAAGTGGGGGCGAAGTGAATGTCGCTGACGAATGGTTCTGAGCTGTTTCGAAAAAGAGACTAAAGACTAAAAATGTCAAAATATAGATTCAGAAAGTGAGTTGTGAGAAGTTTTGGTAAATCAATATTTTAAAAGGCTCACATTACTCTATTTTCTGATTATATATATGATGTTTTAGGGTTCCTTGTTCCACCTTGTGATGTCATGCGGTGTTACAGGAAGTGCTCCACTGTGTTTTTAAACTCCTTTACTATAGAATCATTTAGATAATTTCAGCTCTGGATTTGCAAATCTCTTCTGAACCAAAGGTAAAATGTAGTTGTTAACGTGAAAACTGCTACTTCATGACATCACAAGGTGGAACAGAGCGTTTTGAGCTTTGGAGATGAAGAGGGAGTACTGTATTTTTCGGACTATAAGTTGCACCAGCCAAAAAATGTATAACGAAGAAGAAAAACACATGTATAAGTCGCACTTTTGGGGGGAAATTTATTTTATAAAATCAGAGATAAAGAACCGACATTTCATCTTGAAAAGCGAATTATAGAAATTATAGTAATAAAAACAACCGAATAGAGAAGAATCCGTGTATCATTCGTTCATTCGTTTTTTAAATATAGAACCAAAAATAAGAAAACAGCTCTTTTCTTTATTATTTGTCTCTAAAACTAAAATGAAAAAACAGATAACGATTTGTTTTTTCATTTTTGATTCATATATACGATTCATATATATGGTCTATGGACTGTGAAAAATGTAATATATAACACGCACCTGAGTATAAGTCGCCACCCAAACCCTGAGGAGGAGAAGGAGGAAGACGACAAACTGAGTCTGAGGCTGCCACACCTCAGCCCACTCCCACATCCCGCTCACAAATCCAAAGAGACGTGGAGGAAAGTCCCAAGAGACGACTGGAGGAGCCGGATCGTCCGGATCACGTCAGAAGGACGACCCAACGAGTACGAACCACCGGGATTATTTTTAAGAAGAATAAACGTTTACACAATCGAGGAAAATTAATAAATTAAAAAAATGTAATTAATTTGTCTTTAAAATCAAATGATCGGCTTTAAAATCAGAATTAAGTGTTTACATGGTCTTTTTAAAGCGGAATTCATTTTTATTCAGAATTAACTGTATTAGTGATTAAAGCTCTCATGTAAACATGGAAACTGTGGTGAAACATTCCAAACAAACATTGCCACAGAGAAAAGCATTTAACGGACCTTTAAAGATTGAACATGGCAACGTTGTGGTGCCAGTAAAAAGTAATAAATATCTGGAGATGCTTTCAGAAACAGAACATCTCCAGTAGAGTTCCCCTCCTTCTGAACGCAGCCCCACCGAACCGTCCTCGCTGTGTCCTCGCCCGGTGACTTGCACATTTATAGGTCAAATGCACTTCCTGGTCAAACGTCCCTCAGTCTCTCAGTTGTTTGTGTTATGGGCCGAGTCAGACCAGAGAAGCCTGATAAGTTTGTGCCCAACCTGCGTCAAATATTTACTCTGCAGATATTTTCTCTCTGATTCAAGAGAAAGTTATGACGAGAGGCAGCGTGACGAGTGAAGAGGGTGAAGGGTAAAGCTGAAACGAATCACTTAAAGGTGCATTGTGTAACTTTTCCGGTAGTGGACCCGCCGGCTGCTCGTTTCCGTGGAGGTGTTATTGCTTTGCCTGCAGTGTCACAAAACATGACGTTAAATTTATCAGTCAATCCACAGAGACAAGCGGGAGGCGCCGCCAGGCTAGTTTACAGGTCAGTTCTGTGAAGAGGCGAACTTTTCTCGGTCACAATGTTTTTAAAGACATTTTGAGCAATAAAAACACCCATAATCGAATAAAAGCATCTGATATAAGTTCAGTAGGACAGGGTAAAATCTGACATACTTTTAAAAGCAATTATCATGAAAACTAAGTCGAGCTCAGTGAAAATTAACAATTTGGGTGTTGAACATTGTAAGTTTAATATGGGACTTTGTTTTTCCAAATTTTGCCTTGAATTCGCTGCACAGTCTTGGGTGACTGTGAGCGAGCAGATTCCAAAACGCAAAATGACTTTTCTTTGGAAGTGAACGGCTCAACCTGAAAACAGAACAAAAATAAAACGTTAAATGTAAAATCTTGAACTGTTTCTATACATTCTGTGAAAATTTTAGGTTATTTAAACAAGAATTGCCAAAATGACTGGCCTGCGAAATTATGTCGACTTTTTTGGGACACTCTGTATATTGTGGGACATTGCAGGCAAAGCAATAGCATCTCCATAGTGACGGACCTCCAACCTGAAATGTACTTTAAAATGTACTTTATTTATTGTCTTCTGCTTTTGACCCATCCTTCAATGCGATTTTTGTCTATGGAGATGTTTTTGCTTTGTCTGGAATGTTTCACAGTACGGCATTAAACCTTTCTATCTTCATGGAGACCAACCCAGACCAAGTTACAGGTCAGATCTGTGGAGAGGCGACGCCACTTAGTCAGAATGTCCATTTTCTAGGTATTTTTGAGCTATAAAACCACCTGTGATTGAATAAATAGTTGCTTAATGTCACACTGTGGAACCTTCAAAGCAAAGCAATGACATCTCCATAGAAACAAGCAGGTGACAGGTCCCCAACCAAAACGTTACACAGTGTTTCTGCCGTATAGTTTGGATCTATGACACCTGTCGATCATTAAGTGATAATTTGAACTTTTGAAATTGTGATATTCATCTAAAACGACGTAATAAAAGAAATTCAGTGTTGAAAACCTCAGCGGCCCGTCCCATTTGCCCTTTATGGTACATTGCCGTAAAAGTCGCCACAACAAAGCTGTCGGTACCTCCCATGGATCGCTGCAGATCATACTAGCAAGTAGGACTTTTTTTTCTTAATTTTGCCAAAATGCTTATGCGAAACTACCAAAACCAATGTTTACCTATTAATATTTACTGATGTTTAACGTGTTTGTCATGTGTGATGGACTGAACGTTGTTGTCCCTGTGTCCTGCTTTTTGTCTTGCCAAACCTGCCAATGGGACTACGGATGAAAATAACCCTGCACGGCGACTCCGGCACATTACACATGCTGTACTGACACATGCTGATTAATGTGCACTGTCCCATATTTAATAAATACACATAAACATAAACATAATGTATATCAGATCTCAGAAGCTAAGCAGGGCTGGGCCTGGTTAGTACTTGGATGGGAGACCACTGGGAATTCCAGGTGCCACAGGGGGGCGCCAGTGGCAAAAACTGTCGTAGTGTCCTTAGGCAAGGCACATCACCCACATTGCCTAGTATGAAAGTGGTGTGTGTGAGTGTTGGTGGTGGTCGGAGAGGCTGATGGCGCAGATTGGAGCCTCGCTTCCGTCAGTCTGCCCCAGGGCAGCTGTGGCTACAATAGTAGCTTACCACCACCGGGTCTGGAGTGAATGAATAATGAACTGTAAAGCGTCTTTGAGTGTCCAGAAAAGCGCTGTATAAAACTGATGCATCATTATTATTATTATTATCACCAACTGAGAAATAATCAAAATAATGAAGGTATTAAAAAAATAAAAAAATAAAATAAAATAATGAAGGTATGTTTGCAATGAGGAAACATTATAACTGAGGGGCATTTTGCCAGATGTCCACATCGTTTAGATGACAACGGCGTTTTGGGTTGGTTGAAAACGCAAAAATCTGAAAACGCAAAAATCTGAAAACGGCCTCCAGAGTGGAAATCTTGAAAACACTCCACCCTGTTGTCGCCGTGTAAATGGATGGATTCGGAAAACTGCATTTTTGTGGCGTAGAGATTATGTCACAAGCACGAGTCAGTTTAGGAAAAAAAACACAAAACTGGCAGAGCTCCGACTCGCCCGAGCAGCTGCAAAAGCCACAGGACTCAGTCACAGAGTCGTTCAGAGCCTCGTCCGTCCACATGAAATTGGCGGTGTTATGACGCTTCACCGTGTTGTTTTCAATTGACGCACTAGAGAAGACGAAGCAGAGAAGCAGAAGGGTTACGAGCAGCATTTGGTCTTGGTGGTCAGTAAAGTTTTGTGTCTCCGTGTGCAGCAGAATTCCCCACCCAAAACGCTTGTGTGAACGCGGAGTAAGAGTGAGAACAAAAACACACTTTTGCATTTTTGCTTCAGACCGTTTCCACGTAAACGTAGCCATAGATTAGAAAATAGCGTGATATGGGCCCTTGAAATTGTCAGAAAGTCCAGAATTCCGATGGAATTTTGTGTATTGATGACGTAGGTAAAGGTTTTCCGCATCTTTCCTGTAACTTTTAACATTTTTATTAAACAAAATCTTCACAAACTGATGCTTAAAGGTGCATCGAGGTGGAGGGTCCGTCAAATGCTTTTTTTTCCCATGGAGATGTTTCTGCTTTGTCTGACATGTTCCAAAGTACGGCATTAAAACTTTCTATCGTCATCAAAACCAAACTGGACCAAGTTACAGGTCAGATTTGTGGAGAGGCTCACAGTCAGAACGCCTGTTTTATGGGTATTTTTGAGCTATAAAACCACCTGTAAATGAATAAATAAAAGTAGAGCTGTTTAGCTGATGTAACACGATGATAAATATTGACTTCAAGTATCCCACCAAACCAAGTCATAATTAGAAAAACATGAAAACTTGTCATATACACTTTTACTGTTCTCTTCCCAACACCACAGCGCGCTCCTGATGCCAAGGCGTTCAAACCAGAGAAGTTTATATGAACTTCAAATTGTTACCATTCGCCTCTGTTCTATATCGCTGCTATTGTGAAAGAAATAATGGGACAATAAAAGCAGAAGTGAGAGGGGAATTTGAAAGCCGTTCTCAAAGAGTCTGGGGAAAGACTGACAGCTGTGCAAACTGAAAATGAGTCTTGATTTTCAAAAATGTGTAATAATATTTGGTTTGGATTTGGGCTTTACCAGATTCTCCAACGACGAGCTCGAGCATTCATACATCGTCGGGGCTGGGTAACTACTTCAGTAACGCTAATGTCAGGTAAGAAACTACACGCCATTGCGCCAAAAATGCCAGTTTTCCCCTACCCCCTGTATATCCCCGCTGCTCTGTACCTGCTTTGGTGAATAGTCACATTTTCATACACCGTTTTCCCACCTTCAAAGCATTTTACAACAAGGAACCGCTCCCCCATCCGTGCACCAGTGGTGGGTTACGTGTCTTGCCCAAGGACACAACAACAGCATTCATCCGTGGGAGCTGGAGTCAACCAATGATGTTTACGTGAAGAGCGGGATTCGAACCGCCAAACTTCGGATCTGTGGACAAACGCTCTTCCAGCTGAGCTCCGGTCGCCCCCGGTTTGCGCTCCGATCGGATTCAGCAGCGTCGTTTAGTCATTTTGGACCATTGTAAACAAAAATACAACACTCACAACCGTAATCTGCAGTTATTCAAAATGAAACACTTTGTTGTGACGATGTCGACAGTTTCCAGAGGTCAACCGACGTGTTTCTTTTATTAAGTTGTTTTAAAATGTCCAAAATATAATTATTAATCAATTAATCACTGTCACTGTTATCTGTGCAATAACCTGCTCCACAATCCACGTGCAATACCATTATGTGCAATAAATACTCTACTTACACCTTATTTAATCCTACCTGCACCTTTGTATGTTATTATATTTTATTACATTTTTATTATATCTGTATTTTATTATATTTTTTTACTATATTGTTTACTATTTCCCTTGTATTTGCATGTCGACAGTTTCCAGCTTTCAACCCAGAGGTCAACTGACATGTTTCTTTTATTAAGTTGTTCTAAAATGTCCAAAATATAATTATTAATCAATTAAATACTGTCCCACTTTAACTGTAGGCTTTTTATTGTATGTTTTAATCATACTTTAACCATGTTTATGTTGTTGTAGGGCGACCTTGGGTGTCCAGAAAGGCACCTAAATAATAATAAATAAATAAATAATATGATAATTAATCAATCAACTCAGCTAAGTTCTGCTGTCGTGTCCTTCACCCACCTTACCTAATATGAATGTGGTGTTTGTGTGTGACCAGACGTGCCGAAAAATTCGGGACGGTCCTGAAATCTAAGCTGAATCCGTCCCGAATCCGTCCCTAAATGTCTCGAAAATTACACTCAAACATAAGCCTGAGTAGGTATTTCCTGATAAACAATAAAAACTGTTCGTAGAGTTCTGACTGCTGCTGATAGGCTGCACCCAATGCACAATTAGGTATGAATATTCACTGACGATAAGCTCATTTTCATTCATTCGACACGGTTGGTGTAGCAAAAAAGTGTAAAAAGCAAAAGCGTCATTGCAGGTACCAAGAGGAGTGGATGAGGATGTACCCGTGTATTGCCAAAGACTTAAATCAGGCATATCCACGCTACGGCCCAATTGTTTTGGCGCTCAGGCTTCCAGGTGAATTGGCCCATACTACCATAAGTAGTACTTTTTACGGCATGTTTTTGAAATCTACCTTGATCAAGCCAATTTAGTTTGTCCTTTTGAGGGTCTAAGCGTGAACAAAGGTCTGGAGGGTCATTCAAACCTGTTAGAAATGCACAGATTTGGATTATTCACTGTTTTGACCCTCAGTCTATGACCCTCACACTGGTTTGTGTGTTTGTATGTGGCCCTTGATAATAAAACAAGTTTGGACACCCCTGATTTAAGCGATGAAATGAAAGCATTCTGTAAAGTGCGTAGAAAAGAGTTTGATGTTTCTCACGGGTGGGAGGCAGATGTTAGACTACATGATTGAGACGGGTGACAGGTTTGAAAATGTAAAATATTACTGTATATGTATCATCAGCTAATCACCCAAAAGAAAAAAACAAAACAAAACACTGTCCTGAATTTCAGCCAGTCTCATCTGTTCACCCTAGTGTGAGTGTTGGTGATGGTTGGAGGGGGGAATGGGGCAGATTGGCAGCCTCACTTACATCAGTCTGTCCCAGGGCAGCTGTGACTACAACAGTATCTCACCTCCCGCGAGTGTGGAGTGAATGAACAGTGATCACGGGGTTGTTCTTTGAGAGACGAGTCCACAAACAAAGTACCAGGGCATCCGCAGGTTTGATTACCCCGAATTTAAGACCTTTTTAAGAGCACTTAAATGAAAATTTAAGACCAACATCACACCCATTATGCGGGTGAAAAACACCAGATCCAATTCTAATAATGACCATTACTCAAATCTCATAAAACTCATTTATGGTCGTATGAGTTGCTTGTAAAATGGCCCAAAAAATCATTTATAACATTCGAACAAGACAAACTAAACTTTCACATTGTCTTGTCTCACATTGCACTGCAGCCCGGCGGAGTATACAAAAAAATAGGCTAATGAAATTTAAAACATTTGTGAAAAAAATAAGACTTGGACAACATAATTTAAGACTTTTTCAGGCCTTAATTCAGGAACATGTAATTTAAGACCTTTTTAAGACTTTTAAGACCCCGCGGCTGTCTGAGTACATGTGTATGGCTAATGTCTTATTATTATTAGTCCACCAATTTTTCCAGTGTAAAAAAAAAAGTAAGTCTGAGCTGCTTTGGTGGTGGTCGGAGAGCAAACGGGCACAGAACGGCAGCCACTCCTTAGTAACTCCAGGGCATCTGTGGCTGTAGTGATTATGAGCGGCGTGAAGCGTGCAAAATGCCTCCTCGTACTTCCTGGTTGCTGTATTTGGCAGAGCGGCTTGCACTCGCATCGCAGTGTTGTGTTACAATCGGCTCCGTCTGTGCACCAAATGTGTCACATGCTACGCACATGCTACATGCTAGCCTGGGCGCGCTAACCCGATCTGACAGAGGAGTGGATTCACCATTCCACTCTGTCCACACCTGCCATGTTCAGAAGGCCACGTGTCAATCAAGCTGCAGCAGATGGTGGAGCGTTTGCCCGGCGTATTGTTGTTGTGATCTTCGGCCAGACTCTTCGCTCTGGTTTGTGTGATGTGTGTGATAGACGAACGAAATGTTCCCTGAAGCAGACGGCTGTGTCGAATCGATTATTACGATTTAACATTTACAACTATTTTATTGGTTTCCGAACTTTTAGCATTGCCAATGTTTTCCTATTTTTTTGTTGTATTGATTTTTTTTTTTATAATAATTGCACTTGGACTTTTTTCATCAATTTGAGTGATATAATTAACTTTAACAGACAGTGCTTAACAAATGTATTAGATCACTGTGGTGGAAATCTTTTACTTTGTTTTCTGTTGTGGTCAAATTAAGATAAAAATATATTTTTTGGGTTTAGAGAACTGTTAACAAACAAAAGCTAAAGCATTTCTGTATTCGCGCCACATGTGATGGTGTAATGTGCTGTTCCTGGGGTTTCTCGAGGCAGGTCACTCTGCTCTGTCTTTATCCAGTATCGTCAAAACAACGAGCTGTTGCTTTGTTCATTCTCATCATTTAGAATAGCTGGATCCTTGGGGGCAAATCTGATCGATGCCCATCTGAACCAGACGAGTCGTCACTGTTTGTGGGCTATTGTATGTATGTTTTTGTTTTGTCATTCAGATTAGGGAGAGACGGACCTCGCATCAGAAACAGAAGGTTTTGTTTTCATTTCCTCTGTAATTGTGCACAATTGCTTTAATAAATCCAGACTCTTTGTTTTAAGACTTTTCTCCTGTTTTTTTTTTTCTTCTCAGATTTAGAAATCCACAACACCACCACCCAGTATAAGGTGTTTGCTGCTGCCATACATAATTTAACAGTATTTCTGTTTTCCAAAATATCTTTTTATGTTTCTATAATGGTTAATCCACCAGTATATGCAAGATCTTTTTTTATCAAAATAATATCTTTAATGCTAAAATATAACTATTGTTACTATGCATAAATGTTCAAGTTTAATGTTTTCCAAAAATGAAAGAAACTATTTGGTCAATAATCAAAGAGACTTTGCAAAACTCCATAAAAACAAAGCAGCAAGAATGCAGCACATTTTTGGTTATTAATTGTCAACAAGGACTGTTTTGTTTTTCCAATAAGTCATTTTCTTAATGAATAACAAGCGTTAAGCAGGGCCGGGCCTGGTTAGTACTTGAACGGGAGACCGCTGGGAACATCAGGTGCCAAAAACCGTCATTGTGTCCTTAGGCAAGACACTTCACCCACATTACCTAGTGAGAAAGTGGTGTGTGTGAGTGATGGTGGTGGTCAGAGGGGCCGATGGTGCTGATTGGCAGCTTCACTTCCGTCAGTCCACCACCGGGTGTGGAGCGATAGGACTACGCACTGTAAAGCACTTTGGCTGTTTAGAAAGGCGATATATAAATGCAATGATTAGTTAAAGGAATTGTTCATTTGAAAGAAGTTTTGCATATACTATTGAAGTTATTTCTGTTTTCTTGTTTTCATGACAGGTGGTTTAATACATTTGTTAAACACTGTAACTTATTCCAAAACAAAATCGTCACGTTTGAGTCATCCTGGTTTATTGCTCTGTCTGCATCGCCAAAGCTCAAAATGCTCTGTTCCACCTTGTGATGTCATCCAGTTTTAGTTTTTTTTAGTTATTTATTAGTTTATTTGTCACCAAACAGGTAACCGATGTTATGTACATAAGGCTTCTAGCCACAAGCGAATTTGCAGCCCCCGTCCCTGGTTTGGCTTTTACAAATGTCAATACAAGTACAAAAATAAATAAAAAAAACAGTGAAATTTGTAAAATACAAAGTCTAAAAACAATAAGAGGAAGGGATATGCCATCTGAGACAAATCTGGCCACTTTACACCATGAGTTTTCAAGTTAACAGCTCCTTTTACCTTTTGTTCGGTAGAAAGTAGGATGAAATGATCCAAATGTTTCTAGTAAAGGCGTATAGAGTTTGAAAACACAGTGGAGCACTTCACAAGGTGTTTTCCGCTTGAGAAAAGAACTGAACTGAATCTGCAGGATCTGTGCGTTAAACATGTGTGAATGAAATACAAAAAAAGCCCAACTCCAGGTATGTTTATGATGAGGAAACAACATTATAGATCAGAAAATCGCCTAAAATGGGCCTCACAGAGCATCGTTTTACTCACAACTCACTTTTGATTAAGTTCTGAAAATCTGACACGTTGTTTAATTCACAGTTCAATTTTTGCCAATTTCAAGCGACCACATCAGATTCGTCTCTGTATAAAACGTCCCTTCCGGTGATACAAGACGCATGTCAGTGTATTTCGGTGATGTTGGACTCTCATATTCGTTGACAGTTTAACCTTTACAGCCTGTCAGCGTAGGACAGAGCTCGTGTTGGTGGGGGACACGTTTAGCTGGCAGCTGCCCCAGGACAGGTGCAGGACAGGTCAGGGGGACACCTGTCAGCTTACACGGGACAGGGGACAAGAGTGAACAGTCTCGAGAAAGGTTTTGCCACTGTGAAAATGCTTGACTGCGAATTTCTCTGATCTGGCCAAACTTATATCAGGTTATTCATCTTGTTTTCAGATTTATTATCTACGTACTAGTTCTGAGGCTGCTTCATTCTAGTTTAAAGGTCATTTATTTTAAGATAACTTGTCAAGTAAAGTTATCTGTCCATGTCGCAAAATAATTTTACTACTTTTAAGTCATTTTCTGATGGATTGGATGGAAGTGTTTATATCTTAAAGGGACAGTTCAGAATTTTGGACATAGGGCCTCATTTCCTTGTGAGTGTTGGAGACACTTTTTTTTTTAAATATTCCATCCAGTCCTTGTATTTGGAGAGGTTCCTGGTGCTAGGCTAACTCCCCATCAGTAAAGTTACATAATGCATCTTTAAAAGGGCCCACATGAGCCTCCAGGTCCCTCCAGGATCTAACAATCAGATGGAAAATATCCCTTAATTATAGTGTGTTCAGATTCATGTTGTGTCATGTGTCTACATTAACACGCACTGTCCCAGTCGAATAAATGAATACATTCCTGTTGATGGGTCTGTTTGCGTATGTACATGTTTGTTTTGTGGTTTAACTATTGCATTTTTTTTTCTGTAAAGTCAAAAGTTTTAGTTAAACATACCGTCACAGTTCTTCTCCTAAAATTTCATGATTCTGGATGTATTTAAAGGAACAGTTCGGAGCAGCGGCGGACTGATATATGAGAAAATAGTCCCTCAACATGCGACGATTCATGCGATGCAAGGTTAGTTTTATTTCAAACATTATTCTTCACATGGACAGTCTGGAGTTCTAATAGTTTTGCCTCGGGTGCTTTGTGGAGTGGGTAAGACTGTTTTTAGTGGCAGGACGACTATGGCCATTGACATGCACTAGCATAGCACCAATGGATGGAATATTTAAAGTGTAAAATAAGTGTTTATTAAGTGTCTCCAACACTCTGGCTCACGAGGAAATGAGGCCCTACGTCCAAAATTCCAAACTGTCCCTTTAAGCTTTTTTGCAGTGTTCTTATATTTGATATTTTCTGTATGTAAAATGTAGAAAGTAGTAAGAAAAAAGGAAAAAACAGTGAATGAGAGGGTGTGTCCAAACCTTTGACTGATTGCGAGTTGATTTGTGCACTTTACAATAACAAAGAAGACAAAAGCGACCATGAGCCAACCACTTTAAGTTGCTTTTTCAGTCACATTCTGCCTTTGTTGTTAAATCCAGTTGGTTTAAACCTAAAATTCCTCTCTCTGATCTGAACGGTCACTACCCAAAACCCCAGTACCTCATGAATCAGTGCTAGTACAGCCTCTGCAGCTCAGGGAGGGAATTCTGGAGGTTCTGAGCTTTCACGTGAGGCCTGTCCAATGTGTCCATGAACTGAGAATGAGAAGAACTTGTACACTCTCAGTTAAAAGTTTGGAAACACCCTCTTGTTCTTTTTTTTTTTCTTTATGTTTGCTGCTTTCTACAATTTATATATACAAGCAGAAGACATCAAATACAAGATGCAAAACATATGGAATTTTGTAGCAAAGAAAAAGACTTTAATACCTCTACTAAATATGTTTTGTATTAAAATCCTCCAAGTATCCACCCGTTCCTTTGTTGACAGTACGGCAAACCCTCGGCCATTTCAGTCTCATTGATGTTCACGGTGAAACCTCCTGAAATGGTTTTTCTCTTCACAGCTGTGCCAGGTCAGGGTCAAGAAATGCCAAAAGTGCAAAGCAGTGATCAAAGCAAAAGATGTATATTTAAAAAGATACAAGAAGTTTTGAGTTATTTTGAGTTGGCTTTTGTTTACGTCACTCCACATGTGCTCATTTGTAGTTTTGATGTCTTCAGTGAGAATGTACAATGTCAGTAATCACGGAAATAAAGGAGACACAAAGGGGGAAAAAACTGTCCAAACCCTCTCGAGTCCTCTGTCTGCAAAGTAAAGGCACTGGTCACTCAGGTTCAGTTGTGATTATAATACCTCAGTGAGCGCTCAGGCGACACACAGCTCCTCTAACACCACAAGAACACATGCGCAGTGCAGCATAGGTAATTGTACAGAAGTATGCCACAGCCCACATGGAAATCATTGTGTGAAAATGTAATTGTTTGTCATATTCGTCCAAGCTGTACTCCTACACAGAGCCAGGGCAGAGGGGGCTGTGGTTGGACGAGCCCCCTTCTTCTTTGTCAGTGAGGCAAAGTCAGTGGGGGCCGGTGGTTGGGGTCGGTGGTCATTATCGCAGTGCTGGAGACGGCGACGCAACAGAGAGTCCGTCATTAAAATTCCTCGCACCTTGTTGCCTGCATCTGCACACTTTGGTTATGTGATTTTGCACTTGCAGAAGAGGAAAAAGAAAGTCGAGGATTGAAAATGTATGAACAATTTATATAAACTCAAAGCTGCACTATGTAACTTTTCGGGCGCAGGGTTCGCCATCTGCTTGTCTCCATGGAGGTGTTAATACTGGGTAAATGGTCACATTTTTATACACTTTTTTCCACCTTTAAGGCACTCAAAACGCTTTACAACAAGGAACCACTCACCCATTCACACACTACATACGCAGACACTGAGGTCAAGGTGGTTTAAGTGTCTTGCACAAGGACACAACGACAGCATTCATCCGTGGAAGCTGGAATCACACTTCCAACCTGTGGGTCGGACCAATGACGTTTATGTCGAGAGAGGGATTCGAACCGCAAACCTTCAGATCAATGGACAAACGCTCTTACCGCCTGAGCTACTACTGTCCCCGGATTTGTTTGAATGTTCCACCGTATTGCTCAAAAAGAAGGTTGAAAAATATGCATTGTTTCTGTGAGTGGGGTCGACGCCTCCCCTCTTCGTAGACCTGACCGGTAACATGACCTAATGGCATGGGAATAGATGAGTCAAATGCCATACTATGCAATAACAACAACAGTTTTCAGGAGTTTGAGATCACTTTGAGTGTTCATGGTCCTGTTTAGGTGTTTGGTTTTCATGTAAAAGTGACTGAAGCCGGGCGTACACTATGCGATTTTTGGCCCTTTTTGAGCTGATTTTTCACTCGTGCGACTGTTTTTGGGATCGAGTTTTGGTTTAATCATGTGTCGTGCTTCGTGTAGTACACATGGGGTAACGAGAACCGACGAACACCTCATGATCAGCTCCCGATCGGCAATCGTATGTCGCAAAAATATCAAACCTGCTTGAAATTCAGTCGCCTCTCCTGAGGGTTTTGCACTGTTGAAGTCGTTCATATAATGTGAGAACATGAATCGTGAGCTGTGAACTTTTAAACCCTGAGATTTGGATGTACAGTTTGAGCTGGAGCTGAGTGAAATGAAAATATCGATCAAAAATATCATGTCTGACATAACTGTCAGCTAATTCTAACAACCTTTTGACTTGTTTAACAGCTCTGATCAGCTCATCTGTTGTAGTTTCAAATAAATCAGCTATTTATGGTCAAATTGTGTTAAATGTTAAAAAATAAAACTCAAATGAAAGTCTAATAAAGTCTTAAACAAAGCAGAGCCTCCAGCTAGCATCACATGCCCAGGGAATGACAACAGCTGCAAAGTATCACGAGCAATGACCAGGTTAAACATGTGTGAAGTTCCCCTTTGGATACGTCATGATAGTTGCACTTGCCCTAACCTGGGATTGAGACGCCACGTTCTAATCTGAAAGCCACCACGCAGAATCTCTACGGAGACGACCAGTCACCAGAAAGAAGATACATATTGCAGCTTTATGCCCTCCTTATTTTAGATCCTCGTCTCTCTGTCTGGTTCTGTGTGAGCGGTGGGTGGACCACACAGGCCGGAGCAGGTCTGGAGCATTAGTGGACGGGACTGATCGCAGGGGATTTGTGCAGTGAACCTGAAACAGCTAAAGAGGGACGAGAGCCGGGCCAGTGTCTGCAAGAGGAATACAACCTGGATTTACACACAGAAATACTAATAATACAAACAATAGTAATAGAAATGTGCAAATGTGCATTATGTACAACAAATCACATTATTATTGTGCAACAAGATGTCTAAACTCCAGCACATTGGCCACATTAGCAGTCCTAGATCGGTTTGGTCTGGAAGAATGTGCTGAATGTCTTCACCCCCAAAGTCCAGGTCTTGAAAAAAAAACATCAAAAAGAGTGAAACCTCAGTGTTACAGTGCTTGACAAATGTGTCGGTTTCTCCACCGGGGAGGCCCTTTGTCACTGGTTCTGTTCTTTGTTCATTGTTGAATTTCTAGGAGCAGTCAGAGGTGGTTTGGAGACCACAGGATCTCATCTCTGCTGTTTGCAGATGATGTTGTCCTGAAGGCTTCACTGAACCAGGCTCGTTCACGGGTCTCACTGCTCAGACTCATGACCCGGCCCTGGATAAAGCAGAAGGAAATGGATGGATGGTGTTGGTTTAACTGATATTTTATAATGGTCAATGTTTATGTCACTGTAAACGTTGTACTTTAGTTGATAAAATATAGATATACTCCGGCTATATGATCCAAAATAACTTCTTCTTGGGATATAAACTATAATCAATTTAAAAAGGTAAAAGTCTAACCTTAGCCTTATGATTTGAAGTGATATTTTATAATGGTCAAAATGTTACAGTATGTGTATGTCAGAGTCCTGCACGGGTCTGATTTTGACAAACTGCACCCGCCCGTACCCGTCATATCTCAATCTGCACTCACCCCGTTTTCCGACAAAATTGAATTAAAATTCGGCCCCCGATCCGACCTGCTATAAGTACAAACTGACACCTGAACCACACCTGGATGAAAATCAGTCTGAGAGCCAAAAAAGAGTCACAACTTTGGATTAACTTGGGATATAAAAATCAATTTGAAAAGGTAAAAGTCTAAAACTTTAGTCTTATAATTTGAAGAAGAAATTTAAACAGAAAGACGGCTTTTCTTCTGTGTTTCTCTATCATCGCCTGTCTATCACTGTCAACCAATCACACCCTGCTCCGTTTCCATCTCAACCAATCTCGTCATTTAAGTAAATGCACTCTCTCCTTCACCACAGCACCACATCAGCCTCCTCAGCCGCTCCATCTCCTCTTCCTCACCAGATAATTTTTTGTAACAAAATTCTCCAACATCTTTACATTCAGTGAAGCCTTTCATTGTTCACTTATCTGTTACTATTTTGTTGCATAATTGGTTGTTGTGACTTGATTTGACCTGCGGGGGCCACCGTACAATGGCCCTTAAGTTTAGCCGCGTGCATGCTAGCTTCCATTATCTCCCGTGCTAATCGTCACGCTAACTGACGGACTGTCCCAGAGGAAGTGTCTCCCACAGCGGTGCGCCGTGGGGGGTCGCTCCGTGGGGCAGGGCACCCTTACCTCCAGCCCCCACAGCCAGCCGGTGCTCAAATGTCCCATCTTTTCATCACGGCTTCTCCATGGTTCTGTCTCGGAGTCTCAGAATCTCCTCTCGCCCCCACAGACGCACTCTCCTCGGGTTACTGGCTCCTCCTCACCTGCCCCTCTACCTGGTCTGCCATCTCAAGAAATAATGCTACAAATAAGGACGCGAATAATCAGTGCAGTTTCAGTGTTTCGCAACTTAATGAAACTACTGTGCATCGCATCAGGTTTGTGCACTGCAAAAAATAAATCTAATCAAGCTAAAATGACTTGGATTAAGAAAATGTTGCATTATTTGGGTAAATTATTACCCAATTATTATTATTAAGTAAATGATCTACCAGTGCAATAAGATTTTTGTACTTAAAATATGAAAATACATCTTGCTACACTTAAAATAAGAAAAACAAGAACTTTTTGCACTTAAAATAAGAAATAAAATCAAATGCTGCTTGAATTAAGAAAAAAACACTTTTTCCACTGGCAGGAAATTTCACTTGTCAAGATGAATCTGCTCAAAAAAAGTAAAATGTTCTTAATTTAAGTCATTTTAACTTACCTAGATATTGTTTTTTTCCAGTATGAAGTTGTAGTGCACACTTTTGTATTCTGTTTTTGTATATTTACAGAGAATTGTCATGTGGGAGTGTGGGTGATATTTGCCAGGTTGGCGCCACCTAGAGTCTCTGCTCAGTTTCATTTCTCTCCAGCGTCTAGGTCAGGAATCAGAAGACACTCGGTGGTTTGCAAGAACCCTGAAAGTTGTAGTCGGGTCACCGGCCAATCAGCGAAGAGCTGTGTTGGCCAGAACTAACCCCAGTCGCGATAGCAGACTGTTTACGCTATCCTCCTTTGGTCTTCCTTTGTCAAATAATAACAGCATTTTTCATCGTACTTTTAATTCACAAGTTCACCTCGCAGAAACAACAATGCTCATTGACAGACATGTTCATTCTCTGCTTTATTTGCTGTTTTGCCGGCGATTACTGAGCGTTCTGGTGCATTACATACTCACAACCAAATAGCAGCGATTGGTTAAATAAAGAAAAGTATCCGCCTATTGTGGAGCGAACGAATCCAAACGCTACAAGGCTTGGGTGATATAGGCTTGTGGGTGGATTGTGGATTGCACAGAATCGTAACGCGAACCGTAAAGAGGGTTTGAATGGAGCTCATCCCCTGGTTGCAGAAGTACATTTCTCATTTATTTTGCACAAGGGCACGGGGAAAAGAATCAAAACCTTTACTCAAGCAAGAGTACGGTTCCTCCAGTAAAAGTAGGAGGAAAAGTGCAATGGTAGATACAGTAAGTACTCAGAGAAGTACAATTACTTTCCTCTTTACGTTACTGAAGTACCTGCCTCTGCTTTAGACGTCTTACACAGCCAACATTTTATCTGTTGGACATTTGAGGCAGGTTTAGGGGGAATGATTTGAAACGCGCCCAGAGCAGAGATCTCGGGGCCGGGCACAGTGAGGGTCTATTGTCCCCCGTGTCAGCAGCCTCTCCGCTCTAATGGGGCCTGTACATCATCGTCCTGATTATGGCACAGGACCGGGACCTGGGGGGCCGTGGGGGTCTGTGGGGGTCCGGGGTAGACACAAACGTCTGTGTGTGAGTGAGGGAAGAGGGAGGGGAAGACGAGAGTGAAAGTGTGGTGGAGGGAGGAGAGGTGAAGCGTGCCCAAATCTCCCGCTGACTGAAATCCAAGCACTTAACCCCAGCTACAGGTACATGGCGTTGGGAAGATTTTTTAGAAATCTTTTTAATGGACCAGAGCCTTGTGGCACTCTTTCTGTTCAGCGGTGCAATACTGTGCACCTTTTCCATTTCTTCCTCTTAAAATACTGCAGCTCTGAACTCTGGACACACAACAGGAAAACCTCTAAGCCTCTGCTGTTTTTGTTGGTGATGAGACGGGACATTCCCTTGAGGTGTTTTCTCTGGAAAGTCTTTTGCTACCGGCGTAGTACTCGAGACTGGTCTTGGTCTCGAGACCGGCCTCAAGACAGACTGAACCGCGTTTGGACTCAGCCTCGAGGTCTGACACTCGACAAGTGATAAAATCGAGATAGATTTATCAAAACACTGATATATATGCACCAAAATAACTGTAAAATAAACTGGGTCTAGAATATTTCTTTATTCATTTATTTCTTTATTCAATATTATACCAGGTAAGTCCATTGAGAACACCTTCTCATTTGCAATGACGACCTGGCCAAGAGGCAGTACAAAACAGCACAAACAGAACACACTCATGCATCAATCGAAACATGAAACAGTGAATAGAAACATGAGACAGTGAAACATTTGCAGATTAAAGCTATAAAAGTGTTAAAAGTATGTGCAATGATCCTGCAGAACACTTTGAATGGAGCTTTTAAAAGTCTAAGAAAGAACTAAGCTTTAGGCTACGTTTGAAGCAAAAACGCAAAAGTTTGTTTTCGTTCTCACTCTTATTCTGCATTTACAGTACATGAGCGTTTTGGGTGGGGAATTCTGCGTGGAAACGGATCTTAGTCTCGAAACCGGCCTCAAGACGGACTCGACCGTGTTTGGACTCGGTCTTGAAGGCACTTGGACTCGACCTCGGGGTCTGACACTCCACAAGTGATAAAATCAAGATAGATTTATCAAAACACTGATATATATGTGCTGTAAAATACAAACAAATGGTGAAAATGTCAAACATGGTCTTGATTTGGTCTTGTTGGGCTGTGGTCTCTGTCTTGTCTCGGTCTCAGCCTTTAAAAGTCTCGGTCTTGTCTTGGTCTCGACCCTCAGAGGTCTTGGCCTTGTCCTGTCTCGGGACCCTGTGGTCTCGGACAGGTCTTAGTCTCGATTACTGCGGTCTTGACTACACCACCATCTTCTGCTTTATTTGGTGTAGAATGGAAGAAGCTTCAGCGTCACAGGTCCCAAGCTTGTTTCCCAGGCGGCATGGGTCTTTTCGTCAGACTTTTTGGAGTTTATCTTCTCCCCATGCCTTCGTAGACGTCCACTGGGTGTTCTGGTTTCCCCTTTCTTTGTAACAAACAGGAAAACCATGTCATATCCCTTTAGATTGCACTGTTCATTCCCTACACCACAGGGCAGCCGGGGCGGACTGAAGTGTGGCTGCCAATCTGGACCAACGGCCTCTCCCAACACCTCCACTCACACAACACTTTTCATACTTGTAGACACAGTGGGTGAAGTCAGGGCTGGGATTGAACTACAAACTAAAATACAACCTCTATACAACCTGAAAAACTGTCCTTCCCAAGTTTACGCATGCACTTGATATGGGTTTGGGTCATGGAAAGACGTCAGCATGTTGAAATAGTTCAGTAAATTGCGTGTTTTTGATAGAGTTTCAAACTTTTTTGTTATGTTAGAGTAAATTTTTATTTGGATTTAAAAAAGACACTATTAAATACTTTCCACATCTATTCCATGTTCCCAACCGGTCAATTTCCTCCAAAGAAATCCCAGTGCTGCTTTATCCATGCACAGCCATGTTTTTCAATATGCCAACCACCGCACATACCCGACGCCAACTTAACTACGCCAGCAAGTTAGTAATGTTCTCTAAAAATAACCAACTTTCAATCTTGCTCACGATTTTCTTCACGCTTCGGCCATAAACGTTATTACGGATTATTTTTATTTCTAATGTGTTGTTAATAAAAGCTCGCTTCTTGACGGGGAGAGTGGAAGATGTGAGGTGGTTTAGCGCCGGATCAAACCCGCTAAAGGTCACGGAGGACAGAGGGACATTCATTTAACTCGGTCTAATGAGTGTGTTGTGAGAGACGGCTGGATGGGAATTTCTCAAATGAGTGAGGCCTGTTTCTTGGGTAATTAGCGTGTTAGGTTTTTACAGCGTGTCTGCTAAGCTCTGTCAGTGAGGTAGGCCGAAGAGGAATGTTTATGCCACAGTCACTGGAGTAAAAAAGAGAAGCAAAAAATCAAATGTAGTGGACACGGAAATCTTAAGTGCACACGCAACGAAACTGGGACTAAACCGGGTCTAGAATATTTATTTATTCATTTATTTATTTATTCAATATTATACCAAGTAAGTCCATTGAGAACACCTTCTCATTTGCAATGACGACCTGGCCAAGAGGCAGTAAAACAGCACAGACAGAACACACTCACGCATCAGTCGTAACATGAACGGTGAATAGAAACATGCGACAACGAACCATTTGCAGATTAAAGATATACAAGTGTTAAAAGTATGCGCAATGATCCTGCAGAACACTTTGAATGGAGCTTTTAAAAGTCGACAGAGGTAAAAACTAACTAAGCTTTAGGCTACGTTTGCAAGGAAACGGTCTGAAGCAAAAACGAAAAGTGCGTTTTTGTTCTCACTCTTATTCTGCGTTTACACAAGCGTTTTGTGTGGGGAATTCTGTGCGCAAACGGAGACGCAAAACTTGCAGTTTGCTGATGTAGTTTACACGCCCAGTGTGTAGGTGGCAGCACCACCAACACCAAATGCCTGTGAATAACCCTTCTGCTTCTCTACTTCCTCTCCAACATGGCAAAGTTTTCCGTATTCATCCATTTACACAGCGATAACACGGTGGAATGTTTTCAAGATTTCCACTCTGGAGGGCGTTTTCAGAATTTTACCTTTTCAACCCCCCAAAACGCCGTTGCCGTCTAAACGATAAGGACACTTGGCAAAATGTTTTGCGTTTTCCACCCGTTACCGCGGTCATGTAAATGGCCCCTTAGAGTCTGTTGAAGGTGGTTCCAGTCACTTGCTGCAGAAAACTGAAATGAGGAGCGGCCTAAAGCTGAGGGTCGACCGACTGTGATCAAACCCACTGAAGTAAATGTGATCGCTGGTAAAATTAAGGCTGCATATGCACGTGCTGTTTGGAATCATCTGGAATTTCCCGTCTCTTCTAATCACATGTCAGGATTTTTAGAAGAAAATGGTGAATTTTTAAGTTTTTATTTATGGGAATTAGTCTTAATGCATTTTGTTTTAAATGACGAATTGGACTTGGATCATTTTAAAGCGTCACAGTTATTGATGAATTGTTGTCAGAGGCGCTTTAACGTCAACCGTCTTCCTTAATTCAACGTCTGTACCTGCCCAAGCGCTGCAAAAGGAAAGGAGCTCGTAGCTAAATCTGGCGCTGAGCAGGTTTTCTCAACGAAGCAAATGTTTTCTGTGCGCCGGTCTTGTTTTAGATAAATAAATAAATGAGATAAACAAATGACTTCACTCAGAGTTGCATTTCATTTGATTCATGCGTGTTTTAGTAATCCTGTGTGGTTCTGTTAAAGAGAATCTGGTTTTTCTTCTTTCTTTTTTCTCGTAGTATTTTTTCAACAATAGAAACACACAAATGAAAATCTGCTGTCGGGTAAAGACAAATTTCACTATGAGAATCAGTTCTGTGACTGTTACATATTATCTGTGACATAAGGGTGAGTTGTACAGTTGTAGGGAGTATTATCTGTTACATAAGGGTGAGTTGTAGAGTTGTAGGGAGTATTATCTGTTACATAAGGGTGAGTTGTACAGTTGTAGGGAGTATTATCTGTTACATAAGGTGAGTTGTACAGTTGTAGGGAGTATTATCTGTTACATAAGGGTGAGTTGTACAGTTGTAGGGAGTATTATCTGTTACATAAGGTGAGTTGTACAGTTGTAGGGAGTATTATCTGTTACATAAGGGTGAGTTATACAGTTGTAGGGAGTATTATCTGTTACATAAGGGTGAGTTGTACAGTTGTAGGGAGTATTATCTGTTACATAAGGGTGAGTTGTACAGTTGTAGGGAGTATTATCTGTTACATAAGGGTGAGTTGTACAGTTGTAGGGAGTATTATCTGGTACATAAGGGTGAGTTGTACAGTTGTAGGGAGTATTATCTGTTACATAAGGGTGAGTTGTACAGTTGTAGGGAGTATTATCTGTTACATAAGGGTGAGTTGTACAGTTGTAGGGAGTATTATCTGTTACATAAGGGTGAGTTGTACAGTTGTAGGGAGTATTATCTGTTACATAAGGTGAGTTGTACAGTTGTAGGGAGTATTATCTGTTACATAAGGGTGAGTTATACAGTTGTAGGGAGTATTATCTGTTACATAAGGGTGAGTTGTACAGTTGTAGGGAGTATTATCTGTTACATAAGGGTGAGTTGTACAGTTGTAGGGAGTATTATCTGTTACATAAGGTGAGTTGTACAGTTGTAGGGAGTATTATCTGTTACATAAGGTGAGTTGTACAGTTGTAGGGAGTATTATCTGTTTCATAGTGATGAGTTGTACAGTTGTAGGGAGTATTATCTGTTACATAAGGGTGAGTTGTACAGTTGTAGGGAGTATTATCTGTTACATAAGGTGAGTTGTACAGTTGTAGGGAGTATTATCTGTTACATAAGGTGAGTTGTACAGTTGTAGGGAGTATTATCTGTTTCATAAGTGAGTTGCACAGTTGTAGGGAGTATTATCTGTTACATAAGGGTGAGTTGTACAGTTGTAGGGAGTATTATCTGTTACATAAGGGTGAGTTGTACAGTTGTAGGGAGTATTATCTGTTACATAAGGGTGAGTTGTACAGTTGTAGGGAGTATTATCTGTTACATAAGGTGAGTTGTGCAGTTGTAGGGAGTATTATCTGTTACATAAGGGTGAGTTGTACAGTTGTAGGGAGTATTATCTGTTACATAAGGTGAGTTGTACAGTTGTAGGGAGTATTATCTGTTACATAAGGGTGAGTTGTACAGTTGTAGGGAGTATTATCTGTTACATAAGGGTGAGTTGTACAGTTGTAGGGAGTATTATCTGTTACATAAGGTGAGTTGTACAGTTGTAGGGAGTATTATCTGTTACATAAGGGTGAGTTGTACAGTTGTAGGGAGTATTATCTGTTACATAAGGTGAGTTGTACAGTTGTAGGGAGTATTATCTGTTACATAAGGGTGAGTTGTACAGTTGTAGGGAGTATTATCTGTTACATAAGGGTGAGTTGTACAGTTGTAGGGAGTATTATCTGTTACATAAGGGTGAGTTGTACAGTTGTAGGGAGTATTATCTGTTACATAAGGTGAGTTGTACAGTTGTAGGGAGTATTATCTGTTACATAAGGGTGAGTTGTACAGTTGTAGGGAGTATTATCTGTTACATAAGGGTGAGTTGTACAGTTGTAGGGAGTATTATCTGTTACATAAGGGTGAGTTGTACAGTTGTAGGGAGTATTATCTGTTACATAAGGGTGAGTTGTACAGTTGTAGGGAGTATTATCTGGTGCATAAATTTTAAGATCAGCGATGTGGCTCAATATCATTTGAGTCGGGCCTCTTCCTGCTTATTTTAAAGAAAATATTGTCCTTTTGGCTTTAATCTTCCACAGTTTGCCATAATAAACCTCGTCTATCTCCATGCAGAACGTTCCCGAGTAGTTTTTTTTTATGTCCGTGGAATCGTGCCAGTGCCGTGCCTCCTCCAGAAAGTTACGCGGTGTTGCTTTACCCGAGTGCTGAGTGAAAGACCCGAGCTCTGCCAAACAAGAGCAGGATGTGTGATAATGATTGTCTTGTCATTTTGAAATATAAGTCCAATAAAATAAAAAGAGTCCAGCGTGCGGCTGTGTAATTGGCAGCCGGGCCCTGGTCTGCGAGCGGACATCTGCGGCTCATTTCGGAGGAGAATAAATCAAACTTTCTCTCTCTTTCGCCAACTCTCTCGCTTTTTCTCTCTTTCTCTCGCTGCCTTGCTCTCTTTTACTCTTCCTCTCTTCATCCCTCTCTCCTTATCTTCTCTCTGTTTTTGTCTTTCTGTCATTTCTATCCCATTTATGTCTTCTTCTTCTTGTTTAGTCTCACTTACTTTTCTTTCGCTCTTACTCTTTCTTTCAGTTTCTCTCTCTCCTCCTCCGTCTCTCTACTTCTATTTACTCTTTTCCTCTCCTTTCTCTTTTCTCTCCCTCTCGCTTTCTCCTCTTCGTTCCTCACTCTTTCTTTTTATCTTTCTCTCCATCTCTATGCATTTCCTGCTCTCCATGAACTTACTCTCTGCTCCTCTTGCTCTCCCTCCCCATTCTCTCCTTGTCTCATATTTTCACTTTTCGCCTTTTTTCAGCTCTGTCTCTCTCATCTTCTTCTTTCACCTCACTCTCTTTTTCAATCTCTTCTTTCCTCTCTATGCATCTGCACACTTTCTATGAACTCCCCCCTTCTTTCACTCTCTACTCTACTCTCTCCCCACTTGCGCTCTTTCTATCTCTCTACCTCTCTTGCTCTCCTTTCTCTCTTCTCTCCCCCTCATTCCTCTCCTTCCCTCGTTTGTTACTCTCCTCCGCTCTATGAACTCTCTTCTCTCTCCCCTCTATGAACTCTCTCCTTCTCTCCCTCTCTCATTACTCTGTTCTCTCTCCCCTCTATGAACTCTCTCCTTCTCTCCCTCTCTCATTACTCTGTTCTCTCTCCCCTCTATGAACTCCCTCCTTCTCTCTCTCTTTCTCTCTCTCATTACTCTCTCTCCTCCTCTCTATGAACTCTCTCCTCTATCTTCCTCTCTCGTTTCTCTCTCTCCTCTCTCTCATTACTCTCTCTTCTCTCTCCTCCTCTCTATGAACTCTCTCCTTCTCTCTCTCGTTACTCTCTCTCCTCCTCTTTCTCCTCCTCTCTCATTACTCTCTTCTCTTTCTCCTCCTCTATGAACTCTCTCCTCTCTCTTCCTCTCTCGTTTCTCTCTCTTTCTCTCTCTCATTACTCTCTCTCCTCCTCTCTATGAACTCTCTCCTCTCTCGTTTCTCTCTCCTCTCTCTCATTACTCTCTCTTCTCTCTCCTCCTCTCTATGAACTCCCTCCTTCTCTCTCTCTTTCTCTCTCTCATTACTCTCTCTCCTCCTCTCTATGAACTCTCTCCTCCTCTTTCTCCTCCTCTCTTTCGTTACTCCCTCCTCTCTGTCTTGTCTCTCGATTTCCTCGTCTCCCTGGAAACCCCTGGACTCTACAGTGGCAGAAGTCTGGACGCTGTGTCACTTTTTGGGTGGTCACTCACACTTGGAGTTGGAGCTGTGAAACCCCCAGGCCTCCTCTGGCTCGGGGCTGCAGCAGGAGCGGTGGATGGAGGGGTTGTTATCGTCAGCTGAAGGAGGAGGAGGAAGAAGAGGAAGGACGGAGGCAGTGAGGTGTGAACAGGGCAAAGAAAGAAAGTTTGGGTGGAAAACAACTATTTCCCCCAGACCCATTTTCACTGCTGCTCCAAACAGGAGGAAATGGCAGCGGCTCAAGTGGGAGAAGGATTTTCTTTTTTTTTTATACCAAAAGGTTTGAGGTTCAGGTCCAGCTGTTGTTTTGTCCATTCAGCAAGTACACGTTTAACAACCTGGAGCCGCGCAGTATATGCCGTTTACCACAGCGCGGAGTCGTAGTTTAAACCGCATAGTTGTTTAATGCGCTCACGGCTACAAACTGAAGTGTTTCACCTGTGAGTCCGAAAAGCCCTTTCACTGTAAATACCTCTACTAATGTGGCCAAGCCTCCCTGTCAAAACCTCGTCTGATCTCAGAGGCTAATCGGGGCCGGGCCTGGTTAGTACGTGGGCGGGAGGGTGCCACAGGGGGGGCGCCATTGGTAAAAACTGTCCCTGTGTCCTTAGGCAAGGCTCTTCACCCACATTGCCTCGTATGAATGTGGTGTGGGTGTGTGTTGTGTGTAGTGTGGTGGTGGCCGGAGGGGCCGATGGTGCAGATTGACTTGCTTCTTCCCCATGGCAGCTGTGGTTACGAGGGATGCACCGATACTGATACTGATATCAGCCCAATACTTCTTTAATACACTTGTACTCGTTAAACATTTGTTGATACCGATACCACTATTATGCGACACATTATGCAGCATCCCGAATAAGCCAGTATGTTATGAGAAACCGGCAGCCAACATAAATAAAGTGACTGTACGTGAGTGAAATGACCGTTAAATAACACGTACGACCTGCACAGTATGATCTCTGAAAAGTTTAACATGAACCATCTCCAATGTGATATGCGCACAGAACAGACTCACCATCAGCAGAACATCCCTCTGTCACAGAAAGAACACTCATATTCCACTGAGTCGTGTCCTTTAGCCCAACAAAAGCTGACTACATTAGCGGCACAAGGAGAGAGTTGTTGTTTTTTCAGCGCTTATCGTTTATGCAAATGAGCCATGTGGTTTTAAGTTTAGTTTCTGTAAAACATAAACAAATGTGCCCAAAGCTGCATTATACACATAATATCA
Source organism: Odontamblyopus rebecca (assembly GCA_030686955.1). Taxonomy (NCBI): domain Eukaryota; kingdom Metazoa; phylum Chordata; class Actinopteri; order Gobiiformes; family Gobiidae; genus Odontamblyopus; species Odontamblyopus rebecca. The sequence continues at coordinate 8,601,820 of CM060654.1, forward strand.
TGGTTGGTTGTATTTTTCCTGGTTTATTAAATATATAATTTTTGCGCTTGTACACAGGGATATGAGCTTTCCGGTTTCTCAGTGCATGTATACGCAGTATCCCGAACACTGTATACTGTGTACTGTATTTCATGGAGGTGGGGGGTTATCGGTAAGTATCGGTATCGGTACCCAGTATCAGCAAGGACAGACATGATTATACTCGTACTCAAATTGGTTTTCAAAAAAGTGGTATCGGTGCATCCCTAGTGACTACAATAGTATCTTACCACCACTGATTGTGGAGTAAATGAATAATGCTGTAAAGCAGCTTTAAGTGTTTGGAAAAGCACCGACAAATGGATTATTATTATAAATGTCAGTTATTTCAGTCTTTTAAAATATTATTGTTTAGCCATTGCTACTGTGATGTTATGGCGAGAAAAAAATAATATCGCTGGATCTGTAATGCAGACAGTACAGAACTAAAACTCTTTACCAAGAGCTGCTTTTACAGTTTATCTGTACTGGGGCGAGACACATTTTACTCTGTTTGAGTAAAGTGAACAGGCCCTTTAATTGTAAAAACAGTAAATATGTCAAAGGTGTTGATGAACTAGTTTGATTTGTTTAAACATGTGTTATTTAAGCCCTATATTACGCTGTTGTCTGAACTATGTTTTAATGTTATTTTCTCATCAAAAACATACCTGGAGTTGTGTTTTGTTTCATTCACGTTTACTAAAGCTTAAAAGGTAGATGTTAACTTGGAAACCACCTCTAGATATTAAATAGATAATCAAGGATTCCTCAAATATGTGTGAATGAAACAAAACACAACACCAGATATGGTTTTAACGAGTTTTTTGCATTCTAACATGACTTAAAGCTCAGAAGACTCGTTTGCGTAATTTATATAGACAGAAATGTAATATACATATTGATAGAGCCGCCTCTACAATATCTACACCAACTTTAGTATCGAAATACATAAAAAAATTTAGCGCACCCCTGTTCCTTTTTACATTTTCACATTGACAACACAAATTCCCACAGTGCACTCCTCCCTTCACTCCAGCGCTGACTCCAACCCTGGGAAGATTTCTGGAAGCCTGAAGGACTGCAGTTTAGATTAGCGCTCCCCTTGTTACATTAAACATTATATGAACAGAGACAGAGTGAAGAAAAACGGACGGGGCAGAGGGAGGTGACCGCCGCCATAAAGCCTTCCCTCAATCCAGGCTCCTGAAACCTAAGCCCGCCTCGTACCCCAAGTCACATTACTCTAAGATAATAATGTAAATACGCTTGATTTACACGTAAACCCCACCATCATGCTTATCCCAATGTATTACCTAAATAAATTCTCGTCTGTCTGCGCTCGGACGCGGGGTTTCCTGTGCCGTGTACTGAGAGACATGTCAAATATACAGTGCTATTGAAACTGTAGATAGGAGCCTCAGCACTGGGGTTTCTCAATCCGAGGGGCAAGGACCTCTGAGCGTGTTCTCATTGTGTCATTCTGGGCCTGATTGGTCAAATAGCCCATTATACGCTGTTCTCTGATTTAGGTTATAATGTTGTAACTTGGCACACACCAGACTGATGCGTGTCACTCTGAACTGAGAGTCTGAAACGGCTCTCGCTGAAAAAGATCAGAAAACGTGTAATGTCACGATGATTATTTGAATCTGACCAGTTGAACAGCAGAACAAGCTGAAAAGCCAGACTTCTGTTACATCCAATGAGGTTTTCATCCAATTTGGTCTTCCGGAAATGTAAGTTATTAGGTTCTTTTTTCAAGAGTTTGTTTTCGTACCTGACAGTCTCCCCTGCTCACTCGCGGTCTTCCTCAGAATGGTCACGTGATGTTGTTGTGACGTGTCTGGTCAGCTGATTTATACAGGTTCACTGGTAGGAAACAGCGAAGGCGAGCAACAAAACACAAAGCAAAACAGGAAAAAAAGCGGCCATTTCTGACCACTGTAAAAGACAAAAGCACATTATGGATCGGGACGGCGCAAACACCACTGGGACAGAGGAAACAAACATCGTCGCTGGATTAAAGAGGCAATCGGAATACGGAAACGTGCCCACGGGACCATAAACCAGGACGAGGGGGCTTTTTTACTATCACACACCCGGGATACTGTCCTGAGGAATTCGGACTGCAGATGGCGCCGTCATCCTGCCTCCATCGGTAGGAAGACGGCGCTAAAACCTGTTTAAATCAGCTGACCATACACGTCACAGTGACATCACGTGACTCTGAGGAAGACGGCAGGGAGCAGTCGAAACTGTCACGTATGAAAACAAACTCTTTGTCTGTAAAAAGAACCTAACAACATTCTGTTACATCCAGTTTAGATAAAAGCATCTTCTCTGTCCACAAATGTGCAAAGCTCTTACCTTTTCCACATTTTTCACAATGTAGTATTGTCGTTGCCATGTTTGCTTTGGTTCATTTTGTTTCTTCACCTTTGGCTGTGGTTGGTTGCCGACCACCTGTCGAGCCCTAATGCACCAGCAGGGACCAAGATGGACTCTCCTGAGTTTCTGAACTCACAAATATCTTGCAGTACAAGGTTAATGATATTTCCTCTTCACAGACATACCCAGAGTTGTGTTTTGTTTCAATTCACACGTTTAACACGCAAATCTTTCACTCAGTTGGATTTCAGCCCTGGAATTTCCAATCGCTGCTGAGCTAAAGGTAAAAAAAAGGAGCTGGTAACTTTAAAAATACAGCTCCATGACATCACAAAGTGGAACAGGGCATTTTGAGCTTGGGAGATGCGGACAGACTAATAATGAAGGATTACTCAAACATGTGTGAATGAGACACTGAGGTCCCACCACTGTTCTTTGGAAGAGGTTTGAACAAAGATAATTTTCCTTTAAAACCAGTTCATTTAGTGAGTATTCCTCTCACCCTGCCACGCTGCGCCGCTGCTAAATGTCCTCCACGATAGCTGATAGCCTAATGATTCCGAATTAGCCGAGCCTAATCAGAGGTTAATGCTTCGGTTTACACTGACCTAACGATCTTCGGGCTAAAGAACTGTAAAGCGCGGCGTAATTAGCATGTTTAGGAAAGCTAGCTCACTCTGACTGATGACTGTTTAGCTCCCGGGGATGGCTAGCTAGCACCGGTTGCTAATGTAAACAGCTCAACGTCCGTCTCCCTTAGTGCCGGGGCGACTTGTAAAAACATTTACGGGATTAGGGCTATGCTAGGGGTCAGCGCGGAGCAGGAGGGAGCCCGGGTCTCGTGATAGATTGGTCCTGGGCCCTTTCGACAGAGCGCAGGCCAGTGGAAAGTCATTATGGGATGGAACAAGTCTATGAATACATACAAGGCCAGCTCCTTAAGGCCAGCGCGGGGCTAATGCTGCTGTGAGGGCGCGAGGTACAAAGGTGTGGTTTAAATGTGGTGTTTAAGAGGAACTGAATTGATTTTTTTTTCAGGTTTACTCAAAAAAAAACACGGTAGAACTGCAAAATAACTGAAAATTGGGTTGTCTTTTATCCATATTATCGTTGTTTCCCTTCTCATTTACCCTCTCGAAGTTGTATTTGAAGTGATTTGTGCGTGTTTGAGAAACCGTTCATCTTCATCTTCTTATTTTCGAGATGCCATATTGCCGATCAACCCCTATTATTTTCCCCGCCACTGGCACACGCCCACTGTTCTGTTGCGTTCTTCGTTCTCCAGCTTTATTTTCCTTCACTGATGAATTTGTCACATGGTTTTGTAAACATACAGCCCTATAATGCTCTTCTATTTCCATTTCCACTCATGAGTCTGCTCCAAAAAGACACATGGAAAAAAAACAAAAAAAACAAACACTGTCATTTAAGGTAAGGCTTTGTGGGCACGTGAATAAATGAGAGGCTTAAGCACCGATCATTAACAACTCATTAACAAACGTAACTATGTCCCACCACTTCTTCCTTTTTCCACTTGTAGCTATAGACGGGTACATGTGCTGTTATTATTTCCATAGTTGTCGTTATTCTACACGTTGGGTTGGTCTCTCCAATATACTGGTAAAATCTACACATTACTGAACACAAATTAGGCTATGTTCAGACCGCAGCCTGAAGTGACCCAAATCCGATTTTTTTTTGCCCCTATGCGACCTGTATCTGATCTTTTAATGACAATCTGAACGACACAGATACAATTTTTGTTTTCGTTTTTTTTTTTGGATATGTGGTCCTAAAACCGATACATATCCGATCTTATGCCAACCTACATCCGACCGACACGTCATCAAAAAACGAGAGCTCGGCTAATGTGCTGTAACAAGCACCTGCTGTGAGCCAAAACAGCCCAACACCGACATGTTTGCTCAGTGAAATAGGCCGAAAACGTGTTTCCTCCCGCGAGAGTGGCACGACGGCAACTCCAAAATCTCCAGGCATCCATGTTTAGGCGACGTCCGTAAACACTGAGCACAGTCGCAGCAGTGACGTCGTCGTGTCCTCCAATGCGCATATGGGACACTTTTATGGTGTTTACCGACACTGGGCTAAAACCGTGATAAAACAATGGATTCACCACAGCATCTTCACAACCTGCCAAAGCGTTCGATGGGGGACGTGACTCTAATCGCATCTTCGATGTTACTTACAGGCAGCTGGTTGTAACGGTTGATCTTCCGAACATTATAGAACAAGATTCAAGATTGTTTATTTGTCATATGCAGGTTCAACACAAAGTCTACAGTGCAATGAATCGCTTAGGATGAGAAGAACCATTGACTCGCTAATATTCAAGAAGTACTAATAGCTGCAATAAATAGTACTGTTAAAAGTATTTGCAATTACAAGGGAAATAAGTAAACAATATGGTAAAAAATATAATAAAATATAATAACATTACCGTGACACAAATTATTATACACAAATGAATAGGCAATTTATAAAAGGATAACAGAAAGAATACAATGGCATCTAGATGAAGAAAACCGGACCATTTTCTCAGTTTTCCCAGATTTTAGTTACTACAACGGGAGTGTGCCTATGTTCCCTCAGCTCTATGTTCCCTCAGTCCAGTGGTCCTGGTGCAAAGGACCCTAGGTTGAAATTACTCTGAATCATCCCTTTAAATGCGGTATACAAATAAAAATTACTTGACATAAGAGTTTAATTTTGAGAAAAATCTTAGAAATAAGAAAAATCTGCGATATGAGGGAACATAGGGCTGACCCCACTACAACCAAACGTCTTCTGGTTTTGCGCCGTAAGCGTGAATGAAGCCCCTTATAGAGTTACTTCACTTTTTTTTTTCTTTGGCACATAATTCCATATATATTACTTCATATATTTGATGTACATAAATTGTAGAAAGCAGTAAAAATAATAAAAAAATTGAATGAGACGGTGTGTCCGAACTTTCGACTCGTCGTATATATCTCCCATCTTAGTTCATCCATCACCCCCCGTACAAGCTTAACCCCTCATCACATCCTCTCCCACCGCCCCACACCTCCTCAAACCCCGTCCAGCTCCACCAGCCGCCGCACCCGCCTTATACCCCCCTCGGCTGTTTTATGACTGGCACTTTTACGGGACCGCAGAGGGCCTTGGGAGCCTGGAGAGGTCAGACCAGCCGACAGCAGCGGTCACAACCGATGGCTCATTTCCTAGCTGTGGCGTGATGCAGAAGATTCGTCTCTGGCAGTTCCTCAAGGCCCGATTCTTGACGCCATATTGTGTGTCAGAAACCAGCGTCTGCTCCACAGACCCAGCGCAGCCTGGTTCTCGTCCCCATCACAGAGGAGGTCATTACGAGCTGTCTGAACGCGACAAATCCTGGTAAGAGACGGCGAAGAAGACATGGGAGTTAACTGGAAAAAGGTAGCGGGAAAGTTTAAGCCCCGGCCTGAAAAGTTGTGGTTGGTTTGATTTTATATGGAGTGAAACAATGAGTCAGAGCTGTAAGAGGCTACCGCTGGTCCAAATGCGAAAGGCAGCTGGTCCATCTGGAGGTGTCTGAGCGGCTCTGGATGTGTGCGCTGGTGAGGTCCAAGCAGTGTGGGAGAATGTCTCAATGATTCAAACCAAACGACATATGACGCGGCTAAAGAGGCCGGCCCCGCTGAAATATTGTAAACAATTTCAGGCACATTTGGGCAGAAGCCAGCGAGCTTTTTGTGCCAGTACAAAGCGGCTTCAAGAGAACTTTATGTATGTTTGAAATACTGAAAATAATCAAGATTCATCTGCGTAAGATAAGACGCGACGGAAATAGCTAAGGGTTCCTGCACACATTTGGACTAAATTGGGGCTAAACTTTGGAACAAAACCTAGACTAGACCAGAGCTAAACCAGGACTGAAACAAAACCAAACAAAGTCTACATCGATTAAACTGTAGGCACCTAAAGGAAGTCTGTTGTTTTTCTAGACTTTTTTTTGTAGTAGAAGTTTTATTTTGAATACAGTATCAGAAAAGCTGAGAAGGTAAAACAAAAATCTTAATTTATTTGCTCTTTATGGAAATCCCATTGAGATTACAAATCAGTATTTTAATTATTTTGAAGTTTCTTTTTTGTCCAAAAGTATAATAGGTAAGGTTATCAAAATTTGGCAACTAGTTGGTATAATGGAGAAATACTAGTCGTCAAATTTTGGAAGACTTTACCTTTTCTTTTGGACAAAACAAAAACTTTGAAGTCATTTTTCTCAGTTTCACACTCGAGTTAAGGTCTTTTGCCTTTTTAGGGCAGTGTGAAAATGTATTTGGTGACTTCAGTAAATAGTCAGAGCATTGTGTTATTTATTATCGTGTTGTCAATGCAACAAGTTTACATGGTGAGAGAATCTGGGTGGTCCTGCACAGAGACAGAGGTGTTGGATGAAAACAACTAATAATAAAACAAGTTCTAAAAGTAAAAAAAACAAAAACAACAACAACAAAAAAAACACCTACGCATCAACTATTCTGCATCACTGCCTTCAGCCCTCCCAAATCCTACATGTGAGAAACCAGTACTGCGCTACAAAGAACACAAGAAGTTCATGTGCATAAGACAAAAATATCGTTTTTGGATTATGAGATGCTGGTGCTTAGCGCTCTTCACTCACAGCAAGAAGTCGACTCTGCACTACAAAGGCAAAAGACCGTAGCTCGCCAGAGTGTGAAACTGACAAAAATGACTTCCAAGTTTTTGTTTTCTCCAAAAGTATAATAGCTAGGGCTTTATTTGCTCTTTATAAAAATCCCAATGAGATAACAAATCACTTTTATTCATTCTAGATGAATTTGTCCTGTGCATTTGACCCATCCATCGATGTCCCTGTGCTGCTCTACAAAGGCAAAAGACCTTAACTTGAGTGTGAAACTGCGAAAATGATTTTGAAGGTTTTGTTTTGTCCAAAAGTATAACAGGTCTTAGGGCTCCCAGAATTTAACAACTAGTTGCTATAATGGAAACATTTTGAGTGCCCTACCTGTTATACTTTTGGACAAAACAAAAACTTGGAAGTCATTTTTCTCAGTTTCACGCTCTTGCGAGCTAAGGTCTTTTGCCTTCGTAGGGCGGAATACGTAGACCTCTTCCAGTATCTCCAAAAACGTTTTTTCTCGTCTTATGTACATTCATTTCTTGTGTTCTTTTTAAAGCAGCCAAAACATGTCAACAAGGTAAACACACCTCCTACTGTATTGTCTCTGAAAAGAACCCAAACAGTTAACAGCGGTATCTCCTTCCAAAGAAAACGCCGTAATGCCCGCTGACACATCGGTGGATTTGCAGACACGTCAAAAACCTCGGCAGCTTCTCGGAAACCGTGTTAGCAGAATTACAATATAAGCGGTCCAAGTCTAAACTCACCATCCTCATAAAAACCTCGTATCAAACTCACAAAAGCTCTCTGTCTTTCAACGCGCCACACTTCACCGCTGCTGGTCTGGTAGCAATCAAAGTCCCCGCTCCGCACACACTCCAGCCCCAGCACCCGCACCCATGTCGGACCGTGCACCCGCCCCCCCCGGCACCCATAAAAAGCGCACTAATGATCTGCCTGTGCCCACACCCAGGCCCTGGCAGCCGGCCCCGTGGATGCACCCACAGAGCAGGGGCCCGTTTACGAGGCGAGCGGCCCCTGATGTCATCTGCAGCCAGCCGGGTCCCGCCAACCCCTCCGGAGAACAGGCACAGACGCAACAATACAGTGAGGGAAAACGCGTGTAAAAGTTTATAGGACATACTTTCACTCGCGCAACTTGGTGAGGAGAGGATTTTATTTTATTTTTAAGGTTTTCAGCCAGTTTGCTCTCTGTGGAAAAATAAAAACATTCAGAACATTGTGCAAATCCATTTTTAATCGTGCTGTCGTTTCACTTTACATACACAAAGTTCAGAGTGATTTGTGCGTTTTGGAGTCTTCTTTATTCTGCATTTTTGCTTTGTACTTGCTGCCTCCAATCTTTTTCTGAACAGTATTTCTGTTGGCAGAGTGGTCAGATCCACCGGTTCACAGGTTGACGGTTGTAATCCCGCTCCAACAGGTGAATCATGGATGAATCCTTGGGCAAGACACTCGTCCCCAGTGTCTGCGTACACTGGTGTGAATGTGTATTTCTGAATGAACGGTTCTGTTAAATGACTTTGTAAATTACTTTGAGTGCCTTCGAGGTATAAAAATGCACTTTACCCATTGAACTGTAGCTGTCCATAGGAGGCGCTGTCAGCCTGGTCCAGCAGAGGAACACATAAGTAAGGAAAAGAAAAAAGATAGAAAAGCACGCAAAACAACAAACACTGAGAAGCAGATTAGGGCTAGTATAATCAATGGATGTCTGTGCTTGACAAAATCTACTAGGTAATTTGAGGCGGAATTTTTACGTTACAAATTACAGACATGGCGCATTCGCACGAGATTAAGATCTCAGACATCCTCCACAATTCTTACAAATCACCAAAGGTCCACAGGTAACACTGATCCCGTTCGAATAGGGCTTATGTACGCTGGCCGGCAAATGCAAAACACTTTTACATTTCACAGAACACATTAACAAGTTTGAAAACAAAATTACATTTAGAATATATATTTACATCTTGAATACAAATTCTAAGTTTCATAAAACACATAACATATTTATAAAACACAAAACACTTTTACAGACAAATTTACGGAAAGGGAATGTCCTAAAAAGCGGAAGTGACACAACGACCCGTGGGACAAGCATGGATCGACAAGCAGAAAGTCCACAATAATTCAACGAGAGCGTGTTTTTCTTCTTCTTTCTTATTTCTGTTTTGGTGAATGAATAAAGTTTTGCCCCAGTTGTGGAGTCGGCCTTTTTAACGTTGCGCGCTTTTGTTCAGTATGTGGACGCTCTCTGGAGATCGCGGGGAACTCAGACCAAGAGGAAAATATCCTGCGATACAGCACTGACTATTTCAATGAGGGTCACTCTTACAGTGTCATTTTGGATATGCTGTCAACTTTGCATGGCGTACAAATGAGTTTGGGGATGCTTAAAAGTAAACTGAATAATGCTGGCCTATATCGGCGAAGATATTACACCTCCAGAACCACCGTAATTCACGCAATCAGAACCGAATTCCGTGGGCCTGGTCAACTTTGGGGTTATCGAACCATGTGACATGCCTTTTACGTGGGTTCTGGGGGCGTAATATTTTCATCGATACAGGCCAGCATTATTCAGTTTACTTTTAAGTGTCCGCAAAAGTGTTTTGTAAATTTGTTACAAAACACAAATTTGATTAAAATTACACCGGCGTACTATAAAAGGGCAGGCAGCATTCAGCACTGTCAAAATATAAAATAATAATCTACAGGTGCCTACAAGATAGATGTCATAAAACAACCTGTTATGAGTCCATGGATTTAAAAAAAAAAAGAAACACTTCCACGTAATGCTATCTTTGGACAGACTGAACACGTTTTGGGAGTCTAAAATGTGCACAAAATGTAACACAAAATCAACCGTCAAATAGCATTATGTTTCCTTAAGGAGTGATTTAAACACACTGAGTCTTGCTGCAAACGTAAACAGGAGGATGGATCAGGATCAGCAGGAAGAACTGGGTGGCCCTAAGTCAGAGCAGTTTGATTGAGGCGGATAACACCCTTCAGGACAAAAATGCCCTGGCCTTGACATTGCAGCGTTTTCACAAGAACCTGAAAACGTGGATTCCGTGTTCTTTAGACTCTTTAACACGCTACACGTACGAGATTTAAGTCTGTTCATGTTTGGATGCTTTAGAAAGATGCCGCACACACCACCATGACGCATTAACCGCTTCTCAAATGACGCATCGCGCTCCGAGCAGACACGGACTCACTGTTTACAAAGTGAGTCTGCATCAGAAGTACAGAGCGAGCCAGTTCCGCCGCATAGCTTCATGCGCGTTCACACTGGAAGCACTTAAACATGTGGTCGGGACATACAAATCCCGGTTTTGTGCGAGAATTTGTCTGTTTGGATTGGACCGGTGTCACTTCCAGAAAGGTGTATCATCAAAAGAGGTAGTTGTACTCATGAGAATTCTAATATAGGAAATGACTGAGTTGGAATTAATAACCGTGAAACTTAATGCATGTTGTACAGAGTGAGCTGGAACAATAACGGCCATTTATGTCTGGATTTGCTCAAATTGCTGACTGCTGTGGAGTTTTAGCCTTTTAAGGTGGACCTGGTCTGTATATCAACTTTTCAGAGTTTTTATCCGTTATATTTCCTCACCATTTACTCACATAAAGTTGTATTCGGAGCGATTCGTGTGTGCTTGAGCAATCTTTAATCACTTGTTTTGTCAATCAATTCCCCATTTTCACAGCCCTTGCTCTGTATTTACTTCGTTCTCAGATTTTATTTTCTTAAATCGGTTATATGGGCGGGATTTAGAAGCATCTTGTACTCTTTTAGTTTTTATGTATTTCATTTTTTTTTAATCCACTGCTCGCTAGCGACTTCTGATCCCATTGGGCACGACAGTTTTTATTTTTTTGTGACTTTTATTGTTATTTTATGTGAATTAATGCACCTTTGAAAGTCCTATATTACACAAAATTGACTCTTATTACACATCAGTCCTGTTTACTGTTACAAAACTCATATTTAAAGCATTGATTTGAAGCAGTGGTGCAGTGTGTTCAAGTTTAAAGGTGCACTGTGTAACTTCTCTGCTGCTTGTTTCTATAGAGATGGCATTGCTCTGCCTGGAATGTCCCACAGTATGACATTAAACAGCTCTACTTTACATTTATTAAAGTACGGGTGGTTTTATAGCTCAAAAATAGACAAAAACAGGCATTCGGACTGTGAGCGGTGTCGCCTCTCCACAGATCTGACTTGGACCTTGACTTGGTTCGGTCTCCACGAAGATAGAAAGGTTTAATGCCGTACTGTGAAACATTCCAGACAAAGAAATAGCATCACCTTGGAGAAAAGTATTTGATGGAACCTGCAACGGAAAAGTTACACTAACCTTTGATGTAAAATGTGTAAATGCATCAAATTATTTTGGTAATCGATTAATCAGTTATTCTTTTGATTAACTGAAGAGTTGTTAAGATTAAAAAAAGATTAAAATTAGATAACATCTTAATATACAACAGTTGTTTGAGGTGAAACTAAAGTGATCACATAGAGAATTTGGACAACAGAAAGACTTATTTTCATATTTATTTCCACATGAAAATACCTTATAAATGGGAACAAAGAGGGGATGCAGCAATTGGTTTTTATACTTTTTTATTTTTTATTTAAAGGGCCCAGATTACACTGTTTTCTGATCTATGTTATAATGTTATTTCCTCATCACAAACAGACCTGGAGTTGTGTTTTTTTCCATTCAAACATGTTTGAGTAACCCTTTATTACGGAAGCCGGGGGGACTCATAACAAATACAAACGTCACAACAACGACGGACCAAGCAAAGGAGGATCAAGTGGGAAGTGAATGTGAAAAGTAAAGGAACGGGGAAGTGAATGAAGTTGGACACATAAAAACATAAGTAAAAGTCATTTCTTGTTTTGTGGCCAGGATCAATGTCACTGTCTGACCATTGTAAACAATTTCCCGCTTGATCCTCCTCGCTTTGTCTGTCGGAAAAAAGTCCTGTGGCCACTTCTGTTGTGGATTTTTTTGGTGTGTTGTAGCTTTTTGTTGTGTTGCGGCATTTGTATTTATTGTGAGCCGTCCCGGGTTGATAAATCGAGTCCCGTGGTCACTTCCGTCATGGCTTTTTGGTGTGGTGTGGCATTTGTATTTGTTGCAGCGCTTGCATTTATTACTTTATTATTAGTTTGCCTGCATCTTCAAAGCTCAACCACCTTGTGATGTCATGAAGCGGTGCTTTAGTTAGAAGTTACCAGCTCCTTTTACCTTTTTTTCAGTCGGGATTGACATTTCCGGGGCGAAAATCATCCAAATGATTCTAGTAAAGGTGCGTGGAGTTGAAAAACACAGTGGAGAACTTCCTGTACTACCACATGACATCACAAGGTGGAACGGTGTTTTCCGTCTGAGAGAAGAACACAGCCTGAAAACGCAGGATTTGTGTGTTAAACATGTGTGAACGAAACAAAACACAACTCCAGGTCTGTTTGTGATGAGGAAACGGCATTAGAACAGATCAGAAAACAGTATAACAGTAACATGGTCCGTTTAAATAACAAAAATAAAATAAATGATAAAAACAATTGTTGCATACACTCTTTGTTCACATTTACAAGGGTGGCATTATGAACGGGAGGGCACTGGATTGTAAAAACCTCTATAAAAGTTTGTGTCCAAATCTCGGAGGCCCGGGGCTCTTTCCTTCTGCTCGATGTTCCACTGCGTGTGTCATTATTCTAGCCCAATTCTACTCGTTAGCCTAATCATCCCACCGTTTTGGGGCTTTAGCTAATCTGTATGTAGACCTGAGGATTTCATTGTTTAGAAAGAGAAGATGTGAACTCCGAAACGGCATGCACAAACACTTTTCAATGTTTTATTAGTATTTTTCCTACTGGAGTTTGGTCATATGTAAAGGTATAGTTTTACGCCATAGTTTCAAGGGCCCATAATACTCTAGTTATGTTATAATGTTGTTTTCTTATCAAAAACTCGTCTGGAGTTGTGTTTTGTTTCATTCACACATGTTTAACACACAAACCCTGTAGATTTAGGCTGAAAACTCTGCTCCACCTTGTGATGTCATGCTTCAAAGTGTTTTTAAACTCCATACATCTTCTCGATTTGGATGATTTTAGCCCTGAACTTGCCGCTCTCTACCGAACGATAGGTAAAAGGAGCTGTTGAAACTTGAAAACTACCGCTTCATGACATCACAAGGTGGACCAGAGCATTTTGAGCTTTGGAGATGTAGGCAGACTAATAATAAAAGACTGCGCAAACATGTGAATGAAACAAAACACAACTCCATGTCTGTTTTTTGATGACGTGCCGTAAAATACCAAATAAGAGCCGGGGCGTTTACCGTAAATTCCGGACTACAGAGCGCACCCGATTAAGAACCGCATGCTCAGATTTATGAAGAAAAATCAATTTTGTAATTATATGAGCCGCACCATATTATAAACCGCTGGCCAAAGACTAGGCGGGGGGTTCGCTTCTGCGTCCCCGCCGCCTGGAGCGCCTCCGGGATGGGCCGCGGACGCGGTCCCCCGCTGAACTCTGGGGACGGACTCGCTCACTGGTGACACTTGGGACACACACGCGCCACAGGCACTTACACACCTTCACACACTTGGGACACACACACGCGAAATGCACATACACACCTTGGCGCTCTGGGAATAAACCACGGTAGCGATCGCTTTAGCCTTCAGTCTGATTTGTACAGTGGAAACACGCGGCCGCGTGCTCTTTGCGTGTTAACCCAGTCCTCCAGAAAGTTTTCAAGCTCAGGCCATCTGCTATGGTTACCTCTGAAAGCTTTGGTTGTCTTTTTACACTGGCTCAGTTCTTCTTGCTGGAGCCTCCACCTTCGCACTATCTACTCGTTTATGCCAATTTTACGGGCAGCAGCTCGATTTCCTTCTTTAACTGCCAGAGTGATCGCTTTTAGTTTAAAAGCTGCATCATATGCTTTTCGTCTGGTATTCTCCATGTTGATGAGGGTTAGCAGAAAGACTGAAATAAGGAAGTTGTGATTAATCATACAATTTCATTGGACCTCAGTGAACTACTTATTCATTTTATTGGTCCATGTTTTTCCCGCGATGAAAAAATAAAATAAAAAAGCCGCTTCATATTACACGCCGCAGTGTTGAAAGTGTAGAAAAAAAGTAGCGGCTTGTGATCCGGAATTTACGGTATTTGTTTTAATCACTTAACAGACCAGGCATGTCATGTGTTAAAACAGGAAGTGCTCCACTGTGTTTTTAAACTCCATACACCTTCTCTACAATCATTTGGATCCTTTCAGACCAGGAAACGATCATCTCTACTGAACTAAAGGTAAAATGCGTGAATGAAACAAAACACAACTCCGGGTGTTTTTGAAAAGGAAAATTCTACTGTGACTAAAAGCTCAGAAGAGTCAACTCAAGACCTTTAAAGACAAACAAAACAACAAGCAAAACTAAAAATTATTTTAAAAAAGACACCGTAAAATACCAACTAAGAGCAGAGTCGTTTTTTTGTTTCAGTCACTTAACAGACCAGGCGTTTATTTGAGACCGGGCGGCGTTTAATTCCTTCCTCACAAAAATCTCGCAAAACTGGGAAAATATGACACTCAAATTCTTTTAACCAGTGTGACTATAAATTAGGCGACTTTCTGTACAGACGTAGCCGAGTTAATGTGAAATATTACAACGAAATATCTACAGAAAGTCATTAAAACCCTCCCACAACACGCAGACATTTCTTTAGCGAGTTAAAACAAACGACAGACGCAGCGAATGTGGAGCAGCAGAGTGAGAACGTTCATCCGCCGCATCAGGGCACAAGGAGTGAGCTGTTTTTTTCAGCTCTTATAGTTTATGCAAATGAGCCGTGCAGTTTTAAGTTTGGTTTGTGTAGAGACGACGCGAGCATCAGTCCTGCGTCCTGTTGTTGCAGCTCGACTTCTGTCTTCCAGCTCGTACATTAGACTCGACGTTTACTTGGAACCGCCGTTTATTTATCGAAATCTACACCTGCACCCGGAGTTTAAAGGAGACCCGGCTCTTATTTGGTATTTTACGGGAATAATATTATAAGAGTGTTTTCTGTACCATAAACGTTCAGGATTTGTGCGTCAAACGTGTGAATGAAACAAAACACAACTCCAGGTATGTTTGTGGGCCCTTTAAAGCTCACAAGAGTCCGTTTTGTGTAATATTGGACCTTGAAAAGATACACGGGCCCCGGGCTGCAGTCTCCGACACAAAAGGAAATCAATTGTTTCATAAAGAGTTTTTTCTAATTCTAAATCGTTAATTGTTGTTAATTATGGTAAAGAAATAAATCCCGTTTACTGTTACAATACTCATATTTAAAGCGATTAAATCGGTTGGAAGCAGTGGTGCAGTGGGTTCAAGTTTACAGTAAAGGTGTATTGTGTAACTTCTCTGGTGCTTGTTTCTATGGAGATGTCATTGCTTTGCCTGGAATGTCCCACAGTATGACATTAAACACCTCTACCTTACATTTATTCAACGACAGGTGGTTTTATAGCTCAAAAATACCTAGAAAAACAGACATTCGGACTGTGAGCGGCGTCGCCTCTCCACAGATCTGACCTGGAACTTGACCTGGTTTGGTCTCCATGAAGATAGAAAGGTTTAATGCCGTACAGTGAAACATTCCAGATGAAGTAATGACATCACCATGGAGAAAAACATTTGACCGACCCTCCACTAGAAAAGTTACTAAAAGCACTTTTAATGTAAAATGTGTAACTGTAACTAATTATTTTGGGAATCGATTAATCTGAATTATTCTTTTGATTAATCGAAGAGTTGTCAAGATTACATAAGGTCAGTAAAAATGTTAGTATACAACAGTTCTTCAAGGTAAAGCTAAAGTGAATGTGCAACAGAAAGACTGTCCATGTGAATATCTGTGTCGACAGAATAATGTTTGAAATAAAACTAACTTTGCATCGCATGAATCGTCGCATGTTGAGGGACTATTTTCTCATATACCAGTCCGCCGCTGTAAAGCTTTCTATCAGGAAGTACAACTCACTGCCGCTGCTCAGACATAAATCCTTCAAATGCAACGGTTGCTTTTACTTCTGAAATTATTCTATTGACACAGACATTTACATGGACAGTCTGGCGTTGTAATTGATTTGTTTCGGGTGCACTGCGGAGTAACCTCTCCAAATACAAGGACTGGATGGAAAAAAAGTGTCTCCACACGTCTCCAACACTCTGGCTCACGAGGAAATGAGGCCCTATGTCCAAAATTATGAACCGTCCGTTTAAAATGTCCCTATTAACATGATCCTGGTGATTTTATTTTTACATTTTGTCCGTTAATAAATTCCTAATCCTAATTATCCAGAATGTCTCACTTATTTTATTATTCTCAACTTGTTTTTATTTTTCTACATCCATGTGTGTTTTGCTTCCTGTTGTATCGATGGCGTCTGCCCTTCGTTGATCCATTGTCAGCGTCACGTCTGTTTGGATCTTTGCGTTTGCTTGTTCTTCCGATTTTTGTTCACGTTTTAATGAAACAACTTCGCAAACGCAGTACTGCATTTTGGGTTCTTTCTGCTCTAAACATGACACAGAAAACATTCACAATCAATCAACCATTAGTGAAATAAGCCATTCATTAATCTGTGTCTGTGATTAATGTTAAGACAAACAGCCCTGTAGTCAGTAAGTAAACACCATCATAATAGAAAACAGCACATCTCTTGAACCGTATCGCTGTCTCCTTTACGTAATAACATCTGACGAGTGTATCATGCCTTATTTAGCCCGTAGCCGCCTCCATGATAATCCACATAGTCTGTGAGCACATTTGGAGAGCGTCGCAGCCTTGTTTAGTGGCTGTGGTGTTGACAGGGTTATCGACTTGCAGTTTTGTCATTTGTGCGAGGCGGATTTCATCGCGGTTTCAATGTGGTCCAGTGTTACGCTCGTATTATCGCAGACAGCAAGCAGATGTGCAAGGGAGCGATTCAGACCCACTGGAGAAGCTGCTGAGTGAATACATTATGTTAGTATCAAGACAAAAGACTTTTTATATATATATATGAATGTTAATCGCGAGTTTCAGATAGGAAGTGAGCATGGGCGTGCTTCCGGCTCCGTCGACTCAGCTCCAAATGACTTAACTTTGAAAAATTGTCGCTCTTCTCTCTGTAACTGCTGCTGTGAGCGTCGTTATTCAGGTATTAAAGTGTTCGTATTGACCTACTGTACAAGATTATACAAGATACAAGAAGCTTAACTGGTCAAAACACACAATAAAACCAACACACTTTTAAAATGTTACTTGTTGCTCCACTTCTGCCTCGGGAGCCCAAATCGACGTGCATGAGCAGTCCTACTAAAGAGCTCAAATCGACAGGACACCGGCTCCTTCTGTCCCCGGCTACAACCGACTTTACGTTGCAATATTTTCACGCCTCTCTCTGTAATGGCGCCAAATTCGCCCCATAGCAGCTAGCATCGTGAGCTTCATTTGACTGCTGTCCAACGCTATGGGTGACGCCGCACTCCCTTAGTCCACGTCTTTATACGGCTTAAGGTTGAGTTTAGTTGTTTGGAGGATAAGCTCCTTGAGATGTCTCCCATCTCGTTTTCGAGGGGAACCGGCTGAAAAACAGTTCTTGAACTGAGTCCGGCCACTTTATATGAAACTTCACTGTTACATGTTGACCTTTCCTTTAGGTAAGGTAACTTTATTTATATAGCGCTTTTCACAGACACATGTCCCCAAAGACGCTTTACAGAGGATTATTTACAGAGCATTCTTCATTCACTCCAGACCCGGTGGTGGTAAACTACTGTCGTTGCCACAGCTGCCCTGGGGCAAACTGACAGAAGCGCAGCTGCCAATCGGCGCCATTGGTCCCTCCAACCACCATCACTCGCACACACTCCATTTTCAGACCTACACTGCATGTTTTTGGTTGATGTGCCCAGAGGAAACCCATCCAGACACGGAGAGAACATGCAAGCTCCACACAGAAAGGGCCATTCTTGCTGTGAGGCGTGGGTGCTAGCCTCTCAGCCGCCTTTAAATAAAGAAAAAAATAAGCATAGATAAAATAAAACAACAAAATCAACACAACCATACACACACACTCGCACACACACGGCTGTTAGATAAAGAAGAAATCAAAAACAAGAATACATTTTAACAAAAAACTAAGACAGAGTTCAAATATAGTCACAACACACGATAAGATGAACAACAAAATTCAGCAAAATAATTAAAAACAATTACACGGGCTATGTAAATGTTGAACCAGAGCATTTTTAAAAGAAGGGACAGAAGTTGGTGCACGAATCGACGAGGGAAGAGTGTTTTCCTATTCGTTTTTTGACTCTTGGGACAACAAAAAATATCTGATCTGTGAATGGAATGAAATACTGTTTGAGATATTCAAGATAACTGAGATGAATGCGTTTAAAAATGGCAACGCTGGAATTTACCCACTGCGCGACAAACAAAGGTCCTCTAATCTAACGTACGCTCTACTTTTAACACCCGTCACCCCTCCTGGTCCACAGATCTCACAGAGGAGAGCACGATATACGGCCTGCTCCGCTGTCCCATTAAACTATATGGGGCATTAGCCATTCTGCCCAGTTTTTATTACAGCTTCTATGGCCTGGTGCAATAACAGAGTGAGCTTTAGACAGCGGAGATATGGGAAACGCAGAGAGGACTGTGGGACGATTAGGACCAGGTGTAGGCTGAGGCTTTAGAACGCCAGGTAGCACCCAGAGACCAGGGCCTTAGCTAGAAAAATCTGGGTTAAATTACACAAACGTACACTGTAATTAACTTTTTAATAGTTTATCGAAAGCGCACATGTTGAGCCTACACATACTGTGGCAAATAAAATGTAGGAAAAGTACGTGTAACTCAAAGGTGCACTGTGGAACTTGCGTTTCTTCATGGACATGTTATTGCTTTGTCTAGAATGTCCCACGGTATGGCATTAAACGTATTTCTTTCCATGGAGACAAGCCCGCAATACCTCCAGACCAAGTTGCAGGTCAGATCTGTGGACGGACGAGCGCACTCACTGTAGGAATGCAAGATTCTCGTCATGTTCTTGAGCAGTAAAACCCCAGTGATTGAATAAATGCCACAAGGACGAGTTTAAAGGGGAACTGCGGCACGTTTGAAGCTAAAGTCCGTTACTAGAGGTGGTCGAATTCTGTCAGAAGCCAAAAAACGGCTCAGATCAGTGTTTCCTCAGTGGAGATCTCGCTGTGGCAGTGAGTCTGTCAAGACAGCAAACTAGTGTAGTGACGGGGGCAAGTTCTTAACTTCCACGTAAATTGCCAGTTTTCAGACTGAAGAAGCTTAACACCACTTTAACCCATCTTCCAACAGCCACGAGTCTAACAAACAAAACGCTCTTCCTGGCTCACTCATTAGTGTCTGGAAACGTTAGAAAACAACTTTATAAGCAGTCTTAGCCTTACCTCTGTTGATTTCCCTCTGCACAGGCCAAAGCCCAAAAGACTCGATTGTCGACTCCAGCGACGGCGAGAAGCTCGACTACTGATGATGAAGAAGAAGAGAAACTGAGAGTTGTTGAAAGAAAATGGTTTGGGAATGTACTTTTTAAGCGTTTTTCAAAAGATATTACAGTATGTTTTCTAACATTTCCAGATACTAATGAGTGAACCAGCCAGAGCGTTTTGTTTGTTAGACTCGTGGCTGTTGTAAGATGGGTTAAAGTGGTGTTAAGCTTCTTCAGTGTGAAGCAAATTGACGTTTTACATGGAAGTTAAGAACTTGCCCCCATCACTACACTAGTTTGTTGCCTTGACAGATTCACTGCCACAGCGAGCAACACTGATCTGTGGCGATTTTTGGCTTCTGACAGAATTCGACCACCTGTAGCAACGGACTTTAGCTTCAGAGGTGCTGGAGTTCCCCTTTAACATTTTCTTAAATTTTTGTCTTTGCCCATTTTCACATCATTTTCCTTGTCAAAACCTGCACAAAAGTGAACTATCAGAAAGAAAATAGATGAAATAGATGCCAGGGATATCAAATAACCATCAGATTTATTGTAGAAAATCTAAAGATAAGGAGACACTGGAGAGAATGAGGAGGCTGCTGCAGTAGAAATGGAGAATAGAAGGTCTATAAATGGGGAACTTTGAGATAATGGCAAGAAAACTGGGAGAGAGAGTGTATTTAAAGGCCCTACACTACGCAAAATTTACCCTGTGAGCTTTAAACCATGTTATAATGTCAAAAACAGCCCTGGAGTTGTTTTGTTTCATTCACACGTGTTTGAATGACCCTTTATTATTTGTCTGTTTACATCTCCAAACCTCAAAATGCTCTGTTCCACCTTTATGATGTCACAAGGCAGTCATTTCCAAGACAACATCTTATTTTTTTCCACATTTTGTTCAGTAAAGATGGCCAATTCCTGGTCTGAAATCATCCAAAAGTTTCTAATGAAGGTGCATCGAGTTTACACGTACAGTGGAGCACTTCCTGTACTGCCATATGACATCACGAGGTGGAACAGAGTATTTCAGAGAAGAACACAGCCTAAATATGCAGGGTATGTGTGTTAAAGGTGTGAATCAAAGAAAACAAAGGTGAAGTTGGGGTCAGAAAGAAGCAGGCGCAAGGACTCCACCTGCTGGGGCACTAATGACTGATCGGATATCGGGCATTGTTGTTCATCGTAAATAAACTTTCAAAACACCGAGGAGATCTTTCTGGATTACCACCTCGTGACATCATGCATTGGAACCAGTGGTCAAGAGCTCTGGAATGGAAAACTGGCGAAATATACAACAATAGTCTGTGTAACATGCGTGAATGAAATAAACACGACTTCAGGCATATTTTTGAGGAGGCAACAGCATTGTAACATGTTTTAAAGCTCACAGGGGCAATTTCGTGCAATATCATACCTTTAAATGCACTCTCTCTCCCTTTTCTTGCCATTTAGCTCAAAGTTCCCCAAATATAAACCGCATATTCCCCATCTCCACCGCAGCAGCAGAACCACCGGCCTCAAACAGCCACAAATGAAACAAAACACAGCTTTATTTCTGGTATTTTCTTAATTATACATGTGAAGAAACTGACAAATAAAGGCTATTACTACTATTACTATTTATTATATTATTGCATACACTATTATTAGTAGTATTATTTTACTTTATTAGTATTATTATTTTAGGGTTAGGCATTCATAAGTGATTTCAGTTCAGCCTAAACCCCCTTTGGTCATAGTTTTATATGAAATTTATATGAAATTTAAGAAAATAAACTGCTACATTCTTCCTTCATCATCATCATCATCATCATCATCGTGTTTATTTAAAAGGGACAGAACAGAGAGCATTGCCACATTTAAAACAGTGACCGATGCCATATCCATAAGCCGTCTAGCCAAAGGCTAATTTGCAGGCCAGGTCCCTCACATAAAAACGGACACAAGTATTGACAGACAGGCAACACATTATTACAACGTTAAAACAGCGTTAAAAAAATACACAATTAAATTACTTCAGTGTTCACAAGCTTTAGTTTTAGCCACTGCTTTACTTTGCAGGTGAACTGGCTCAGATCCGTGAGTGTTTTCAGTTCGGCAGGTAAAGTGTTCCAGATCTGTGGTCCCTTAACAGCAAATGCACTTTGACCAAAGGTGGTCTTGCATTGCGCTGGTCTACAGTCGCCATGTGCAGCGCCTCTTGTGGTCACACCGCGGGGGTTACACCTCTGAATCAAGTTACTTAAAATTTCTGGAGCAAGTTTATTTACACATTTAAAATTCAATTTTAGGAAGGAATATTTAATACAATTATCAAGGCTTAATAGATTGTGCTTTTCTATAATTGTACAATAATGAAATCTCATGGACTTCTTGTCCATCACTTTTAGAGCTTGTTTATACAGAGAGGCCACACTTTTCATAGTTGACTCTCTCGCCTGGCCCCACACAGTGATGCAGTATGAATAGTGGGAAAGGATCATTGCATGGAAGTACAGTTTGGCCGCATTTATGGACAGACAAGGTCTTATTAGACGGAAACAGTTCAGATTTGTTCTAATAGCCTTATAGTGATCTGAAACTGGGAGGCAATTCAACAGTGAGTTTTCATATACACTGTTTTTGTTTTTCTTCTAGGCAACATTTTTGAACATTTGCGTATGTTCCGGCAAATCAGTGGTTAAAAGTTGAGTTGATTTCGCATAATATGTCTCCTTTAATGGTGCATTGCATAACTTTTCTGGTTTCTGCTCTGCCTGGAACGTTTCGCAGTATGACACTGAACCTTTCTATCTTCACAGAGACCAAACCGGGTCGACTTACAGGTCAGTTCTGTGGAGAGGCGACCCTGCTCACAGTTAGAATCGCTGTTTCTAACATTCCCTGGCAGATACATCCACCGAAACCAAAAAACTTACATGGTGAACCTTTATGATAGATCCTGAAAAGAAGATTGTATATTGTGCTTGTGTCTGCTGTATAGTTATAATCTGTGACACCCGTGCATCATTGTTGTAATTTTCACATTTTAAATCACAATGTTAATCTAAATTAAAACAACTTAATAAAAGAAACAAGAGTCCCTCATTCTGCTTCATGAGGCTCTGATGAGGAGATCACCTGAACCTAATCTGATTTAAGGAGGAAAAGGAGAAAAAAACACATTACTAAAAATGAAAAATCAGGGTTATTCCACCAAATATTGATTTCTGAACTCCTCCTACATTAAATCATTAGTATTGTGTTCTTTTAAAATGAATTTGATCTTATTTTCTTCGCATTATTTGAGGTCTGACACCTTTTCTTTTGTTGTTGTTGTTATTTGGACCATTTGTCCATCCATCCATCTTCTCCCGCTTAATCCGGCTGGGTCGCGGGGGCAGCGGGGGCCCAATCCTCATAGCACCTGACCCCCCTATGAACCCTCTGCAGGTGGTGAGCCCACAGGAGGGTGGACAACATGGTCCTTGATGTTAGTTCATAGGGGTGCGGGCATGTTTTGGGTTGATGGGGAAACCGGAGCACCCGGAGGAAACCCATCCAGACACGGGGAGGAACATGCAAACTCCACACAGAAAGGCCCGGCGACCCGGGATCGAACCCAACCTTCTTGTTGTGAGGCCTGAGTGTTGCCACTCAGCCACCGTGCCGTACCGGACCATTTGTCACAATATTTTTATTTGAAATTTGGGAGAAATGTTGTCAGCGGTTTATAGAATGAAACAAACAAGTTCATTTTACTCAAATACAAACCTTTAAGTAGCAAAATCAGACAAACTGATCATTTTGCAGTGGTCTCTTTATTTTTTTCCCAGAGCAGTTTTAGGACTTATGTTCAAATCTCGTCTTGTCTCGATCTCGGTTCTTGTCTCAAACCCGCACGAATCACTCCGAAAACAACTCGGCGAGGGTAAATGAGAAGGAGAAACAACTCTGACGTGGCAAACAGCTCTGAAAAGTGGATTTCGCAGAATCGGCTTTAAGAAGATCATTTGTACATTAGCCACTTGTATCAAAGCGACCCCTGAAACGCCGGCGTAGCTCACATTGCTGCAAACCCCATCTGCATTAAAAGGCTTTCATATTTGCCATGTAGCGCGTGATTCGAGCGGACAGGCCGAAGAGAACTAAATCGATACTGGTGTTGTTAGGATCTGTTCGCTGTGGGGAGCGGGGCGGGGGAAAGGGAACAGAACCTGAAACCGTCGCTACGGGTGTGACCAATCCGTGTTTGAACTCTTAAGCCAGCGTGGAGATGTCCCCCCCACACGAACATGATAATATGAAGGATGCCTGGGACGCGCTGGGGCTGGGGCAACACGAGAGGCCGAGATCGGTTACGGACGAGGAAGTTAATGCAGTAATGAATACAGAGGAAGTCATTATAGGTTGATAATTGACGATAATCTGGATAAGACTACAGGGGTGTCTATGAGAAGCGGGCGACACTGACAAAACTGCATTATTATTTCGATTTTTAGGGATGGACCTCAAGAACGGTCTGTAAAGTGTGTACATTTGTGTTAGAAACGTCACATTGTGGGGCTGTTAAATTAAAAAAAAGCGGGGATTTGTTGTTTTTTTCCCTTTTGTACAATAAAATGCTTTGACAATACAATTAAATTAGCCAATCTAAGGTTATTACTCAAGATTATCAATAACGTGGCACCAGCACCACTGAAAAAAGTTTGTCCATTTAACGTCTGATCAGACATTTAGAACAACCAGGTCAACGGGCAATGGCCAATGTGTAAAACCGAAACAGAAAACCTCATTAGGACAATCTGCATTTTCATCTAAAACAATCTCAGAATGGAGCAAACTTCCAACCGAGCTAAAATTATGCAAACACGCCGGGAAATTAAACAACAATTTCTACGAGTGAAGACGTGTCAGCACTAAAGTTAGACTGGACATGAGAAGGGGAAACAGGGGAGGTATCGGGAAACAAGTTGAAATGTATCACAAACACTGTAAATATTGTAAATGTCATTGTTTTATGCCTTATGTTCATTCCAGCCTTCTTCTGTTAGCCTTACTTGTTACAAACATTGTCTGTAATGTTGTTCGTCTCTGGCAGATGGAAATGAGCTCAAGTCTGGTACAAAACATCTTTTTTGTTATTAATAAAGAAATCAAATAAATTCAACTTAACTACAAATTTTGCTTTTGAACCCGTTGTGCAGTTGCAAGTTTGATCAGACATGCATGTCTCTACCTACCGGTACTCCAACCTTTTAGCTAAAACAATAGATGACGTTTAAGCATGTTTTGTCCTTTTTTTGTTCATTTTGGATGTTTTTATTATACTGGAAAAAATATAAAACAATAAACAATATTTAAGCATGTTTTGTCTCTTTTTTGTTCATTTTGGATGTTTTTATTATACTGGAAAACATATAAAACAATAGACGATATTTAAGCATGTTTTGTCTCTTTTTTGTTCATTTTGGATGTTTTTATTATACTGGAAAACATATAAAACAATAAACGATATTTAAGCATGTTTTGTCTCTTTTTTGTTCATTTTGGATGCTTTTATTATACTGGAAAACATATAAAACAATAAACGATATTTAAGCAGGTTTTGTCCTTCTCTTGTTCGTTTTGAGTGTTTTTTTTACTAAAGTGAAAAACATCTAAAACAGTAAACAACATTTAAGCACGTTTTGTCCTTTTTTTGTTCATTTTGGATGTTTTTTATCATACTGAAACACTTGTGTCCTTGCACTTCCACAAACCTGACTCTTTCGTTTCTATGGGAATGTTGTTTCTTATGATATGCCACAGTCTTGCTTAAAATATATCCATGAAGAATACAGATCGACTCGTGTGTGTGTGTTTTTTTTTCATAGCTAATACGTGAATTGTGTGATTTAAATGTACTAAAACTCACCCACAGCCCTCATTTCACCACAAACCCATAACACAGCAGCATAATCACATTTTCAGCAGTTATTTCGTTGCACAAAAGTGTTCAAATAAAACATTTTGAGTATTTTCGGGAAGCAGATCGCCCCATACAAAACCCCATTCTATGCTGGAGGTTTAAGACCAATAGTGGACAAGTTAAAAAGTCCAAATATCGTCCCGAAGTCTGGTTTTAGCTTCCTTTTTTGTGACGCGCCACCTCCTGAAAGTCACACCGTGTTAAATGTTCCACAGTTTGGCATAAAAAACATTTCTATCTCCATGGAGACACGAAGGCAAGTTACTGGTCAGGACTGTGGAGAGGGAAGAATGCTGTTTTTACTGGCAATAAAACAACAACAAAAACAAAAGTGTAAGGATATGTTTAATGCCACACTGTGGAACATTACAGGCAGGACCACAACATATCTGAGGAATGTATGCGTTTATTTACCTTTACTGATCATGTTTTGTTGTGTTCTTGGCCCCAGTTTTGCGCGTTGTGAGTTTGTTTCCCGACATACGACACAAAACAAGTACGGGGACAACACGACAAAGTATCGACAACATTTTTTCCTTCTTCAAACTCGTAAGAAAAAATCAATTCCCCGTGTTTATCCTCCCTCTTTCTCTCTTTCTGTTTCCCCCCATGGCCCCACGGCGGTCGCCTGAGAACCCGCTCCCATGCTTCCAGGTGTTTTGCTCATTAACCAGGGCGGCCATTAGAAGCGCCGCGCGGCTTTCTTAACGGTTATAAGGCCCGGCGTTGTGCTCGCATCACACCTCCACAGCTGTGAAGACCCGAGAGGAGGAGGAGGAGGAGGAAGAGGAGGAGGAGGGCAGGAGGACGGGGGTGTCAGATATGCACTACCAGGCAAATGTTTGGACACATTTTTATCATTCAGTTGATTTTGTTTTATGCCTTTCATATTGGAAACTGAAAGCATCAAATTGTTAAGACCCAGCTCTGTAAGATGGGAAAAATGGAATAAATAAGGTGATTTCATTAAAACGAACGCGCAAGGTAATTTAAAGAAAACATGCTAAAATATGTACACTGCAAAAAAGGCCTATCAAAAAATAATAAGAAAAAAAATACGAATTTTGAGGTAAAAATGCCCTATTTTAAGTGAAATTATCTTCCAGTGCAGTAAGAAATTTTCACTTACCAAGTTTTCTTAAAACAAGACAAAATACGAATCTTGTTCTAAGCAGAAAACACTAGTTTCAAGTATTTATGGCAACATTTTTCACCTTATTGGTTTGAGAAGGAAGTTAAAGAGGCTTAACCTGGACTGATTTAATATAAAAAGTGCTTAGAATAAGGTGTAATATCTAGATAAGATAAGTCAGGATGGAATATCTTGAAACAAGTCAAA
The DNA here is from genome assembly GCA_030686955.1 of Odontamblyopus rebecca. NCBI lineage: Eukaryota > Metazoa > Chordata > Actinopteri > Gobiiformes > Gobiidae > Odontamblyopus > Odontamblyopus rebecca. Next base: position 8,628,739 of record CM060654.1, read on the forward strand.
AAAATCTCATCTTATTAAGTAAAAAAATCTTAAAATTGATCTTTTAATATGAATCTGCTTCATTCAAGTCAGTTTAACTATGCTAGAAAATCATTTTTTGCAACACAAAATAACAGTAATAACAAGTTAACAAGTTGTGCCAGAAACGAGTCACGTGGGTTTACACACACACACACGCACGCACGCACGCACGCACGCACGCACACACACACACACACACACACACACACACACAAAAGAAAACAAGTGACTAAACTAAGGGACGCAAACAAAACTAAATCACAAGTGTCCCAAAGTGAAATCAAATAAACCCACAAACAGAATCAAGTGGTAAAACAAAAAGGTACAAAACAGAACTAAACTAACCGAGTGCCTCAACGAACAAAATCAGACACATACAAGTACAAACAAAGTGACACAAAAGAGACACAAACTCACAAAATGGCCACAAAGATCAGCCCTGAACAGGTGAGATGAATCTCCTTAAACAGGGGGAGGAGGCCAGAGGTGAGGTGGGAGTGGCCGAGTGTTGAAGTTCCCACCAATCAGGGACCAGGGCTCAGACAGCAGGAATCCATGGGGCAAAACAAAGAACTTAAAACACACAAAACACAAATCAAAGAACTGGAGGCCTGGAGACGTAACACACATATATATATAAAGCTAGACGTACAGACTTATGTAGCAATAAAAAAAAAAAGATCTGTGTGTTGTCTGCATATAATTTAAGGGTTTTATTGTCCGATAGGAATTGTACTGTTTGCATGCTAGTTGTTAGTCATTACTGTGATGGAAAATGTGCGCTCTGGTCTCAGACAGTTGTCAAAAACACTTGAGGAATCAAAATCTACAACGTGTTTATATTTTAAAAGTAATATTTGTTTGTTTGTTTAGTACTTCCCATTTGTGTCCATTCGTAGTTTTGACACCATTTATCAGAAGTTTCGACGTAAACTGGGATAAAAATTGTCTTCCGACGATTGCGAAGTTTCTGAGGGTTCTGATGATTCTTGTGAGTTTGTGAATTCATAAATATCACAAGAATCCAGCTTGTTGTACGAGGTTAATTGTGTAATGTAACTTTCCCTGCTAGTGCCACCGGCCTGTCTCCATATGGTTGGGTCAGCTTAATGCCAAATTGTGGAACATTCCAGTCTTTGTAAAAACATCTCACTGGAGATGCTGGAGATGAGCAGGTGGTGCAGCCTGTATGAGAAAAGTGACATAATCCGTCTCTGCCGTAGAAATGTGTCCAAAGTGGTGGTGCATGTGTAAGAGGCCGGGGGCTGTGGGTCAGACGCCCGCTTTGTTCTCTGCGTTGCTCCGGTTACCGCCCCTGCTCAATCCGTTGCCCGGGCGACACCCGACACCATAACTGTAAATGACGCATTAGTCGCGTGAAATCACAGACGCAGTGTCACAGCGGCGTCGTAAAGTCCAATTTACTTTAGCCTGCGCTCGGGCACGCACCCCCACTGTCCTGGGCTCTGCGGGGGGAGAGTTCATTATTTATTCAGACGACGGTGAATAAAAATGTACATTTTGGTGAGAAAACACATAGTACGGTTAATGAACAATGGTCATTCCAATAAGAAGTTGTAGTATTATATAAGGACTGATTTCCTGCTCGACTCACTGCTTGTTAAAAAGTTTAATGGGCTGTGAATGTGAGTAAGAAGTATGAAGAAAAACTATAACTGAAGAAAAAAAAAAACCTGCAGCCAACTTTAGAAAATTCCTTCACTGATGAGTTAAAGAACACATTCTTGTGGCTTTAATTCCCATTTAAACGTGCTTTTGGTCTCCTTGGGGATAAGTATTCCTCATTTTCTAACTTAAAATAATGTCTTTATGTGGAAATACGCTATGGCAACAGAGACACGCGTCTGTTAAAAACACAATCTCACCATTAAATGAGTCTGGTCATCGTTTAAAGACTTTAAAAACAGTTGTTTAAATTTTCCCAGGATTGTTGCGTCACTGGTAGATTTTAAGCCCATAAATTATTGCCAGACTCGCTTAAACGTACTTGCAATTGTGCAGGGCATGTTTGTTAATATTAACTAAGATTATTTTTCACTATGGCACTTATCTCTGCAGCCAGTAGATGGAGCTCTACGCCAGAATCCAGGATTGAGAGCGCCAAAGCTGGAAAATAATGTCTATATGGTTCTAAAACATGAAATGGGCATTCGTTTAAAAGCCAATTGGGCATATGTTTTCTTTAATATTTAGTCTTTTTTTCTTTTTACCCGAATAAAGTGCAGTGGAGTTTGTTGGCGACACATTTTGAAGGAATGTGCACACGCCAAAACTTAAGAAAACCAACTTCTCGTGCTATGAATACCGTAGAGATTTGCAGTGTATGTTCCAGTGAGCCTCGTACAAGCGCCGGACAGGACTCCCACTGCTCCTGCGTAAACTCAGGCCTATCGCGCCCTCTTTTTACAACTGTTTTGTTCTCGGGAGCGCATTTTGGGCATTCCCAGACGAGTCCGAGTCCACATCCACCTGTCCTCCTCTCAGATCATCCCAGCTCCAAAAATACCCCCACCGGAATCCAGACAAGACCCGTCGTAAACAGCACCCCAAGGTAGATCCATGTTCTAATGCGTCGCCATATATGTGTTAAGCAGCCATGACTGTGCAAGGCCAGAGACATGCCCCGGTATCAGATGGCACCAGGCGCACTACAGCAACGGGAAATGGACTAGCGTTGGAGTAGTTTGGACCGCAAAATCAGGACTGAACCAAATATAAGTCAGGTCTCTTGTGGAGTTTTGCATCCCCTTCACAGGCTCAGCAGGGACACCTCTAGTTCACCGTCGACATTTCTCTGTGGTTAGCGCCGGCGTCATCCAACGATTACAGAATTTCTCCTTCTTTAACATGATCAGTTTCCTCGGTTAGCTCATTTTATCTCGGCCAGCGTGTCTCCAGGTCGTCCTTTTTTAGCTCATAGTCAAATCGCCTTGTGTGGAAGCAGAGGCAGTCACAGTGTTGAATATTCAAGTTCACCGGGTCCTGGACTGATGGTAAAGAAACTTCTGCCTCAGACATCCAGTCTACAGTCGCTCTGTACAGCTCTAAGATTTGTTTTTAACCCCAGAACGTCGAGTGTCACAAATATGCAACAAACTGTTTGGATCAATACACAACTCTGGAAAAAAAATAAGAGACCTTTTTTTTTTCTGAAATCAGCATCTGCATTGCATTAGGACTTCTTGAATATCTTAGCGAGTCAACGGTTTCTCTTATCCTGAGCATTTCATTGCATTCTTGACCTTGTTGTGTTGAACCTGCATATGACAAATACCATATTTTTCGGGCTATATATGAATCAAAAATGAAAAAAGAAAATCGTCATCAGTTTTTTTTGTTCATTTTGATTTTATAGACAAATAATAAAGAAAAGTTGTTTTTTCGTTTTCTTATTTTTGGCTCTATATTGAAAAACAAACAAACGAATGATACATGGATTGTTCTCTGTTGGGTTTTTATTACTATAACTTCTATAACTTGCCTTTTGAGATGAAATGTTGGTTCTTGGTCTCTGATTTTATAAAATAAATTTCCCCCAAAAAGTCCAACTTATTTTTTATTTTTTTTCCCTTCATTTTGCATGTTTTGGCTGTTGTGACTTATACTCTGGAGTGACTGATAGTCCGAAAAATACTGTAAACAATCTTGATTCTTGTCTGTTGAATTCCAACACAAGCACTTCCTGCATTTCTAACTAGAAATAGAGCAAAGGCTACAGAGTCCACAGCTTAACGCTCAATTCGGATTTTTTTGTGAAATATATATATTTTTTTTGCAAGATTGTTCTCATTTCCAGTTAATATTGCAACTTGTCTGTGATCCCCAGTGTGAACTTTAAACGCCCCAAAAGTGTCCCGCATGAGCATTGGACGACACGACGACGTCACACTCGGCGAGCTCAGTGTTTACGGAAATCGCCTAAACATGGACGTGAGCATTGAGGACCTGGCGATTTTAAAGTTGCTGTTGTACCAGAGCCAGAACATGTGCATCTTATTTGTTTTAAGGAGGAGATCGAGAAGGAGAAGGACGAGGGTTTTGGCCATGGCATTTTGTGGGGCAGTGGCAGCAACGTCCGTAGGGAAGAACGGCAGGTCGGATGTAGTACAGATGAATGCGTCCTGGCCGTTCAGACTGAAGTCGCATGTCAAAGGGTCGGATATGGATCGGTTTTAGGAGCACATATCCAAGTGGACTGGGTCACATTTTTAAAAATCAGATCTCTGTTGTTCAGACTGGCATTAAAAGATCAGATACAGGTCGCATAAAATCGCAAAAAATCGGATTTGGGTTACTTCAGGCTGCAGTCTGAACGTAGCCAAAATATGGAACAAAACTGGTCTCTGACTTTCAAACTGTGGGAACTTAGTCTAAATAAAACAACATACACTTTGGACAACGATTAAAGGTGAACTCTGTCACGTTTGAAGCTAAAGTCCGTTACTAGAGGTGGTCGAATTCTGTCAGAAGCCAAAAAACGACACAGATCAGTGTTTCCTCGGCGGAGATCTCACTGTGGCAGTGAGTCTGTCAAGGCAACAAACTAGTGTAGTGATGGGGGCAAGTTCTTAACTTCCACGTAAAACCCCTATTTGCTTCACACTGAAGAAGCTTAACACCACTTTAACCCATCTGAAAACAGCCACGAGTCTGACAAACAAAACGCTCTGCCTGGTTCACTCATTAGTGTCTGGAAACATTATAAAACAACTTTATAAGCAGCCTTACACTTCCCTTTGTTGATTTCCCACTGCACCCCATCACCACACTAGTTTGTTGCTTTGACAGACTCACTGCCACAGCGAGATCTCCACCGAGGAAACACTGATCTGTGCCGTTTTTTGGCTTCTGACAGGATTCCACCACCTCTAGCAACGGACTTTAGCTTCAAACGTGCCGGAGTTCCCCTTTAACAATTTAACCCCATGTTTTCTACACAAACTATTGAACAAACGAAAGACACAACAGCTCATTTAATAGCATCTCCACGGTCACCAGAAAAATGACAAACAACCCCTCTGGAAAAGCTCCTCGGTGCACCTTTGCAAGTCCGAAAAGATTCAATTCGGCGTAGTTAATCTGCCATAACATTACATTTCTATTATTTAGCCCCTCGTTTCCTTCACATTTACAACTCTCTCCGTACCACCTCACCACGCCGGCCTCCCCACACCTCCGCACCGCCACCCTGATCCACCCAGAGGTCCACTTGGCACCGGGTCAACAGCTCCACCAGCGTAAGCCCATGCCCCCCTCTCTAAACCCAGCAGCGGCCATTAGGACATTAGGAGCGGGGCTTGTAAAACGAGCCCCGACTTGAATTGATCTGGGCCAGTTTTAATGTGGCGTAGTGAATTGTGGCAGACATTGCGGATTTCCATCAGACCCCGCAGAAGCAAACATAATATCGCCCGGGTTTAACAACGTAAGGGGGATTTCGTTTAATTGTGCCCACAAAAGTGATTTACTCGACGGGCAACTGCGAGCGGGAGTCTGGCTGCACTGGTGGAGGTTTCGGTCCGTCGTTTCATGCCCGTGTTTTGTCCCATTAACTCGTTTTTAAATATTTACTTACTGAATTGTATTTTTCGCACGCCGTCTTTGAGTGTTTGTTGAAAAAAAACAAAAAAACGTTTGCTATGTTTAATCAAGAACTTTGCAGGTGAATTGTTTATTTTTAGTTTGTTTTTTCCTGATAGAAATATAAGAAAAATGTAGGTTTTCCGTCATTTCGTGTTTTAAAGGTGCATCGTGTAACTTTTCTGGTGTCTGGAATGTTTCACAGTATGACATTGAACTTTTGTATGAGCACGGAGACCAAACCAGAGTTACAGGTCAGATCTGCACAGAGGCGACCCCGCTCACAGTCAGAATACCTGTTTTTCTGGGTATTTTTGAGCTGTAAAACCAGCTGTAATTGAATAAATGTAAAGTAGAGCTGTTTAAAATCACACTGTGGAATATTCCAGGCAGAGCAATGACCTCTCCATAGAAACAAGAAGGTGACAAACCCCCAACCAAAAAGTTAAAATAATAAGTTTAAAATAGATGTTGCCGTTTCCAGTCTGTTAAAAAAAAAAAAAAAAAAAAAAAAAAAAAAATTGTAGATTTGTAAAAAAAAGTTTGCTATGTTTAATCAAGAGACTTTGCAGGTAAATCTATTTATTTATTTATTTATGATTATTATTATTATTATTTTGTTTTTGTATTTTTTTTTACAGATATAAATGGGAACATTGTAGGTTTTCCAACTTTCCATGTTTTATATAAAAATAAGATTTTTATGTTTTTTTTAATGTTTCTTTTAATCAAGAGGCTTTGGAGGTGAATCATTTATTTATTTTACTGATTTAATAATAAGAAAATGTTAGGGTTTCCATCAATTTGTGTTCTTTTTAAATATAAAAAAAAATATGTTGGTTTTTTTATTTGTTTATTTGTCTTTGTATAAAAAGGCTAAAAAATATATTTTAATCAAGACAAAACTGGTGGATATGATTTATTTATTAATTTTTACTCACGTAAATATAAGAAAATTGTAACTTTTCCATCATTTAATGTTTAAATATGTATATGTGTGTTAGTAATGAAAGTGAGATTTTGCAAGTGAATTTTTTATTTTTATTTTTTGTACTTTATAATATAACCTCAATTTTAAAACTTTTTTTTAATAACAATGTGTATCCGTTGCACATACTTGCCACATAAATATGAATAAATAAATAAATAAATAAACAAATAAATAAAAATACATGTCCAGGTTCATTTTGTTCACTGCGAAAAACAAAATCTAGTCAAGTTAAGATGATCTGAATTAAGAAAGTTTTACAATGATTTGAGTAAATTTCACTTGACAAGTAAAATGATCCGCCAGTGGAGCAAGAGTTTTTGTGCTTAAAATATGAAAATACATCTGGCTACACTTAAAATAAGAAACAAATAAAACAACTTTTCGCACTTAAAATAAGAAACAAAATCGAATGTTACTTGAGTTAAGAAAAAAACACTTATTCCACTAGTTGAATCCACTCAAATGAAGTAAAATGTTCTTAATTTAAGTCATTTTAACTTACCTAGATATTGTTTTTTTCCAGTGTGGACATGTTAGGGAGTTTTTATATCTTTTTAGGACTTGAATAAACAGGTATTACGCCTCGATAAATGCAGGTGAGCAGTAAGAGTTTTTGGTCCGTCGTGTTGTAAGAGTTTGAAAGAGTGATTGGTTCGGGGACATAAAGAGGCTGTAATGTGTGAGGTTTGAATGTAAAAGTGGGATTAGCAGAACAGGCAAAAGACGAGATCGAGTTCAGTCCCCGGAGGAAGTGTCTGAGCCAAGTCCAACAACTGCAGCCTGTTTACCAACATGAGCGGCCCACACACACGTACATACACACACATATACACACAAATATACACACACACACATATATACACACACATATACACACACACACACACACACACACATATATATACACACAAATATATACACACACACATATACACACACATATATACACACAAATATACACACACACATATATACACACAAATATACACACACACACACATATATACACACAAATATACACACACACACATATATACACACACGTACATACACACACACATATACACACAAATATACACACACACACACACATATATACACACACGTACATACACACACACACATATACACACAAATATACACACACATACATACATACAAATATATATACACACACACATACATACACACACACAAATATACACACGAATATATACACACACATATATACACACATATACACACACACACATACACACAAATACACACACACATATACACACAAATATACACACACACACATATATACACACAAATATACACACACACATATACACACAAATATACACACACACATATATACACACAAATATACACACATACATATATACACACAAATATACATACACACACACACACACATATATATATACACAAATATACACACACACATATACACACACATATATACACACAAATATACACACACACATATATACACACAAATATACACACACAAATATACACACACACGTACATACACACAAATATACACACACATATATACACACAAATATACACACACACACATATATACACACAAATATACACACACACATATATACACACAAATATACACACACACACATATACACACACATATATACACACAAATATACACACACACACATATATACACAAATAAACACACACACACACATATATACACACAAATATACACACACACATATACACACAAATATACACACAAATATACACACGCACATACATACACACACATATATACACACATATATATACACACTTACATATATATATATATATATATATATATACACACATATACACACACATATCACACATATATACACACACATATACACACACACACACATACACACACATACACACATATACACACACACACACATATATACAGACACACATATACACACACATGGACATACACACACATATATACACACATATACACACATACACGCATACACACACACATACACATACATATATACACACTAATATACACACATACACGTACATACACACATATATACACACACATACATGCACACATATATACACACACACATGCATAAATACAGACACACACACATATACACACACACACATACATACACACACATACATATATATGCACAAATATATACACAGACACACATATATATACTTACAAATACACACTTACATACATATATATATATATATATATATATATATATATATATATATGTATATATATATATATAGACACACACATACACGCATACACACACACGTACATACATACACACATATATAAACACACAGACATACATACACACACACACATATACACACACACACACGCATAAATACACACACACACACACATATATATATATATATATGCACACACACACATATATATACTTACAAATACACACTTACATACATATATATACGCACAAATTCACACACACACATATATATATACACTAATATACACATGCACATCTATACACATACACACATATATACACATACATATATACACATGCAACACACACACACATATACTCACACATCTGCAAATATGGGATTTTGAGCTGGCACGATATTTGACGATACCGATATTTAGCTTTTAAAACCCTTAAGTTAAAGTACAAATGAACTTTTCACTTTTTCTGTGTAAATATACAAATATAACTTCTATTTCCATTTTACTTATTAATTAAAGGTCCATTGTATAACCTGTTTTGGAGGGTCTGTCAAACGCTTTTCTCCATGGAGATGTTATTGCTTTATCTGAAATGTTTCACAGTGTGGCATTACACCTCGGAGACCAAACCAGACCAAGTTACAGGTCAGATCTGTGGAGAGGCGACCCCGCTCACAGTCACAATGTTGTTTTTCTAGGTATTTTGAGCTGTAAAACCACCTGTAATAGAATAAGTATAAACAGTCAAGGCAGAACAGTGACATATCTATGGAAACAAGCAGGCGACGGACCCTCCACCAGAAAAGTTACACAGTGCACCTTTAATCTGTTCAAGAAGGCAACACAGAATGCGGAAAAAGTGAATAAAATAAAATAAAACTGTAACAAATAGGCATTCTGTATTGTGTATTACGCATTTTTGACTCTCGTTAGCTTTAAATCATGTTCGAAAGTTCCTCTTCAAAAACATCTGCGTGAAAAAGTTATCTGGGAACTCGACGAGAACTGGATTTACAGCACGAGCCCGGCGGACTACGGTCATCATTCACTCCCTTTTACTGCCCCAAAATGAAGCCAATCACCGGGCTGTGTTTGTGTAGGGGGACCTCCACCTGCAGAGTCCCCCACAGCAGGGCCCGCCCGGGGGGAGAGCTGTCAGGTGTCCGGGGGGTCCGGGCTGGGGATCAGGTGTAGGGGACAGGGGAGGGGTCCTGAACGAGCTGGACGGAACGTTATTACATTAATCAGTCAATCGAAGTGCTTTAGAACGACAAACGGACTCTATTACGGTATTTTCTCATCTGTGTTGTAATGTTTCCTCATCACAAACCTACCTGCTGTTGTGTTTTGTTCTTCTCTCAAACTGAAGTCGACAATTTGACTATTTTGCCGTGTTGTTTATCTTACCAAGTTGTATTTGGCCGAATAAAAACCTCCGTGAAGTCGCCCCCCATCAAACGCAAACCTACACAAAAACTATGTCAATCGTTTGTGCTGTTTTGTGCTGCAAAAAGTTTCATTTGTGCTGCTTTAGTTTTGGAGAAATTAACGATTCTTTCATAGGTAAAATTGGGGTCAGTCCCCCAGGAAGCTTCAAAATGCTCTAAAACATCCAAAATGGAGTCAATTGTTTGTGCTTCGTTTGTGCTGCAAAAAGTTTCGTTTGTGCTATTCTGGTTCTTAAGATATTTGCAGTTTTAATTTCGGCCATGACGTCATCCCGCCCCTCAAACTGTTAAATAGAGCTCAAAACAGGAAGAAAATTATAAAAAACGTTTGTATTTCATTTGTGCTGTGACAATTTTCATTTGTGTGAGTTTATTTCTAAAATTATTAATTATTTCTGCAGTATTTATAGGACGTCATTTCTGCTCAGCTGATGGCGGCAAACTCTGCAAAACTAGTGACAAAAACGATCTCAGGCTGTGGAAAAGTCTGTATTATTCTATAAAATATGAATCAAAAGCAAATGACTAAAGACTGTTACAGACTTTTCCACAGCCTGAGAAAGTTTTCGCCACTAGTTTTGCAGTTTTATTTTTGTTTTGTTTTTGCGGAGTTTGCCACTGTCAGCTGAGTGGAAATGACGTCCTATAATTAGTGCAGAAATCATAATAATTTTAGAAATAAACTTGCACAAATGAAAATTGTTACAGCACAAATGAAATACAAACGTTTCTATAATTTTCTGCCTGTTTTGAGCTCTATTTCACATTTTGAGGGGCTGGATGACGTCATTTGCTGAAAATAAAACTGCAAATATCTTAAGAACCTGAGTCACACAAACAAAACTTTTTGCAGCACAAACGATTGACATAGTTTTTGTGTAGGTTTGAGTTTGATGGGGGCAAACATCACACAGGTCTAAAATCAATCAAAAAACAAAAAAACAAAACAAAAAAAACAACCCAGCAAGTGTGGAACAGCCTGACTGAGGACGTTCATCAACCGCATCAGGGCACGAGAAGAGAGCTATTTTTATTCAGCGCTTATAGTTTATGCAAATGAGCAGTGCGGTTTTAAGTTTGGCTTGTGTAGGGACGACGAGAGCATCAGTCCTGAGTCCTGTTGTCTTCCAGCTCGTACATTAGACTCGCCGTTTATTTGGAATCGCTGATTATTTATCAAAATATACACCTGCACTCGCACTCAGAGACCAGTTATAGAGTAAAACTAAGTACTACTAGCATACTCGCACATACTTCCTGATTATCTGACAATAAAATGGTTTAGAATTAGATGCAGACAGCACACAGACTTATTTTGACCTTAAGAGCTGCTTATACAATGCAATATACTGGGGCAAGACAAGTTTTGGCAGAGGACTTTTAATTAGATATGTGTGATATATCGGTTCCAGCATCGTATACAATTCTCCAATAGGCTAAGTGGAGACAATGTTGAGTCACGCAACTTTTGGTCAATGCTTTTCTATGGCAAAATACCACTGGAAAAGTGTTGCATATTTTTGAGCAGCTTCATAAATCTGCCCCAACACCAAATCTTCATCCAACAAGGTCTGTCCATGAAGAATTTATCCACAACTATCAAGGTAAGAAAGACGACAACATAAAGGAGAACGACGACGAGCATTAGTGAAACTACTGAGCAACACTAACGTTATGGTCATGAATAAAACATAAATAACTTGTTCACTCAGACTGATTCTACAATTGAAATTAAAAATCGATTTTGTGATGTCGATATTAGCACAGACAGAGAGATTTGTGCAGTCTCTCCGTCTGTGCTAATATCGACATCACAAAATGCAGCGACTCAACATCGCTGCACTTCCTGTAGTTGTGCTAATAGTCTATATTGATTCTCGGTGAAGATATTTAATTTTTTTTTTATTTGTGCCATTCTGTGTGCCCTTTTTGACCTGATTAATGAGTAAAATGCAAATACAAGAGCGATATATGTCTGTATTTTTACACTAACAAGTGAAAAGTTAATTTGTACTTTAGCCTAAGATACATTTGTGGGTTTTAAAAGATAAATATCGATATTGTACCAGCTCAGAAGCTCCATATCAACCCATTCCTGCTTTTAATCCATCAAAATCGACCTCTAGGCTTCTTAAAATCCAACACAATTTTCAGGAACCCAAGATGTGTAACCAAACGGCCATAAAGACCAACAAACCGGGAATCATCAACCACGTGTGTCCAGGTCGGGCCGCTCGTATCTCCTCCATCTCCAAACATCTGAAGGAGCCCAGGTCGGTGTGAGTGTAGCCCAGGGCAGGTCCGTCTCCTGGGGGGGCTTCAGGGGGGCACGGGGGGGACGGAGCGGAAGCTTTGAAGTGACGGGCCTCGGCTTCTGTTCAAACTCGGGACATGCTCACTTGACGCTCCACTGAACCTGATCTGAAACTGGACAAATCAATGAACAACCAGAGATGGGGAGAGACGGGCGAACGCTGACGTCGCTCGGAGGCATCTGCAGCGACCGGGGAAATGGAAAGCAGGTTTTTGTATTATAACGCGACTAAACTGTGATAGACAGAATGTTTTTTAGGACTTCCTTATCGAAAACATACCTGATTTTGTAAGATTAAATGTAAGTTGATGTATTAACAGGCTAAAAAGTCTTTCTGATGGAGGATCTTCATGGAGATGTTAATGCTTTGCCTGGAATGTTTCACAGTGCGGCTTTAAACCTTTCTATCTTCATGGAAACCAAACCAATCAAGTTACAGGTCAGATCTGTAGAGACGTAACCCCGCTCACAGTCAGAATACCTGTTTTTCGAGGTATTTTTGAGCTATAAAACCACCTGTAAATGAATAAATGTAAGGTAGAGTTTTGTTTAATGTCATACTGTGGAGCATTCCAGGCAAAGCAATGGCGTATCCATAGAAACAGGCATGTGACGGACCTTTAAAAGTGCACCTTTAACTTACCTAGATATTGCTTTTTGCAGCGTACTCCTGCGTTCAAGACTTTATTGCTCCGATCTTACCCCATTTTCAGCACCAGGTCATACACCCCCTGCTCTTTGTCATTTTATTTTCTTAATTAGTGACACACAAAGGATTCTGCAGCGTCGTGTAGCCGTATTTACACAGATGAAAAACAAAATCCACTTCTCACTATAGCAGCAGCAGCGCTTTTTTGTGATGCGTTGGTCCCGCAAATTTCTAAACCTTTTGAAAGTTGTTTTAGTTGAATATTGTGTTTTAAACAGTGGTGGATGAAGTAATCAGTGTTGTTATTAAAGTAAAAGTACAGATATACTTCATACTTCAATTTCAGCCACAAACTTAAAAAAAAATAAAAGCAGGATTTTTTTTTGGGGGGGGGGACAGAAAATGGGACCCAAATGACATGCCTTTCTTTTCGCTTTTTTTTTTTGCTTGCTGCTCACGGCTTCCATACTATTAGTTTCTCCTCTTTACTTACTCTCATATTACATTTTCATACTGCAAATTCAGCCACAGGCAAGATTTTTTGTTTTTTTGGAGGGGCCGGAGCTGTTGGTACAAAAAAAAAAAAACCTAGAAAAAGGGGACGAAACGACATGCCTTTTTTTTTTCTTTCCTTGCCAATCAGGGCTTCTGTACTATTACTTTCCCACTTTACTTACGTTACTCTCATATACATTTTCATGACTTAGCTTCAACCAAACATTAAAAAAAAAAAAGCAAGATTTTTTTTTTTTTTTTTGGGGAGGAGCTGTTGGTGCTAAAAAAAAATGTGTCAAATGACGAGTGTTTTTTTTTTTTTTTCTTATGCTTGCCCCTTAAACCCTCCATACCATTACTTTACAAAATGTTTTATTTTTTTAAATTTTTTTTTTGGGAGTGGGGGGCTGTTCATGCCAATAAAAATGCACAAAATGGGTCCCAAATGATGTGCCTTTTTATTTTAATTTAATTTTAATTTAATTATTTTTTTTTGGCTTGCCGCTCAGGGCTTCCGTACCATTACTTTCCCACTTAACTTGCTTTACTCTCATACACATCAACTTCAACTTCAGCCACACACTTTTTTTTTTTTGAGAGCTGTTGAAAATGGGACCCAAATGACGTGCCATTTTATTTTAATGTATTTTATTTTTTTATTAATTTTTATCAATTTTATTTTTTATATTTATTTATTTATTTATTTTGCTCGTCGCTCAGGGTTTCTGTAATATTACTTTCCCCTTTTACTTACTTACTCTCATGTACATTTTCATGCTTCAGCCACACATTATTTTTTATTTTTAAACTTTTTTGTGGAGAAGCTGTTGGTGCAAATAAATAAATAAATAATGTCCCAAATGACGTGCTATTTTATTTATTTTTGCTTGCCGCGCAGGGCTTCCGTACTCTTACTTCCCCCCTTTACGTACTTTACTCTCATGTACATTCTCATACTTCATCTTAAGCCACACACTTTTTATTTGGCCGCTCTCCAGCTCTCCCATCGCTATAACAACAATATCATAACGGACTATTAATAATACGGATCTACATTCCTGTGGCCGGTTGCAGGTTCAAACTCCTGTTTAACTCCGCTGCCGTCTCCCAGCGCGGTCTGGACTCAGGTCTATGGGAACATGGGAACCCCCTCGTCCACCGCAGGACACCGGCCGGTGCCAATCCAGCCCTCCTTTTCCTCCTACTCCTCCTCTTCCCCCTCTTTAAGCAGTGTAATTACAACTATGGGCGACCCGCGTTGGGCTTACGAGTATTTCCTTAGCAAACTATAAAAGCTAATGACACCATGTTGGAGCGGCACCTCTCTCCGGTTCTTTCCGTGTTCTTGGAGAGAGGCTGGTATTTTTAGATTAGTGCACGAGTCAGCGATTTGTGCCGAGCGCCGTTTGGGAGCTGGGC